>MU224783.1:2208735-2250799 GCA_018584345.1 Thuja plicata | reverse complement strand
CAAGATCAAGATGTCCTTTCCACCATCTCTAATGAACCAGTTGAAAATCAAGAGATAAGTACCCTTTCTAAACCATCTAATGATCCTTGTCAAGATCAAAACATCCCATCATCTCCTTGTCATATTCCTCCATATCCAGAAACGATCATTCCTCAAAGTCCCTTGCAGAACAATAAATCATCTCAAGTTTCAGCAGCTCCTATCCAAATAGATCCTATCAAAGCTACTCATGCACCTATTGATATAAAGATAAATTCTAAAGAAAAGAGCCTTGGCAATGCAGCCCACTCTAAAGATGTTGGTATCCCTTCCACACCTTATCTCCCTCCATTTAAATGTAAGAATCAACCTTCAATATTCTCCAAATCCATCCTTGGTCCCTATATCCCAAAGCTGAAACTATCAAACCTTCTATCTATATTGGGTCCTTATTTCCCTCCATCCAACATGCCTATAACTACTAGCTTGTCATCCACTTACCCTATCCCACATCAAGATCAACAAAGACATGCATCCTTGAATGCTCCCTATCAACCAATCCTTATGAACCGCCCATATCGATCATATTCATCCAGAGTTCCGAAGCCTTTTGGAAGCAATTTGGATGTGCAATCAAGAAATCAGAAATACAAGAATCCACTTACATATGAAAAGCAATTTGGATGTGCAATCAAGAAGTCGGAAATACAAGAATCCACTTACATATGAAAATCACTATGTCCCATCTAATTGACATGTGACTACAAAGAGACCGCAAAGGTCCACTGAGCAAAGAATAAAATCAAAGCAAATATGGGTTCCTAAATCCATCATGGAAGAATTGCGTTCTAAATCTGAGCAAAGAACAACATCAAAGAAAATATGGGTTCCTAAATCCATCACGGAAGAATTGCGTTCTAAATCTAAGCAAATATTAACATCAAAGAAAATATGGGTTCCTAAATCCATCATGGACAAATTGCGTTCTAAATCATCCAAAAGCAAAGGAAAATCAAAAGCTATGTGGATTCAAAAGTCTCTTCTAAAGGAATTGGTACGAAAGGAAAATCAAAAGCTATGTGGATTCCCAAGTCTCTCTTAAAAGACTTGAACAAAAAGGAAAAGTCAGAGTTGGCATCCAAGTTTCCAAAGTCTTCCACTTCATCCGCATCTAAACATCTCCCATCTTATAACTCTATTTTGGGTCCTCATGCCCCAAAATCCATTACCTTGAATACTACATCCATCTTGGGTGCTCGTATACCAAGCTCCATATCCAATCACAAATCAAAGCCTCAAGCTATTCCATCTATTTTCCCTCCATTCAACCACTACCCTTCAAGGGTTGTGTCAATGTTGATCTTATCACCATACCCTATCCAATATCTTACACCTACCTACTACCCATCCATCTCGTATCCTTCCATCCCTCTTATCGAATCCCTCACATACATCCTTGGCTACCATCTCCCTTATCCACCATTTCATTCCCTACCATCACCCTATCAACATCTTTGAGCGTACTTTCAACGACCTTGGACTATCATAGCATATCCTTTAAGGGAGTACTATCCAAAGAGCAAGAAGCTCAAGTTCCTCCATAAACTCAACAGTTAAAGAAAAATGCAAAAGAAAAAGTGCCTTGGCGAAAACTTGGTAAACATGCACCTTGGTAGCAAAAGTAAAGAGAAATCAATCCATCCTGTAGTGAAAACCACTTCTTGTGGTGCCTTGGATAAGTACCATGATGAAAACCTGACAAGCAAACATCATGCGTAATTCGTCCTACTTGCGCTCTTCACTTGGGGGCAAGTTCCTTCCATGTCATCTTATCCATCATATCTTACATCCAAGTAGCCCATCAACATCCATGTTTCTTGCGGTGATCTTGACAAGGTCGAACCTATCCATGAGCATCATGTATCGTGGAATCCATTATCCTTTCCATCGACCTATTCACTTGCTCTCATTTATGGCACCCTATCGTGATCTCTCTTATCCCAAGCCTATCCTTCCTATCTATGAGCATTTCTGCCATAATCCAAACCATCCACTCATACCCTTCATCACCCCTTATCCCGATTGTGTTATCATAGCTATATCCTATCTAATTGAACCCTTGGTTTTGATCAAAATGAAGAACGAAAAATGTAAAACAGTTTCTCAAAAATTCTTGACATGTCCACTCTTTTGGACCACATGCTTTTCATGACATCAGGTCATTATCCGATATGCTATCGAGCATCGCTCCATGAGCCTACATTTCTATATTGTTTTTCCCTAGCTTTGGTAATCTTGAAGAGAATGTCTTTGAGGGTCGCATTCACCCTCTTCATCCATCATTGTCTATTCTCCTCATCCATCAACTTTCTAATCCATCTGCAATGACTTACACCTTGCTGGACATTGGGGCAAACCAATGTGATCTTGCTTGAGAACGAGAAATCTCTAAAAGGAAGAAAAATCTAAAAATTGGAAAAAGTCCTTAAAAAATGATCATCTTGGTGAAAACCTAGCAATAGGTGCCTTGATGCATCAATCAAAAAAAATAAAAACAAAAATCCAGAAAGAAGAAAAAGTGCCTTGGTGAAAACTTGGTAAACAGACGTCATGGTAGCAAAAATAGAGTCTCTGCCAAGTAGGTGAAAACCTGGTAAACATGCGCCTCTTGTACTCACAGCTTCTCAAAGCTCAGTCTTGGAAATCCTTTGCTCTCGTTTGTACATATCTTTTAGTCACTTTTGTGACACCTTAGTTCTTCTTAGAACTCTCCTGGCTTGAAACCGATCCAGAGTCATAACCTGGAGGCAATCAAAATCAACTTTGTCCTCGTAGTATGAGTCGAGTCAGTCATCGCAATATGAGTTGTTACTTAGGGGCATGGGTCCCAAATTTGATCACATCTTTGGCTTACACCAGAGTAAGTAATCTTGTCATTTATGAAGGACAACTTGCTACTGACGCAAACAAGTGTTTCTCAAAACCACAACCAACAATGTTTCTTAACACTATCTTTGGATGCATATGTGTTTCTTAACACACATTGCATACC
This sequence comes from Thuja plicata, assembly GCA_018584345.1. Taxonomy (NCBI): domain Eukaryota; kingdom Viridiplantae; phylum Streptophyta; class Pinopsida; order Cupressales; family Cupressaceae; genus Thuja; species Thuja plicata. The sequence goes on along the minus strand of MU224783.1, from coordinate 2,247,768 downwards.
GCAAACGTAAACAATAGATCGATAGCAATCAAACACAAAGAACTCACAAGCTCGACAGTGCTTCTCAACACCTCCTACATATACACATCCGAAAACTTTGAAACTGGCGGAAGTATGTTGAACTTCTCTTTGTATGCTGTCTGTTTTCATTGATTTTCATTAATCTTTTCTTTGTCTACTACTTGTTGGTGTGGTCCCGATGATCTAGCAATGCCAAATAAATATGGTGTATGTGGTAAGAACTCCTGCATTAAGGCAGAAAAGCCTCACATCCCTTGATCTTGTTTACTTTTACGCCAAAGTGAGGTCGGAACTATCTCCTTGACTGTTATTGCTCTACTTTTTTACGCAAGCTCGCACTCATGGTTATCTTGGCTTTGAATGCCTCGATACTAGTGTACTCTTGCAACATCAACTAGAAACAATGTTCAGTTCATGTCGGCTATTGTGCCTTGATGCTTATGTTGGTTTCCCATATCTCATCAGATGAAAGTCATAATCATATCCTTATGGTCGCAGTGGCACCAGTAAGGATTGTATCGACTCCGATGCTCCAAAAATGTTCAATGATGAAAATTTTCAATGCTAAAGTTCAGTGACTACACCTTAGGTTGGATTCATGTTAGTCTAGCATATGCATCTGCATCTGCATATTCTTGAAATCAACATAATAACTTTATCTCTCTCCAATGTGAAGGATTTGAGACTCCAATCGATCAATCTTCCCATCATCAAGTGGTCAATTATGTGTGAACATGGCACCCCTCGCTAATTTGACTGTCCTGATTCCATTTTCAGGATCGAAATTGAAATATGACGTTTGATTTATTCAATCAACTACAGCTGACTGCTTGCACAACCAATGAAAATCTCTCATAATTTCTTCTAATCAATCCATGTATCATACTTTTGGTTAATCTCAGTCAAACCTGACCTCTCATCAAGTACGAATCCTGTCCTAACCACTTGAGACCTATTTCTAATCAGATCAGTTTCTTCCTAAATTGTATAATCAATCGATTTGATTCTCATCACTGGGGCGCCTAGCCATATTTCGATTTCACTCTCGAGGGGGCAGGATCAGGACATCACCATTCCAGTGATCACATCCTCAATCAAAACCCCATTGCTTGGGGCATCTCAGCTTCATCACATCAAATCAAGTTGAGATCATCTTAAATCAAAGGCAACCTTATCAATGGTCTTATACAGGGGTGAATACAATCGAAACCAGACAAGATCAGTCTTATACGGGCTATTCATTATTGAAACCAGATACATTGATCAAATTGGCTTCATCGCTTCAAACCAAGTCAATTTTCTTGCTAATCAAATCTCTTAACAGTAACCAGTTTCATTGCTTCAAATCAAACTAGTTATTTGTTCAAACCAATCAAAAGGTTTAAGAGTTCTTAACAGATGTTCAGTTTCATCGCTTCAAATCAAACTGAGCATTCTGTTTTATATCTTTTGGTCGATCTTCGTCCAATCAAGCTTGAAGTCGGTCTTCTTCAAAAGAATGGTTTCATCGCTTAAAATTAAACTATTCTGGTTCTTCTCGCTAACAAGTCTTTGAATAAATGTGCTGATCTCACATCAATTCAAAGAGGGGCAAATGTAATCACCTAAAAATGGTCATATAAACCCTAGACCCCCAATCTCAATAATTAATCAAGAAACCCTAATCTTGATTATTCTAAGTCCTAAATCAAACATGCAACTCATCAAATTCAAACTGATCTGACCTAAACCCTAGGTCCTAATCAATCATCGTACAAGATTAATTAATTAATCCCTAAAATCACATTACATTGGCAAATAAACCTTATGTTAATTATTTAATTGATATTCTGATATATTAATTAAATAAAATTGTCAAATTTGTTAATTAAATAAAAAAGGCATTAAATTAATTATAAAAAACAAATATGCATTCAAAATTAATTAAATTATTAAAAATGCATATGACATCATCAAATCCAGTTAACTGATTTATCATTTTGGAAACAATCCAGTTCCACTCAGTTAACAAATTCTCCACTATTTATCATTTTGAAAACATTTCAGTTAACTGAGAACTGAATTTGGAAGTTTCCAAAAAGACTGATCAATCAGTTCAGTCAACTGAATCTTTCGACCAATCATCATCTTTGCACATGGATTGTGCTTCTTCAATTGAATCTGAGCCGCTTTTTCTTCCTATCTCGACCATCGATTCGAGAGAGATTTCTATTAAAGAGAAACTCTTTTCCTTCACAGGGATCCTAATTTTTACATCGTTATTATGCCTTTTTTTATGATTTAGCATTAATCATTTAGCTTTAATTGTTGTTATTAATTTCAAGCATGCAAATGTAATTTAGAGGACATTTTGAATTTGGGTTTTAAAATGAATATTAAACACTTCAATTTGGTGCTTTAAAACTGAATCCTATGTAGCTTGGATTAACAACAAATATGCATCTTGCATATCATCTTAGATCAATAATAATAGATCAAAATCTTTCATTTAGAACAGGGGTAGTCACTGAGTTTGCCATGACCTGAGAGAAAACTCATACTCCTGCGTACTGGAAGGCAATGGGTCATTGTTGGTTAGTGTAGTTATTATTTTCAAATTTCTTATTGTCTAACCCACTAACAATGTAAAGACTTTATTGAAGTTTGTGTGTTTGTGTTTGCAACTTGGAGGTTTCGACCATAATTCACGCATACACTATCCACCCCATCATGGATAGAGAAAATAATAAAAAAAGAGGAAAAGAGAAGGGGACAAAGTGCCACCGAGTGACTTGATCACTCAGATCATGAGGGGACCCTGTAGTGACAAAAGGAAAAAGGAAAGCCCATATATTATCTTCACAGGGGAAGGACCCAGGAACAAAGCATGTCCTATTGGAGATCGCCCAAGAAAAAAATGCAGGAAGATACCTCTCCGATGTCACTTGCTGATAATGAGGTGAGGAAGATACATATATAGGTCCCTCTCCCCATGATAGTTCAGTAGATATATGGGAGTTTACATGACATCAAGAGGTAAGGGAGAGATTGGACAACCTGAAGGGGGACAAGGCTAAGCTCAAGTCTACTGTAGCTCATCTTACAAAATATATCAGAAAAGCCTTAACCCCTTTTTCCTCCAATCCTGGACAACCATCCAATGAGACATTTGATCCTTTATCATATACAAGTCAGAAGGTAATCAAAAAGTTACACGAGGATCAGCATCTGGGACAAATAGGCAGGGGTTGGATACAAGATCTAAAGACCAGGGGGCTCCCTCTAATTGAATGGCTAGGGGAATATTATAAGGTCTATGTGCATCTTAAGGATGTAGTGAGGAATGATATTCAACATCTCAAGGAAGAGAAGAAAATAATAGAGAGTCTCTAGTCTTCGTTAGAGGAGTTGATGAAGATGAAGATAGAGGGTGCCATCACCTTAAAGGTATTGGAGACAATAGATGCGCCCCTTTAGAGGTGGAATTATTCACTTTCATTCAAGAGGGACACTATAACGAAAGTCCACGAACAACTAGATCTCATGTTTGAAACCCTTCAAGCAGGCATTACGCATATGGAGAAGTATTTTACCAAGATGCGATGCGGTTCATAACATGACACTGGTGATGAGCTTATCAATGTTGAGGGTATGAAGAACATGTATCTGGTAGGTATAGACAAAATTATCAGACCTGCGAACTATCAGAGTGGGAGTATCGCTAAACTAATGGCCCTTGATGTGCAACTTGCAACAACCACCCATGATGTCCAGGATATCTCCCAACAAATGAAGAAAATAAAGGACGACCATCTCATATGGACAGTGAGGAATGATCTATTGACCATCTCAAAGGATGAAAATATGACACGAGTTCTCTCCACCATGGACCGATATCTTGAAACAACACAGACTGGGGAAGAAGGTGGGCTTTACAAAGAGATTACCAGAGCTTAACATAATAAGTTCTAGCTTTGTTTATTTTGTTTTTCAATCTATAGTTTCTAACTCCTCTATACTATATTGTTTTAAATTTTATAAAGAAGAAATAGGGAACGTTTATCCTATGTTGTAGAATCTGAATGTAATTAGATGAAATGATTACTCTACATTCTTAATGAAGGGAAATGAATTTGATTAAGGTAGTTACAACAAGCTTTTTCTTAATTAATGAAATGATTCATTGTAATTTCTATTGGAACATGACTAACTTATGAGAAAATCTTCGATTCCTTGATTAGCTAGTTCATCCGCTCTTTTATTCCCTTCTCTATAAATATGGTTAATTGTTAATTTATCAAAATCGTAGCAACGAGAAATAGCCCTGGCCAACATGGCATCTAATCTCCAATTAAGGAGAGAGCCTTTTCTTAAGGCATTGATGATAATAGATGAGTCACCTTCAATTTCTAATTTCTTACATCCTAAATGTCTGCACAGTAATAATCCTTCTACCAGAGCATGTAATTCTGCCCCATTATTAGTCTCCTTTCCTATGTATTTAGCTAATTTTGCCACCTCCTTACCTTCCTTATTATGAATGGTACACCCAATGCCATCCAAGCCTGGGTTACCTCTAGAAGCACCATCAAATTTTAATTTTAGCCAGCCTTCATTTTGTGGTGTCGATTTACATTCGTCTCTCTTCTTTTATTGTTATTCAATCTCCATTTCCAATAAAAGGAGGGATAACAAGACCATGCCATTTACCTCTCATTTTCTCGTCCGAGTGTGACATAGTCATTTCGTTTTTAACATTATTCATGTTACGATTATTTGTTAATTCTACAATATAGGCTTCAATTTTATTAATAAGTGAGCCATAAATTCTTCCTCGTTTAAGGAAAGGCCAAGAGTTTAGTAAATCAGTTATATTGTTTGGAAGCACTGATACCCACCCATGTTGTGAGCATAACCATGTCCAACATTGAGTAGAGTATGGAAATCTAAGAAGTAGATGATCAATAGTCTCCTCATCCTTCTCGCATAAAGAACATCTACATGGTCCATGATAGCCCATCTTGAAAAAATTTTCAACTGTCAAAATCATCTTATGCGATACAAGGCAGGAGAAGAATCCGACGTTAGGGAGACAATCTTTATGCCAACATAAAGTTGTTGGAGGGGAGTCAGAGTTATTGACAAGTTATGATCTCAACAAGTTATAGCCTTCCTTGACTGAACAATCTCCTCTCTTACTACCATCCCTAACCAACATATCCTTTTTAAGGTTTAAAGTTGTTTTCCTGTCTTCCAAACTTCTATTCAAAGAAACATCATCTACTGGGGGAAGACCAAGATCTACCTAGTTCTTCCATTTCCATCCCATTCCCTCGTCTGTGAAGGTAACATAGTCAATAAATTTCTTACCTAATTTAACCGACAGAAACCTGCAGGCATTCACAAGGTTCTTATTACCATCCAAGGCACTATAACCACCCCAAGAATCTTGGCAAAAAAGGCCCTCTTCCCCTTTCCCAAGATTCCAAGTAACTTTATCTTGGATGATGTCTCTGCAGTCCAACATAAAATTCCATATTAATAAGCCTTTAGAGGGAGATAATTCGCTGAAAGTATTGACGGGATCCTTATTGGAGAGATATTTCACTGTAAGTATCTTAACCCACTTCAAGTGTGGGTTTTTTTACATTCTCCATACAAGTGTTGCACCTAGGGCTTTCCTCTATAGTTTAATATCTTTTATACCGACACCTCTTCCGCTTTTGGTCGAAACCAGGCAAGAAGTGAGAATTTTTTCTTGTCCCTTGTACCTTGCTAGAAAAAAGACCTTAGGATTTGTTCTTGTCCCTTGTCGAGGGAAAAATTTTCAAAAATTTTGGGTTGGGTTTTAAATTCTAATAATGTCTTGGTTATCTACTCTGCATGAGCATCAATAATGTCTGCCTTTCTAATCAAACTGCCAACCCCCAAACCCAAGCTTGACTCTCACTTCGAAATACTCTTTGTATGTTTGTATATTTAAACAACCAAAGCATCACCTACGCTATCCATGTGGGACTAAACCGCTTTTCTCCACAGTCTCTTGCGCCGCGCAAACTTTTCTGCCTCCCCATTCTCCCCGCAGAACCACCCACTTCCCAACCCAGCGCATCCAACTCCCACATCTCCCAATCCTACAAACCCTTCTGCCAACACTTCCTCCTATCTACATGCTTCACCACAACTTGTCTCAGCCTAATCCGCCTCCCTCTACCTCACGCTTCCAACGCAACCCCCGCTTCACTCCAACCTTACTCACCCTCCACATCATGCGCGGTCTCCCTAACACCCACGCTGTGCTTTTTCCTTAACCCACCCTCCACTGCTCCCAACTCCTTCGCTTCCACCGCTCTGCAGTCACCCGTGGCTCCTCTACTGTCACCCACGTGCAGTGGTTCCTTTGCTTCAACCCACGCAACCCACTTCCTTCCCACCCTACTCCTTCACCACTGCCTTGCTCCTTCTTCCCCATCCCGCGCAACATCTGCGCTCATCTCCTCTTTTCGCAGCCCCAGCTCTGAAGCCCTCTGCTCTCTTTCTGCCCTCCAAATGGGCTAATAAAAAATTGAAATGTGTCACACATGCCACATTATGTGCCACATTATCGCCACACAAGCATGTAGGAGTTCTTTTTATCTTAAAATTGACGGCCAGATAACCATCATTTTACATTGTTACTCGCCTTTTGTGAAGACCTCCTGACCGTCAATTTTAACCTCGTAGTTTGCTAACAATAGGAGGGAGTTTTAAAAATTTGCCTACACAATATGCATTTTTGTTTTTACATTCTAACTTTAAACGACCATAACTTGCTCATATTTGGTCCAAATTGACTCCAATTATTTTTGATTTTGGGTAGATTTTCATAACGATCACGGTGGTGGAGTTATTTTCTATTTTTGCTTGCTGGATTTATCATAAATCACAGATTTTGGTGACTGTACTTGCTTAATCCACTGATGTGCAGCTTCTAGAGCCTCGTATGGGCTCACACGGTAACCTTTTTGAGTGTATTTTTTTTAAAAGTGCGTGATTTTTTTTCTAGTTTCTGAGTATGCAATAGATTTATGATTTTCTGAGTTTTCTAACGTTGACAAGTTTTGGGCTTTTTTGTTCTCTGGATTATCTTTTTGGTTTCAGCCTAACAGTGGTTTGCAAGATGTTGAAAAAGAAGACTAAAACACAAACTACTAATGAATTGTCTTATAGGTTGACTTGATCGATAGAACGGTAAACATTATTCTTGCATATTGTTTTTGTTTTATTAAAATAGGACCACACATGCAAGACTTTTTAAAATGAACTTCTATCTAGTGTTTTAGGGATGGCAATGATTTCAGGAAACTATGCTCTCGCCCTTTTGGGATGATCAGAAATCTAGAAACATTATTGTCATTTGCTGTTTGAGATCTGCAACTTTATAGGGCCTGTCCAAGTGGGAAAAACTACTCACCCATGGAGAACGACCAAAGTGAGAACAAGGTAACGACAAGCTTCTTTGTCTCATTATAATAAAAACACTTCCGCGAGACCAAAGCCTCTGAAGATAAGTGACATTTGAGCTTATACTCGACTCTCGCCTAACACAAAGCAGGGCCTCCGGGTCTCAATCACATATCGTGAACTGCTTGTGCTAAAGTGCTATGTGGGGTTAGCAACCTGAATCACGCTTGTGCAGACATAGAGGATACACTTAAATGAAGACCCTTACTAAAACCCTTTTTAGATAGTGGCCAAAATCCTTTTCTACTTGTTGATACAGGCATTGTGAGACGCACATGCCTAAGAAACCCCTCATGTACCCCTCTTATTGAGACAACAAATTTATCAGGATCCTCGGATCTTGAGAAATTCGAAGCTTGGTAGTCCCGAGAAGTGTGTGCTATGGAGGGGAGCCAGTGCTGCCAAGCTTCTAATTGTCCAACTTGAATGGGTATTTTATTGTAAGAGGATTCAAACAAGTATTGTCCATTTCTCACCACCTAGGAATAGGATTTACTTGATGTTCTTAAATAGCTAAGGGCTTCTTGATGTCTTGCATGAGTGAAACATCAAAACAAACATCCAAACATCAAAATGATCAACGATTCAAAATCTGCACTCTCGGTGTTAACTGTCAACTCTTGTCCAATTTTTCTGCATCTTCTATCAAAACTCTGGAATTCAGTCGAATTGCTATCTAATTTGTCTTCCATTGCACTGGTTCTGTCTGAATTTATCAAATTTGTGTTCTCACAACATCATCACTAGTCTATCTTTGACTGCAATCTGTTGATAGTCCGACTCGTTGTCTCGAAATATGAGTTTCTTGTGCTAGTCCAAGTGACTTGTTATCTTAATCATATTTTTCTGCGTTGTCCTTATCCTGAGTTGCGAGAGCAGGTTCGTTAACCTTGACTCAAGATTGGTGTCGTTGCTTCTCTCTCTCAGTTGGACTTTATCTCCTTTGTCCTTTGGTCTTGGAATTAATTAGCAGTTTAGATATCACTTCAGCACCTGTCAGTCAATCAATTGATTTATCATACCTTCCCTTCAATCTTCTAGAAAGCGCATCAAGACAATCTTACAATGTCTAAAAGAAAATGGGCTAAACCTTATGGTCCTAACAACGTGGAAGAAGATATTCTTATGATGGCTTTATCAAAACAACTTCAAACTTTGAAATCTGAAATCCAATAATTTAAGGGGGAAAAGGATACACCATTCAATAAATCCTCATCAAGCAAAGAGCTATCTAAGCAGAGTAAACCCATCTTTGATCAAGAGCAGTTTTATGACCATCCTATCTTTGATCAAGAGAATGTAGAGGAAAATATGACGGAATTAGATGAAAGTCTTTTCTATCCGCAAAAGAAAGATATTGCAAGTTAAGAAGCGTATAATTATCCTTTACAGAGAATCTTTACTCCTTTGGGACAATCTTATAAATCAGCATTGGAAGAACTTCTTGAGAATGACCTCATCACATTACCTCAAGTCACATCATGTGGATTGAAATTCTTGAGTACCTATTATGCATATCATCGACACAATGAGCATAAAACTTTAGCTTGCATGGAGTTAAAACATAAAGTCCAAGATCTCATCATAGATGATGACATAATTGAAGTGGAAAATCATAATCTCAAGAATGATCAATACCATAAATCCATGTCGAGCAATGGTTCACATATCACATCTACTTCTTCCACCATTCCTCTATCTCCTAAAGCTTCATCATCTCTATCAAGAACTGAACCTAATCATGACTATGTCTACCCTCAAGGACTACCTCCAAAAGAGATCCAAGCCAATCAACATACATTTGCAAGTCTTTCTCAGGATTCAAATATCATAGACCAGAAGCGTCCATGTGCTTCAATGCTTATCATGTCTACTCAAAATGATACTCCATCGGCTTGTCAAGAATCCCTCATGCAGATCAAAACTCCTACTTCATCCCTAGAAGTGGCTCCATGTCAAGAGGGCAATCCACAGTGTGAAGAAATAAATATCGGTAATGATCAAGATCAAGACACCATCCATCCTTATCCTACAGTTGACAAAAGTCACATATGTCAAGAGTCTCGTGATATTTTTATCATCCCCTTCCATTTCTTTTAAGAACATAGCTCTCCATCTCCCAAGCAAGATCAAGATGTCCTTTCCACCATCTCTAATGAACCAGTTGAAAATCAAGAGATAAGTACCCTTTCTAAACCATCTAATGATCCTTGTCAAGATCAAAACATCCCATCATCTCCTTGTCATATTCTTCCATATCCAGAAACGATCATTCCTCAAAGTCCCTTGCAGAACAATAAATCATCTCAAGTTTCAGCAGCTCCTATCCAAATAGATGCTATCAAAGCTACTCATGCACCTATTGATATAAAGATAAATTCTAAAGAAAAGAGCCTTGGCAATGCAGCCCACTCTAAAGATGTTGGTATCCCTTCCACACCTTATCTCCCTCCATTTAAACGTAAGCATCAACCTTCACTATCCTCCAAATCCATCCTTGGTCCCTATATCCCAAAGCTGAAACTATCAAACCTTCCATCTATGTTGGGTCCTTATTTCCCTCCATCCAACATGCCTATAACTACTAGCTTGTCATCCACTTACCCTATCCCCCATCAAGATCAACAAAGACATGCATCCTTGAATGCTACCTATCAACCAATCCTTATGAACCACCCATATCGATCATATTCATCCACAGTTCCCAAGCCTTTTGGAACCAATTTGGATGTGCAATCAAGAAATCAGAAATACAAGAATCCACTTACATAGGAAAAGCAATTTGGATGTGCAATCAAGAAATCAGAAATACAAGAATCTACTTACATATGACAATCACTATGTCCCATCTAATCGACATGTGACTATAAAGAGACCGCAAAGGTCCACTGAGCAAAGAATAAAATCAAAGAAAATATGTGTTCCTAAATCCATCATGGAAGAATTGCGTTCTAAATCTGAGCAAAGAAAAATATCAAAGAAAATATGGGTTCCTAAATCCATCACGAAATAATTGCGTTCTAAATGTAAGCAAAGATTAACAAAAAAAAAAAATGGGTTCCTAAATCCATCATGGACAAATTGCATTCTAAATCATCCAAAAGTAAAGGAAAATTAAAAGCTATGTGGATTCCCAAGTCTCTTCTAAAGGAACTGGATACAAAAAGAAAATCAAAAGCTATGTGGATTCCCAAGTCTCTCTTAAAAGACTTGAACAAAAAGGAAAAGTCAGAGTTGGCATCCAAGATTCCAAAGTCTTCCACTTCATCCGCATCTAAACATCTCCCATCTTATAACTCTATTTTGGGTCCTCATGCCCAAAAATCCATTACCTTGAATACTACATCCATCTTGGGTGCTCGTATACCAAGCTCCATATCCAATCACACATCAAAGCCTCAAGCTATTCCATCTATTTTCCCTCCATTCAACCACTAGCATTCAAGGGGTGTGTCAATGTTTATCTTATCACTATACCCTATCCAATATCTTACACCTACCTACTGCACATCCATCTCGTATCCTTCCATCCCTCTTATCGAATCCCTCACATAAATCCTTGGCTACCATCTCCCTTATCCCCCATTTCATTCCGTACCATCACCCTATCAACATCTTTGAACATACTTTCAACGACCTTGGACTATTGTAGCATATCCTTTAAAGGAGTACTATCAAAAGAGCAAGAAGCTTAAGTTCCTCCATAAAATCAACAGTAAAAAAAAATGAAAAGGAAAAAGTGCCTTGGCGAAAACTTGGTAAACATGCACCTTGGTAGCAAAAGTAAAGAGAAATCAATCCATCCTGTAGTTAAAACCACTTCTTGTGGTGCCCTCGATAAGTACCATGATGATAACCTGACAAGCAAACATCATGCGTAATTCATCCTACTTGCACTCTTCACTTGTGGGCAAGTTCCTTCCATGTCATCTTATCCATCATATCTTACATCCAACTAGGCAATCAACATCAATGTTCCTTGCGGTGATCTTGACAAAGTCGAACCTATCAATAAGCATCATGTATCCTGACATCCATTATCCTTTCCATCGACCTATTCACTTGCTCTCATCTATGGCACCCTATCGTGATCTTGCTTATCCCAAGCCTATACTTCCTATCTATGAGCATTTCTGCCATAATCCTAACCATCCACTCATACCCTTCATCACCCCTTATCTCGATTGCATTACCATAGCTATATCCTATCTAATTGACCCCTTGGTTTTGATTAAAATGAAGAATGAAAAATGTGAAACAGTTTCTCAAAAAATTCTTCACATGTCCACTGTTTTGGACCACATGCTTTTGATGACATCGGGTCATTATCCTATATGCTATCGAGCATCGCTACATGAGCCTACATTTTTATATTATTTTTCCCTAGCTTAGGTAGTCTTGAAGAGAATGTCTTTGAGGGTTGCATTCACCCTCTTCATCCATCATTGTCTATTCTCCTCATCCATCATCTTTCTAATCCATTTGTAATGACCTACACCTTGCTAGACATTGGGGCAAACCAATGTGATCTTGCTTGAGAACGAGAAGTCTCTAAAAGGAAGAAAAATCTAAAAATTGGAAAAAGTTCTGAAAAAATGATCATCTTGGTGAAAACCTAGCAATAGGTGCCTTGATGCATCAATAAAAAAAATAAAAATAAAAATTCAAAAAGAAGAAAAAGTGCCTTGGTGAAAACTTGGTAAACAGATGCCATGGTAGCAAAAATAGAATCTCCGCCAATTAGGTGAAAACCTGGTAAACATGCGCCTCTTGTACTCACAACTTCATCTATCAAAGCTCAGTCTTGGAAATCCTTTGCTCTCGTTTGTACATATCTTTTAGTCACTTTTGTGACACCTTGGTTCTTCTGAGAACCCTCCTGGCTTGAAACTGATCCAGAGTCATAACCTGGAGGCAATCAAAATCAGCTTTGTCCTCGTAGTATGAGTCAAGTCAGTCATCACAATATGAGTTGTTACTTAGGGGCACGGGTCCCAAATTTGATCACATCTTTGGCTTACACCAGATTCAGTAATCTTGTCATTTCTGAATGACAAGTCGCTACTGACGCAAACAAGTGTTTCTCATAGCCACAATCAACAATGTTTCTTAACACTATATTTGGATGCATATGTGTTTCTTAACACACATTGGATACCGCAAATGTAAACAATAGATCGATAGCAATCAAACACAAAGAACTCACAAGCACGACAATGCTTCTCAACACCTCCTACCTATACACATTCGAAAACTTTGATACTGGCGGAAGTATGCTGAACTTCTCTTTGTATGCTGTCTATTTTCATTGATTTTCATTAATCTTTTCTTTGTCTAGTACTTGTTGGTGTGGTCCCGATGATCTAGCAATGCCAAATAAACACGGTGTATGTTGTAAGAACTCTTGCATTAAGGAAGAAAAGACTCACATCCCTCGATTCTTTTTACTTGTACGCCAAAGTGAGGTCGAAACTATCTCCTTGACTGTTATTTCTCTACTTGTTTACACAAGCTCGCACTCATGGTTATCTTGGCTTTGAATGCCTCGATACTAGTGTACTCTTGCAACATCAACTGGAAACAACGTTCAGGTCATCTCAGCTATTGTGCCTTGATGCTTATGTTGGTTTCCCATATCTCATCAGATGAAAGTCATTCATATCCTTATGGTTGCAGTGGCACCAGTAAGGATTGTATCGACTCCGATGCTCCAAAAATGCTCAATGATGAAAATTTTCAACGCAAAAGTTCAGTGACTACACTTTAGGTTGCATTCATGTTAGTCTAGCATATGCATATGCATCCGCATATTGTTGAAATCAACATAATAACTTTATCTCTCTCCAATGTGAAGGATTTGAGACTCCAATCGATCAATCTTCCCATCATCAAGTGGTCAATTGTGTGTGAACATGACACCCCTCGCTAATTTGACTGTCCTGTTTCCATTTTCAGGATCAAAATTAAAATATGACGTTTGAATTTTTCAATCAACTGCAGCTGATCACTTGCACAATCAATGAAAATATCTCATGCTTTTCTTCTAATCAATCCATGTATCATACTTTTGGTCAATCTCGGTCAAACATGACCTCTCATCAAGTACGAATTCTATCCTAACCACTTGGGACCTATTTCTAATCAGATCAGTTTCTTCCTAAATTGTATAATCAATCGATTTGATTGTCATCACTGGGGCACCTTGCCATATTTCAATTTCACTCTCGAGGGGGCAGGATCAGGACATCACCATTCCAGTGATCACATCCTCAATCAAAACCCCATTGCTTGGGGTATCTCAGCTTCATCGTCGCTAATCAAGTTGAGATCATCTTAAATCAAAGGCAACCTAATCAATGGTCTTATACAGTGTTGAATACACTCGAAACCAGACAAGATTGGTCTTATACGAGCCATTCATTATTGAAACCAGATACATTGATCAAATTGGCTTCAGCGCTTCAGACCAAGTCAATTTCCTTGCTAATCAAATCTCTTAACAATAAGTAGTTTCATCGCTTCATATCAAACTGGTTATTCATTCAAACTAGTGAAAAGGTTTAAGAGTTCTTGACAGATGTTCAGTTTCATCGCTTCAAATCAAACTCAACATTCTGTTTTATATCTTTTGATCGATCTTCGTCCAATCAAGCTCGAAGTCGGTCTTCTTCAAAAGAATGGTTTCATCGCCTAAATCAAACTATTCTGGGTCTTCTCGCTAACAAGTCTTTGAATAAATGCGCTGATCTCACATCAATTCAAAGAGGGGCAAATATAATCACCTAAAAATGGTCATCTAAACCCTAGACCCCCAATCTCAATAATTAATCAAGAAACCCTAATCTTGATTATTCTAAATCCTAAATCAAACAGGCAACTCATCAAATTCGAACTGATCTGATCTAAACCCTAGGTCCTAATCAATCATCATACTTGATTAATTAATTAATCCCTAAAATCACATTACATTGGCAATAAACCTTATGTTAATTATTTAATTGATATTCTGATTTATTAATTAAATAAAATTGTCAAATTTATCAATTAAATAAAAAAGGGAATTAAATTAATTATAAAAAACAAATATGCATTCAAAATCAATTAAATTATTAAAAATGCATATGACATCATCAAATCCAGTTAACTGATTTATCATTTTGGAAACAATCTAGTTCCACTCAGTTAACACATTATCCAGTATTTATCATTTTGGAAACATTTCAGTTAACTGAGAACTGAATTTGGAAGTTTCCAAAAAGACTGATCAATAAGTTCAGTCAACTGAATCTTTCGACCAATCATCATCTTTGCACATGGATTGTGCTTCTTCAATTGAATCTGAGCCACTTTTTCTTCCGATCTCGACCATCAATTCGAGAGAGATTTCTATTAAAGAGAAACTCTTTTCCTTCACAAGGATCCTAATTTTTACATCGTTATTATGCAATTTTTTATGATTTAGCATTAATCATTTAGCTTTAATTGTTGTTATTAATTTCAAGCATGCAAACCTAATTTAGAGGAAATTTTGAATTTGGGTTTTAAAATGAATATTAAACACTTCAATTTGGTGCTTTAAAACTGAATCCTAAGTAGCTTGGATTAACAACAAATCTTCATCTTGCATATCATCTTAGATCAATCATAATAGATCAAAATCCTTCATTTAGAATAGGTGTAGTCACTAAGTTTGCAATGACGTGAGAGAAAACTCATAATCCTTCCTACTAGAAGGCAATGGGTCATTGTCGGTTAGTGAAGTTATTGTTTTCAAATTTCTTATTGTCTAACCTTTTAACGATGTAAATAATTTATTGAAGTGTGTGTGTTTGTGTTTGCAGCTTGGAGGTTTCGACCATAATTGACGCATACACTATCCACCCCATCATGGATAGAGCAAACAATAAAAAAAGAGGAAAAGAGAAGGGGAAAAAGTGCCACCGAGTGACTTGATCACTCAGATCATGAGGGGCCCTGCAGTGACAAAAGGAAAAAGGAAAGCCCATATATTATCTTCACCGGGGAAGGACCCAGGAACAAAGCATGTCCTATTGGAGATCGCCCAAGAAAAAACGCAGGAAGATACCTCTCCAATGTCACTTGCTGATTATGAGGTGAGGAAGATATATATAGGTCCCTCTCCCCATGATAGTTCAATAGATATATGGGAGTTTACATGACATCAAGAGGTAATGGAGAGATTGGACAACCTGAAGGGGGGGACAAGGCTAAGCTCAAGTCTACTGTAGCTCATCTTACAAAATATATCAGAAAAGCCTTAACCCCTTTTTCCTCCCAGCCTGGACAACCATCCAATGAGACATTTGATCCTTTATTATATACAAGTCAGGAGGTAATCACAAAGTTACATGAGGATCACCATCTGGGACAAATAGGTAGGGATTGGATACAAGATCTAAAGACCAGGGGGCTCCCTCTAATTGAATGGCTTGGGGAATATTATAAGGTCTATGTGCATCTTAAGGATGTAGTGAGGAATGATATTCAACATCTCAAGGAAGAGAAGAGAATAATAGAGAGTCTCTAGTCTTCGTTAGAAGAGTTGATGAAGATGAAGATAGAGGGTGCCATCGCCTTAAAGGTATTGGAGACAATAGATGCGCCCCTTCAGAGGTGGAATTATTCACTTTCGTTCAAGAGGGAAACTATAACGAAAGTCCATGAACAACTAGATCTCATGGTTTAAACCCTTCAAGAAGGCACTACGCATATGGAGAAGTATTGTACCAAGATGGGATACGGTTCTCAACATGACACTGGTGATGAGCTTATCAATGTTGAGGGTATGACGAACATGTATCAGCTAGGTATATACAAAATTATCAGACCTGCGAGCTATCAGAGTGGGAGTATCGCTAAACTAATGGCCCTTGATGTGCAACTTGCAATAGCCACCCATGATGTCCAGGATATCTCCCAAAAAATCAAGAAAGTAAAGGACAACCATCTCATATGTACAGCGAGGAATGATCAAGTGACCATCTCGAAGGATGAAAACATGACATGAGTGCTCTCCACCATGGACCGATATCTTGAAACAACACAGACTGGGGAAGAAGGCGGGCTTTACAAAGAGATTACTAGAGCTTAACATAATAAGTTCTAGCTTTGGTTATTTTGTTTTTCAATCTATAGTTTCTAACTCCTCTATACTATATTGTTTTAAATTTTCTAAAGAAGAAAAAGGGAACCTCTATCCTATGTTTTAGAATCTGAATGTAACTAGATGAAATGATTACGGTAAATTCTTAATGAAGGAAAATGAATTTGATTAAGGTAGTTTACACATGCTTTTGCTTAGTTAATGAAATGATTCATTGTAATTTCTATTGGAACATGACTAACTTATGAGAAAATCTTCGATTCCTTGATTAGCTAGTTCATCTGCTCTTTTATTCCCTTCTCTATAAATATGGTTAATTGTTAATTTATCGAAATCCTAGCAACGAGCAATAGCCGTGGCCATCATGACATCTAATCTCCAGTTAAGGAGAGAGCCTTTTCTTAAGGCATTGATGATAATAGATGAGTCGCCTTCAATTACTAATTTCTTACATCCTAAATGTCAACATAGTAATAATATTTCTACCAGAGCATGTAATTCTGCCCCATTATTAGTCTCCTTTCCTATGTATTTATCTAATTTTGCCACCTCCTTACGTTCCTTATTGTGAATGGTACACCCAATGCCAGCCAAGCCTGGGTTACCTCTAGAAGTACCACCAAATTTTAATTTTAGCCAGCCTTCATTTAGTGGTGTCCATTTACATTCATCTCTCTTCTTTTTTGTTATTCTATCTCCATTTCCAATAAAAGGAGGGATAACAAGACCATGCCATTTACCTCTCATTTTCTCGTCCGAGTGTGACATAGTCATTTCCTTTTTAACCTTATTCATGTTACGATTACTTGTTAATTCTACAATAGAGGCTTCAATTTTATTAATAAGTTGGCCTATATCCAATTTATTTTCCTGAAAAATCCTCCTTTTTTGTTCTTTCCATATTTCCCATAAAATGATTGAAGGGGCAGCAATCCATAGTGAGCCATAAATTCTTCCTCTTCTAAGGAAAGGCCAAGAGTTTAGTAAATCAGTTATATTGTTTGGAAGCACTGATACCCACTCAAGTTGTGAGCATAACTATGTCCGACATTGAGTAGAGTATGGAAATCTAAGAAGTAGATGATCAATAGTCTCCTCATCCTTCTCGCATAAAGAACATCTACTTGGTCCATGATAGCCCATCTTGAAAAATTTCTCTACTGTCAAAATCATCTTATGCGATACAAGCCAGGAGAAGAAACCGACCTTAGGGAGGTAATATTTATGCCAATATAAAGTTGTCGGAGGGGAGTCAGAGTTATTGACAAGTCATGATCTCAACAAGTTATAGCCTTCCTTGACTGAACAATCTCCTCTCTTACTACCATCCCAAAGCAATGTATCCTTTTTAAGGTTTAAAGTTGTTTTCCTGTCTTCCAAACCCCTATTCAAAGAAACATCATCTACTGGGGGAAGACCAAGATCTACCTAGTTCTTCCATTTCCATCCCATTCCCTCGTCTGTGAAGGTAACATAGTCAATAGATTTCTTACCTAATTTAACCGACAGAAACCTGCAGGCATTCACAAGGTTCTAATTACCATCCAAGGCACTATAACCACCCCAATAATCTTGCCAAAAAAGGGCCTCTTCCCCTTTCCCAAGATTCCATGTAACTTTATCTTGGATGATGTCTCTGGAGTCCAACATAAAATTTCATGTTCTGGAGCCTTTAGATGGAGATAATTCTCTAAAAATATTGACAGGATCCTTATTGGAGAGATATTTCACTGTAAGTATCTTAACCCACTTCAAGTGTGGGTTTTTGTACATTCTCCATACATGTTTTGCACCTAGGGCTTTCCTCTGTAGTTTAATATCTTTTATACTGACACCCCTTCCGCTTTTGGTTGATACACCTTATCCTAGGCAAGAAGTGAGAATTTTTTCTTGTCCCTTGTACCTTGCCAGAAGAAAGACCTTAGGATTTTATTAATTTACTCCCTATTTTTTCTTGGAAGATAAATGCATGCCATTTGAAAAATGGGTTGGGTAGGCAGAACATACTGAACCTTTGTCGCTCTGCCTGCCAAAGAAAGCCATTTTCCATTCCATGCAGCCAACTTGTGATTGATTTTATCCGTGATATTTTTCCATAATTTCATCGTTCTAATTCTGTTTTTCAAGGGAAGTCCTAAATATTTGCAGGGGAGATTCCCTGATTTGAAGTTGAGGATTTTACAGATCTTCATTTCAATTGTAGGAGTATTAAAGAAAAAAATTTCTTTCTTTTCACGATTGATTTCTTATCCAGAAGCAAGAGCATACAGTCAAAAAATATCTTTGTATGCTATTTCTTCCTCCTTAGAGATATGGCCATAAAGCATAGTATTATCCACAAACTGCTGATGCATCGTTTGTTCTATCCCACTAGTAATCTTTATTCCTTTAATCCTATCGTCTAGCCTAGCCATATGGATGGCTCACCCCAAATATTCTTCCATAATTATAAATAAAAAGGGTGAAATCAGATCACCTTGCCTCAGTCCTTTGTTAATCCCAAAAAAGCCTTTTGGAGAGCCATTAACTAGAATAGAAAATTTTGGGGTAGAGATGCATTCAGATATCATTTTCACCCACTGTTTCGCAAACCCGAAGGCAATCAAACACTTTTTTCAGAAAGCTCCAATCAACTCTATCATAGGCTTCTCTAATATCTAACTTTATTAATATACCAGGGTCATGATTATTTTGGACAGAGTGAATATCTTCTTGTGCTATGATAACCCCATCAAATATTGATCTGCCTTGGACAAAACCTATTTGCTCCTCACTAATTAAGTTTGGGAGGAATTTTTGCAGCCTACTAGCTATTATTTTAGTGAATAGTTTATTTAAGGTATTGCATAGTGCTATAGGTCTGAAATCATCAAAGGACTCAACTTTCTCATTTTTTGGGATGAGGGCAACAAAGGCATTGTTAGCTTCTCTCAAAAGGTTCTCTGAATTTCTAACCCCTTCTAGTGCTTCAGACACCTCATCCCCTATGAAGTCCCAGCACTGCTGAAAAAAACATGCTCGGAAACCGTCAGGTCCTGGAGATTTGTTCGGGTTCATTTTAAATAAGATTAGCTTCATTTCTTCCTTGGTAATTTTTTCTAATAGAAATTTGTTCTATTCAGGGGAGATAATTTTGGGGATATTTCTAATAATGCTATCCTAGGCGTCCATATTCCTTTAGCGTTGTCTATTGAAAATGTTGTCAAAATACCTTATTTCCTCCTTGGGTATACCTTCAGGTTCATCAATTACTTCCCCATTTATAAGTTTAATGGAGGTGATCCTGTTAATGATTCTCTTGTGTTTAGTACTATTGTGGAAGAATTTGGTATTTCTGTCCCCAGCTTCCAACCATGTCTCCCTAGATTTCTGTCTCCAAAATATTTCTTCGCTCACTAATACCTCTTCATATTCCTTCATTAAGCTTTTTTCCTCCTCATAAAGGGATGCATCCATACCTTTCGCCATTACTTCCTCCTTTAAATTTGCCAATTTTTCCTCCAAATTTTTTTTTTTTGCAAAAATGTTCCCGAAATGATAAACGTTCGATACTTATAATTTTTTCTTAATAATTTTTAATTTGTTTACCACCTTATATAACTTAGATCCAGATACCTCAATTCCTTCCACAATTTTTCAATCATATCCAAGAAAACCCTCTTTCTTAAGCCACATTTGTTCAAATTTGAAAGAGCAGTTAACCGGTTTACCCTTTTTGATTATGTTTATTATTACTGGGTAGCGATCCAAACCTGAAATAGGTATAACATCAGCAACTATAGTGAATGGTAAGTCTGTTAGGTTACCATTAATTAAAAATCTATCAAGTTACTCAACAATAAAGCTGAAACCCTTCCTCCTATTATTCCAAGTAAAAGTATCCTTTGGAGTGCAAACCTCAAAGAGGCCATTCCTATTGATCTAGTTTTTAAAGATCTCAACAACATGTGGGAGTCTTTGAAGGCCACCCCATTTCTCTGATGCTTTAGTAACTATATCAAAATCCCCTCTAATGACTAAAATCTCTCCTAAACAATCTTCCAACTTATTCTCAAATTCCTTCCATACTCTTTCCTTCTCTAGATTGGGGGTAGGGCCATAAACATAAAGATCCTAAAACATAGCGATGTCTAGAGGCACTTAGAAATTCCACAACTCCAATTTACGTTATCTTCTAATTTAGTGAGAGACACCGTTCTAGGATCCTAAATGAATCCCAAACCTCTAGAAGCTCCTCTGGCTGGAACTCCCTAGAACTCTCTAAAACCTAGTGTCTTTTTAAATTTTTTTGATTTCTTTGTTATCCAATTTGGTTTACTGTAGCATAATTATGTCAGTTTTAGTTTGAGATATGCAACGTTTTAAAATTCGCTGCTTGTTAGGGCCATTTAAGCCCCTAACATCCCAAGCTAGAATATTCATGGAGACTTGGGAAGGAACTTCCCCTTCCCTGCATTAAAAATGGTAGTCAGTTTAGCTTGGCCCGCAACACATCTGTCCAATAATCTTAATTCCTATTTTGACTTCCTTCCCCTTTTGTTATTAGATTTGGCACAATCAGGGGCTTGCAAACTAGGATGAGTAGCTGCCATCCCAAGTGTTTCCTGATCCTTAAGCTCTCCATCCTCGAGATCTAATAAGAGATCACCAATATTAATTGAATCCTGATCATGCTCAACCTCAAGACAACCTTTGATTAGAAATTCTCTGTCTCAAGAGCTCCTTCTTGTTACATATTTCATTCATAAATTGATCGATTTAATCGTTAACAAAAAATTCACACAGATGTTCAGTCAATAGCCTTACTTCTTCCTCCGTCTCTAAAGAGGCTTCAATGTTGATATTAGTAGGAACAACCTCAACCTAAATTTGGGCAACATTTAAGATGTTATTACATGTATTAGTGGTACTTTCTTTGCATATTTCCATCAGATCAGGAAATGTCTCAGATTCAATATGAAAACTCCTTCATTCTCATTAAATTTTACCGAGATGCCTCCATCTAAGACGTTTGATTTTAAATTTCCTTCCACTATTTCCCCTTCTTTGATATCCTTTGCTGGAGACACAACCCTCACAACAAGAGGGGAGATGTTACTCTTAATGTGAGGAGAGACATTCATCGTGTCTGATTTAGGCTTATCTTCCATTTCTGTGATAAGTTCATATTGTAGTAATACCAGTTTAATAACATAAATATCCTTCAGGCACTCAATAGTAATCAGATTAATAGTGCAAGTGTTAATGTCCATATTGACAATAATCATGCTATCAGATTGGGCTCTTTTAGTTTCTACCATACCTACATATTTCCCTATCTTATTACCTTTGTTTACAAAGAAATATGAGCATATCAATTCAACAGGAATGTTCGGCAAAAGAATAGCCTTATCAAATTTTAAAAAAAAAATAAAATTATTTTGGATCAAAATTTGGGATCCAATCAATAAAGGTGAAATTGCAATTTTTGAAACTAGGGTTTCATGAATTTAGAAAATTATCCTTTAATTCTATATTATTGCATTTTACAAGAAAAAAACCATCCGAGAGAAGAGCAGTACTTACCTGTCCTTTATATTCCTTTTCAAACCAGTCAACAGTTATTCCACCGGGCAAAAATTGTAAATTTTTTGCATAGCATTTTAATCTTCTCAATATTCCCCTATTTCATATGAATAACATTTGTTGCATCCATCATTGTATAAAAATATATATATTTTTTGCTTCTAGAGGGAGACAAACCTCTCTCATACCGTTCAGCAGATGATCGACAATTTGGAGAATGTCGACTTTTGATGTTGGCATTGTGAGTCTTTTGCGATAGTCGCTAATTTCCATTGGGTAAAATCGAAGGATCGGGAAAGGAATACATGCCAGGAAGATCCCGATGAAGTACGTTAAAGGTATTATGCAGGGGATACCAAAATATTTTTTCACTTTCGGGCGCACAAAATGGACTGAACCCAATCTCTTCTTTGTTTTAACCTTCACCCATTGATTAGGGTTATCTTCTGTCAGTTCAGCATTACACTTTGAGTGATGCATCAAAGAGGCCGAGAATGGCCTAGATTTCAATTCATCTACATACTTTGATTCAGAGAACCTGCCCATATTGTTGTAGGCATATTTAGTTTTCTCAAAAAAGGAGAATTGTCGATCAATTTTTTCCATTGATAAAGAAGTCCCACGCGATCTTGAATAGTTGAATGGGACCCTCCAAGAAGAGGAACAAAGGTATCCCTGACTCCAAACTTCCGCATCGAAAAAAGAAATAGATCTTTTTCCCAGGAGGAGAACACCCTTTGAAGAATGAGGAAGCAGAGCATGCAGAGGACCTGAACCTAGAGAAACTAGTTTGCGCATAGGGTCAAGATGTTGCAGATCCAGATCACGTAATGGAAATGGCTTAGTAACAGAGTTCACTCCAAGAAAGTCATTTTGACAGCTTACAAATTTTTGCCAAAATTTAGCAGAGCGAGCCATCATTGTTTATTGTTTTTCTTGAAAAAAATACAAAAGTACTATTTATTATTATAAAACACCATTATGGTTTAATTGTAACTTGAATTCAATTTTAAATGATAATTTATTTTTAATAACCAATAAAATATAAAGTATTTAATATGCTCACTTTTTATGGTTGTGATAGAACAAGAATGGAATATGAAGAAGTTGACTAGCTTTACGAGCATGCAATAGTTATATTGGAATCTATAGGACCTCCATTTAAAAAAAATGACATGACCTCCTTTATCTTTTTAGAATTGAGGTTTGCAAGTGTGACTTACTACATAACTCATCATATCAACATGTTTAGTGAGAAGTGTCTAAAATTAATTTTTAAAGATTTGATCAAAGCTTAATCATAGAATTATACGTAGTACGAAAAAAAAATGTCATTTGTTTTTTTATTAATTTAGTAGCCAAACAAGGAGGTTGACCCTTACACAACCATGATCTAAAGGCGTCAAAAAGAGGAATTACAGACCATCAACAACACACTAATAATACAAGTGCAGTGAAAGACAGAATAAATACATAGCACAAAGGCTAGGAGCCCTCCAACGGGAAGGCCACTCTCACACATCAAGTGTAGAAGAGCGAAAGTTTGAAGAAAAAACCTTCTTTCGCTGTCAGACGAATTTCCAAGCTATACTATCTAAAGAATCCCCATCTAAAGGAACTTCGCTAGGGCATTTGTCAACACAATGGCAAGAGTGCTGAGACAACTATTTAGTGGCAATAAAAGGTTGGAGTTGTGCAGGAGCAGAACTAGAAGGTTAGGAATGACCAACTTGCCCAGACTGGTTTGAACAAGTAGTAGCGAGGGTATCATCCAGAGTTGCAGTAAGAGCATGACCCAGATTAGCAGCAACAACAACTTGATCCAGATCTACAATAGAGGCACTATCTAGGTTTACAATAGGAGTTTCATCCTAATCATCATCCTTCGAGGAGTCCTCAAAGGTGGAGTTAGAGAGAGAATCAGAAGCATGGATGATTATATGGTCCTCATTAGCATCCTTCCACCAAGTAGCAACACTTTTTGATGCAGAAGAGAACAGTCTGTAGCCATATGCCCAATACAGAAGTGAGGCTGACAACGAAAGGGAAGGCCCTCGTAATCCAACATTTGAGTCCATGGCCTCTACCCAACCATGAGTACTACATTCCTTGGAAGTGGTGTGGAGATATCCATATCAAATAAAATACATATGAAAGTAGAGTGCCCCATTGTGGCCGTAGCATCATCCACCTTCAAGAAATGACCAATAGAGTTTCCAATGGCCTCAAAGCAAGAAAAATCCAAAAAATAGAGTGGGAGATTAGGGAGGAGAACCCACACTGAGCGCACATTAAATGACTCAGTAAGAGGGTTGAAGGAGATTGATACGGGTTTAGCACAAAGACATATTCCCCCAACCCACAACTTTTTCAAAACCAAATCATGATCTTTAGAAGAAGAAAATGAAGCAATAAAAAAACCCCTTTGCACAGGGGAAAAGTTCAATGTTAACCAAAACTAAGGGTTTCCCAAGAACTAGTAACCCAACAATGCAGATCCAAAAGAGAGGACTAAAGATCAATGAATCTATAGACCAACACACAAAATTGGTAGAAATTCACATTATCCACCACTTCTGGACTACACACACCACAAAGGAGGTGTTGGCACAAGCAATAGGTTGAGCTTGCGCCTTTTGAGGAATAGTAGCAGCAGATTTAGCAGAACGAGCATAGCTTCATCCACATTTAGCAGTGGATTTTGGGAGGGGAACCCCATCCTTAACTGCTCTAGAGGAAGAGACCCAACCTCCCCTAGAGAAAAGAGAAGTAGTAACAACCTCCAATCGAAGCTTAGGAATGACCGACGATGTCTTCTGCGACCACTAAGAAAAGGAAGCGCCCTTAGGCTAGACGAAAAACCCAAACTAGGGAGTGTTGGAACACCGCAGGGAGTAGAAACCCCCGACACACATAGGGGAGAAGCAACACGATGAGAAGAGGAATCCAACCTAGGAACAATATCGCCAAACCCTGTGTCAACCCCATAAACATTTTTTGGATGGGCAACAACAGCGTGAGCATCAAAACCAGACAGGTGGGGAGCCGTTGGACGTGCGAGAGAACAAGTGGGATGCGTGATTAAAAAATGTCATTTGTTAAACCAATATCATATGCTTATTTAAGATATATCTTATATGCAACCTAAATGATTTGAATATCTTTTGGCGTCATAAATTTTGTTCTCTAATCGTAATGTACAACATAAATGACCTAATAGTTCAGTATATGATACAATTTATTGTTATATAAACAACACATTATTAATTGAAATAGAATTTATATTCAACTTCAAATATAAATCTTTTTGAAAACATTTTACATTTCATGATAAAATATAAGGTATATATTGTGCTCATCTTTTACATTTGTGATAGAATAGCATATAATATGTAGTGTACTCAAATGCATATATTGTCACCCCAATAGTTGTACGTATAAGAATGATATTTGTTTACAAAACAATATTTATTTAGATAGGCACCTTATTTTAGAAATGACATAGGGGAAGGGCACCAACTACCGTTCACTCCTTTCTCATGCAATTCCCAATTACTAACTTAAAAAAATGAAGAAAATGATAACTATAAGTTCATTAATAAATTTCACATGTAGTGGTAGTCTCTCACTTGTACCCTAGTACTAAGAATTTTTGAATGGTTATTGAGGTTGTGCAACTTTATTGGTACCCATAAGATGCATTTGTGCATAAGTATTGAGTATTTTTGAGATGGTTGTAGTGCATGTTCATTGGGGCATCTTTAAGTAGGTATCGAGTGACATTGTGAAATGACAACTTTTTGACCCTTGCACACATAACAGATCCCACATTGCCCATCGTTATTATCCAGAACCCAGAACATTGGCTATAAGCAGTTAAGTCATATTTGGAGATGATAATGATCAAAATTAAGTACCTATTGAGAACCTAATGAAGCCCAATCATAAGCCCTAGCTTTACAAAACTAACAAACATCATATCAATGGAACTCTTCTTCATTAAGAAACACAAAAATGAAAGTAAACATAAACATAACTATATTGCCTTTTTGGAATGCTTGATTCCATTTTACTCCTATCCTCTAAGATCTTGTATGATAATGGGCCGATCTTAGACTTGCTAGGACATGTACAAGAGACTATAAAGAAATGGAGTATGGTTGATTGACGCAAGATAGTGGAGATATGAATATGATAATGGTGATATGGGGATGATAGTGATGATTTTGATAAGATGATAACTATGGTTATCAAAGATCACAAGTATGCAAATGCTTAAGTACGCTAATGCTCATAAGATTGCATAGGGGTCAAAATGAGAGGAGAGAGTGTTCTTTTATAGAAGTCATGAAAATCAAGGGCTAAGATTAAGAGGTGGTAGAATGAGTGGTTAGGATGAAAACGTAGGTGAGGGGATAAAGAGGATTAAGAGGTTAATGAAATGGCGGGGTGAGATGGAGTGGTAGGTAGAGGATATTGAATTTTCATAATACATCACAATGTGCATTGAATCTAGACATGCTTGAGAGTGGAAATGTCAAAAGCAGAGACACGTGGCATTTGTCACATGTCTATAGATTGAGGAGTTGATCCATGTGAGTAGAGATGATTGGTGGGATTAGAAAGAAGAGGATAATGAATTTATAAATAAATAAATGTATTTATTTGATAAATAGTAGAAAAGGGAGGTGGAAATGGATAAATAAATAGAATTTATTTAATCATGGGATAGAAAAAGGCTAATGAATTAGACAAATAAATAATAATATATATTTAATTAAGAGAGGAAGATGTTAGTGAAATAATTAAATAAATAATAGATATTTATTTAATTAATAGAGAAATTTAACATATTTATTTGATTATATGAGGACATTTTTAGATGTGTACATGAGACATCCAAAAAAAAGTTGTCAAAATTCGATGTATTGTTTAGGATTTTTTGGTACATGAAGTTAGCTATAATGACTACTAGTACACTTCTACTTATATTGGATAATTTTGGTATTTTATATAGAACAAAAAATATTTATTCTACTTGTTAACCAATGTATTTATTACGTACTTGTATGAAATTCATAAGTTCTCATGTGTTCACATAAGTGTGCATTTTCACAAACATTTAGTCATTTGTTGATTTACATGTGGAATAATTATTAACAGTATATAATATAAATATGCTGCAAGACCAAATCTTATAACCATTAGTAAAATACCAACAATAGCACCCAACTATTGGCCCCTCTTCCCTAATTGCTTGGAATTGGAATTGGAATGTGGGAAATTGAGAATTTTCTTTATTGATGCGATATTAGATGTCAACAAGACAAAGAGTTTCCTCCAATTAAAAATGTATTAAATTGATAGTAGCTCTTTTTGACACAACTAAATAAACTTTGCCAAGTTGGGAATTTTATGCATTGAATCAGACATGGTCAACCCTCTTTACTTGAATACACCCACTTTTTCACTATTCTCTTGCTTATTTAGGTATTATAAAAACACAGAATAATTAATAATATTTTTTATAATTTTAATTTTAAAGGTTTTTATAATAGGATAAAATAAGATTTGAGAGGTTCCAAATCCTCTTACAACAAACAAGAGACATAAGTAAAGATCACTTACATATAAAGAGAAAAAAATCACAAAAAAAATGGAGACATGATGTTATAGGCTAGAAGTAGATAGACAAATAGACAAACAACACTTAAGAAACAAAGCCAATCTACTTTATGACTTGGAAAAAGAGAGGTTCTTAAATAAGTTACCAACAGGGATAAATTTAAGAAACCCCCCAGGGAAAAGTGTAAAATTTTGGTGAATCCAACATTATTTTGGTAGGAAAAAATTCATATCGAGGGCAATTTTTTTTTTCAAAGAAGGAAAATAATTAATTTGCAATGTCAATTTTTTTCGTAACGTATTAAAATTCCATAAAATTGTGGCAAACGAAACATTTTTTGGGGGGAAAATATATATTTATTGAGGCAAATTATTTTCTTTAGAAGGGAAAAAAATTCAATATGTTAGGCGAATTATTTTCTTTAGAACGGAAAAAATTTAATTGTATTGGCGAATTTTATTCGCCCATTGAAAATTGTTTTCTTTTATTGGCTAATTTTTCATTGGTTATGAGAAAAATTAGTATTTTGTTGGTGAATTTCAAGAGTCAAGTGTGTCATGTGGGCCAATGACGAATGAAAATTCATTAAACATCTAATAATTGCAACGTCCTACATAAGACAATTAGATTAAAGACCCTCCTACCTAACATCATCCCATAAGAACATACTATTTTTGTTCTATGCACTAGATTTTGCACCCTATTCAAGCTCTTGTAGTCTTGATAATCTAGTATAACATGGGAATCATTTCTAGGTTGTGAGACCTTTGCTAACTGAAGTGAAACCTCTGGGTTCTAGGTCGGTTCCTCTTGGATAATCACCTAATCTACTCTTGAACATTAAAATAAACTTGGAAGGGAAAGGGATAGAAAGAATGCTTGAAAGGAAAGGACTGGAAAGCAAATTATCCTACTAGGTGATACACCGAAGGTAACATGAACCATAATATAATAACTGAACTAGCATGAAGATTCTCAGATCTAATAGAACACAATCTTTCTGAATAGGTTTGCATAAGTATTTCACAGAGAGGTCTGAAATAGAAAGAGGCTATTCAAGGAAAGAGAAGATTTCACAAATAATAGCATTCCTAAGGAGTAGACACAGAATGTGACCTACGAGAAAACATTCACTCCAGCAAATAGGCACATGAATGAGACAAAATAACCAGGGATGAACAAAATCCACAAGGTTATCTAAATCAGATCATACACAATAGTACACAAAGATGCTGAAAGAAAGAAAGGATCAGGAACTCCAAGATTTCTCTAATAAAAATCACTATATCATATTTCAGTAAGAAATACAGACAATAGAAAGTCAGAGTAGAAAAAAGATGTCTCAGAAACCTTAACATAATCTAGAAGTCAATGAAAGATTACAACAAGGTGAAAACCTGAGGGCAGAGAGAATGCCACAGAAAATATTGCACCAGCTGGAAAAATCTGAGCTCTAAAAGCTCTCAAAACTACTTATAAACATGGTCCTCTAGCAAGCAGGCTCAAGAGTCAATCAAATTCTTAGGAATCAGGGTTACAATAGATCTACATAAACAATTTAGAACCCTAAGATTGTTAATTCTGTTATAAATGCATCTTAGAAATATCTCATTCGATTAGATATAGACTTGAATATCTTTCCCATCGCCATAAATGTGACTTTCAAAAGTCGGCTCAACCCATCTATCTGTTTGGAACTTGAGAAATCACGCCACTGCCATGGACTCTGAGAATCAAATCTTTTGAATATTTGAATACTTGAACACAACGGTCATAGGTGGCGTGAAATTCTTGATCAATGACCTAGATTTGAATATTTAATAACTTTAAAACATGAAAACCGATCTCCTTTTCTTTATTCATTACTGTCTTTACCTTGGTCTGCTATGGACATGTGTCAGCACGACTTAATACCTTAATCGATAGATTTCCAACATTTTGTGATCAAGCCGTTACGCCAACCATCCGATCAAAAAGGACTTGATCAGTCTTTACTTTCCTCTGTTTGACTAGCCCCAACTCCACCATGAACACGTGTCGACATGACTTAAATCCTTAATCGATAGATTTTGAGCATGTTGTGATCAAGCCATTTGTTGGGATTAATGGGAAGTATGTACTGAGAGGGGAGGGGTGAATTAGTACCTCAAAATTTTTTTGTATCCTTTAATCAATTAACCTTTGTAATCAATTGCATGTCCATTCAATCTGATCTAAACTATCTTGATGTGAGTTATATCAATTCATAACATTAATCAACATGTGAATCATTCATAGAAACATTCATGAAATTAATTGACACATAACACAAGATATGATATTGCAGAAAACTCCTGTTAGGAAGTAAAAACCGCGGTGAGGATGACACCCACAAAACTTCACTATTTGCAGATTAAAAGGGGCCGGTTAAGGCTTACAATTTGATCACTTCTGATGATCTACCATGTTAGGAGTATCGGTGGAGACCTGTTAAAGTCTACTCATTTAAGAGCTTTAGAAACACTATTAAGTGTGCACTTGGTTAAGAGATTTGATGTTGGACTGTTAAATCCACCTTCCTTGAATGGATTTTACACTTTGCTCCACTTGTTAGAATGATAGCAAATTACAAATTGACCTAGAAAATGCAATCTCCTATTGCTGATATAGATCCAATTTAGTTTACATGAAAAATATTATCACCTAATTGTGATTGATTAATACCTCTGATTATCAGTTTCCTCTGTTCTTGGCTCTGCTAACCAAATCCTTCTTTTGCTGTTCTGGTTCTTGAAACTCTCAATTCAATCCATAGATGTGCTCGTTCTGTTCTCCTCTCTCTATTTTCTTCTTACACACACATTATAATGAATGATTGCATCATCTATTTATAGATGGATTGTCTTCATCAAGTTTTGATAAAAACAATGTTGACCCTAAGATTAGGTTTACAACTTATACCTAGATCTCCTAGTCTATGTGTTTTAAACTAGTTAGACTCATTAAAGCACCTACATTAATGTTTTTTGTCCCTAAATAAATGGATTTAAAACAATTAAATATCCTATAAATAGAATACACTTGCTTTATCTGACGTGGAAGTCAGATCCACTTTTTGTGGGCTGCGACTGACTTTCGGTTCTGTCTGTCGGTCATGCTTGACTATCCTTTGGTCTTGTTTGTCGGTTGCACTGTATCTTGCATTTCGGGTTCCACTTTATCTTTCTGCTTTGTGATTTTTGGTTTACACACTAACTTCTGTCATCGGTTCTCTCTGTACTTAGTCATCTTTGGTGATATCTTAATGTGATCTTTAGTTTGCTCTTTCTTGTCTTTCGGTGTAGGCTTACCGAAAGTGTTGTTTGTATACTAATGGAAAATTAATATCATCAATCTCCCCCTTTGACATTAGTATCAAAAAATGATATGTGCAAAATACTAACAAAATGTTAAGTATATACAACATATATAATCCTTAGTCATTTAATGACTCCCCCTATGTATATGCCGATAAATCTGTACATATGATATCTTTTCCTTCTACATATCATTTTCCTTTTATAAATATACATAAACATATCTACCATTTTCCCATCTGAATGAATGTACATAAAATTTTCCCTTTTATTTTGTACTTATATCATTTCCCCTTTTATTTGATATTAAGGGCAAAGGTCATTTACTTTAGAGCTTATAAAAAATATGGGAATGTGAAGACTTCATATCTTCCATCATTTTCTCCCATTTCTCTTTGAGGTTCTCCAGAGCCATGTGATCAAGTGTGATCTTTGAATGCATATCATAGATGCTGTCTGCTACAGACATCTCGGGAGCTCCTATTAGTTGCCTTGCATAACTGATATGTTGTTGGAGCAGTGTAAGATTTGGTAGAAGTTGAGCTTGTAGCTTGGTTACTTCTTCCCTGAAATGTGTTTCTGCTTCCCATAGCTCCTGCCTTAAAATTTTTACCTCAATTATATTCTCATAATGCAGTTTGACTGCATTGTCTCCATCTATGGTTAAGCTACTAGCACTGTTTGCTAGATCTGCATCTAGCTTTGCTATATTGTCACTATTTTCCTTAGTGAACTTCTCTATTATGCCCAACTTTTGAATTGAGGTTATAGCTTCAGATATGATGGGGTCTAATTCAGATAGGAATTATGATAGCTTTACCTTATTTACTGCCACTTCTTGGCTGATGTTATCTATGAGCTTCTATTGGTACTTCCTTTTGGCTCTCTCCTCAATTGCCTTTTCAACATCAATATTCTGAGTTGTGATTGCATTGGTGAGGGTAGCTAATTGATCAAGTATTGGCTTGTTTTGATCAATGTCAACATCGGGCACTATTTGATGTAGTATGTCCTGTGTTGTCTCTAGTACCGTGGAGTCCCTATGCTATTTCTTTAGCTTCTCTTGCAATGCCTTCCTTTGGCATATCTCTCTATATTCTTGTAATGCTTCAAAGTTAAGTGTAGAGGGGTCACACTTTGGTATTATAATGATTTCATCCAATACTTCTAACTTGCTCTTCTTTGTCTTTTTATTCTTCTTCTATGACTCAGTAGAATGTAACACCATTGCCAATTTCTTAGCCTTTTCTATTGTGCTCGATGAAGTGACCTGTTGTGCTTCTTTCTACTGCTTGGCGTCAGTTTCAACTCGACGGGTGTCTGTAGATGTCTCCACATTCACCTTAACATCGTCGGTAGCACTCTTGTCTGTTTTCTCAAGAGTACCATATTTTGGTTTGTCTCCTTCGTTGGTGTCCTTTGCTTCATCAGTCTTGGTTTCTTCATTCTTGTCTTGAGTCTCTACATCTTTTTCCTTATCTCCTTCAATGACCTTGTTAGTGTTGGTTACATCTTGAGTATCTCTAATGTCTTTCTGACCATCAGTTTTATCCTTGTTTTCTTGTTCTCCTACATCCTTTGGAGTATCCTTCTCAGGTGATTTTCTTATTTCTTGCATGATATTGATAGCTTGTATAAATATTTGTAGTTTGCCTGGAATGTTCACCTGTGCAGTATCAATTGTTGTGTTCTGTTCATCGTTTGTGTCTTTTACAACAGTGACATCTTCATCCTTATTGATTTGATTTGCTTGGTCATCGGTAATGTCAATGCCATTAGTATCCACAATGTTGTCATTTGTGGTATCATCCCATGTATCATCTACAACATTTGCAGTCTTGTTCCCTGTTGTATCATCCTCTTCTTTATCTAACTCAATGGTTGTGCTATCTTGAGTTGCCTTGTCAACATTTTGTTGTTGAAGGTATTTTTTGGGGCTTACCTCCTTAGTTGGTCTATTCATTATCTTACACCATTTCTTATGGCTATCCTGCTCAAGCTCTATAAACTTTCCTTCAAGGAGTTTGTATGCTCTCAGCTTTGGTGAGAACTCCTTTTTTTACTTCTCCATCATCTTATCAATTTCAACCTTCTTTGATTCAGGCGACATGAGAGAAACAAGTACTCTCTCTCTCTAATTTATTTCTCATTCTTTAATGAAAATTTCCAACGGGAGGATAATCTATCCAAGAGTTCCCTTGGTACATAGCTTCCTTCAAATTGCATTGGTACATATTTGAAGTTGTACATTTTAGCTATCATGGCGTCCTCAATTTTATTATGATCTTATTGATTTAGTTTTTGCTATTTTCTAATGTGTGGATCTGTAATGGATCCAGAATTTGCAATATATACACAAATGTCATCAATAGTGTTAGGTTCTTTTATCTTGTCATTCTCTGTCTCTATGGCTTCATCTTGTTCGGTATCTTCTATATCCTCTCGGGTCCTGATGAATTTCCTTCATCTTTTATTTTTTCCTCTCTTCGGTGCGGGAGCTTTCCTCTTGTAAGTCCTAACCCTCCCTTTCTTCACAGGTGAAGGAGTAGATTCTTTGGATGTTTGACATCTATTCCTTGAAGCAACTGCTGTCCTTAGTTTCTTAAATAGTGGAGGAGGTGGTGAATCTGACTCTATTTCCTCAGAGTCATTCTTTTCTTCATCTTTACCGACAGACAACTGTTCTTCGATTTCCTCCTCTTGTTCAAATTCTTCATCTTGCTCAACTTCTTCCTCGGTTGCTGACATAATCTTCTTGAGATTCTTCACCATCTTGTCCTTCTTTTTGACTATCTTCTTGACAACTAGGCCTGATTTAATTTGTGTCTTGGCCTCTTCATATGTGCCAAACCTTGGTTGCTTCTTGTCCAGTGGTTCATTGATTAAGGTATCAATTGCCTTTATTGCAAGATCAATGTTGATCTCATATTCTAATGGTTGTAACCATGCTGTCCTTGCTATAATAGGTTTGATGTAAGTATTATCTATGTCAACTATGAAGCATATCTCATCCCTATATTTCTCAATGAGTTGCTCGAGGATTCTTACCCTCTTTTTCATTCAGTCTTTGAATACATTGAAGTATTCATCCATGAATGTTTCAAAGTTATTTCCCAGTGCAGCTATGTGCTCACTGATTTGCATGGTGACCGGTTTGGTGCTGTCCCATTTTACATCTCCTACCGATGGAAACTTTTCTTGAAAATAAAAGAAGATACACATTATTAGTGAGCAAAACTTACAAGTGTTTGACTTTGCATTCCTGATTGTCTTTAGGTTGTCCTTCAACTGATTTAGGAGTAGCTCAGATAAGTCCAATTGTGTACCCTTCTTCACAATTTTGTATGCTGTGTCCACTGCACCTGATGCTATGTTGTTTAATCTGCTTGCTTGGAAGAATTTGTAGCCCAAAACACATGCACCAAAATTGATCTCATCATCGGTTATTGTTGTTAATTTCAATCCTTGACCATCCCATTTGGCTCCTGTCATCTTTTCGGTCTTTTCCCTCGGTGGATGCTTTAGTGCCTTTACTTTATCGGTTATGAAGTAACCAGTGACCGCATGGATGAAATCTTGGGTTATTTCCTTCGGTTAATCCAACCATAACTTGTTGTTATGCATTCTGCTCAGTACTAATTGAATCGATTTGGTTTTGAAGACTTTCAGGAACATTAGGGCATTGGTGAGCCCTTTCAATTCAATGTGTTTTTATTCTTCCTTGAGTGTTCCATCATCATTGCACAACTTCTTGTAGGCTTCTTCAACCTTTGAGCTTCCTAATAATGCTATCTTGGTGTGTATGAAGGATCAGACATCTTCAACCAGTAAAACCCTAGC
This sequence comes from Thuja plicata, assembly GCA_018584345.1. Classification (NCBI taxonomy): domain Eukaryota; kingdom Viridiplantae; phylum Streptophyta; class Pinopsida; order Cupressales; family Cupressaceae; genus Thuja; species Thuja plicata. The sequence goes on along the minus strand of MU224783.1, from coordinate 2,212,775 downwards.
TAGGATTCATGAAAAAGCACCAACATTGTTGGGTTGTGAGGCAACCTCAGGATGGATCTTATAGCTGGGTTCCTCACATGCCATGTTTTTGATGAGCTTGAACTCATCTTTCTTTGCATTCTTGGATTTTGCAGTTCGTGAAATCGATGCCATTTTTAGAAATTTAGGGCTTCTACGTAAGGCATAAAAATAGAGTTGCCAATCTTGAAGAACTTCCTATTTTTGCTTGCAAATATTCCTGAACTGCTTTGGAGTGTTGGAGGTCGAGTCATGATCTCTCTATAGCTTGTTCCTTTCTTCTCAAAAATTGCCTTTGGTCATTCTGCTCTGGGTGTCGTGACAAATGAGTCATTTCGATGCCCTATTTATAGCCATTTCCCTAAAATGCATGTCATAAATTCTTACCAACTCCTCAGTGTATAAAGACTGAGTTCGTTGGTGAAGACTTTACTTCCTTTGGTGACACTTACAACTTTTCAGAGAATTTGATGTTCACTTTGCTTTTACTTACAGGTTTCAGTATCACTGACAACTTGTTCTTGTGCTTGTTTACCGATGAGGCTTGGTCTATACTATCAACTTTTTCTTTTAACCGACGCTTATCGGTAAATGTAGGCAATCTTAACTTTGAGTGTATACAAATGGGTTTCAATATATATGCCCGAAAGTAAAGCTATCACATATTTAAACAAGTACAACCATGATGCATCTTTCTTATGCTAATTTGAAATTATATCAACATACTATGGAACATATGTAAAGTAATAGCTTGGGGTAATGCAGTTCCATACTTGTTCTGCTTAGGTGGGGTTGGTGATGTCACCGGATCCATTAGATGGGGTGTCACCATTTTCATTTCTCGTTCTAGCTTCATCATTGCTTGAAGATTTTCTCCATATTTTATCTCTAGCCCTCTGGATATCTTCAATGGTGTTTCCATTGGGATATGTTCTTGTCTCTGTCATTCGGTCTCTACAATCTTTCTTGAGATGACCAACTTTATGACAGTGTAAGCATGCCATTTCGGGTTTAGTCCAGCCTCTAGAATTTCTAGTCTATTGTCTCATATAGTTTGTAGAATTATGACCATATCTTCCACATGCTGTACAATTTGTCCAAGTATTGTAGTCCCATACATACTGATTACCAAGTCTCTTCGGTTGATAGGGAGTTTCTTGGCCTTTAGGCTTCCATGTTTGTCTTTTCTTTTTCCAGCATTCAAGAGTTGTGTGCCCATTCATTTTTCATGTAGGACAATATTTGTCCATGTAGGTTTCCTTCTTTGGTTGTTTCATCTAAGACTTATATTCATATGCTTTATGACCTTTCTTGTTACATTTATAACAAAATCCTATGAATGAAGATGTAGATTTAAGAATACCTTTCATTTTTCCTCTGCATACATTTGATGTATGGCCTTGCTTTCCACAGTGATTGCATGTAAGATTTATTGGTCTTGGATTTTCATAGACATTCTTTGGATTGGATTGATTTGATGATTCTCCATTTTTGGTAAAGCCTAGACCGTTATTTTTGTTGACTCTTAGTTGTCCCTCAAGAAAATCATCTATTCTTTTATTGCTTTCTTCTGATGTATCTGATGCTTTGTTTGTAGTTGATCTGGAAGACTCAAAGAAATATGGTATCTCTTCCTCATGATAATGTTAGAGTAATCAGTTAGTTTACTTACTCTTTTTCGCTTAAGCTATCTCTTAGGTGCATATAATTAATACTTTATATTAATTATATTGCGCAACCTAGCATTTTTGTTTTAGGGTTTGTTCACCTTTATAGGTTGAACTTTGTAATTTTTTTTCATAACTTAGAGAATAATATAGTGACTCTTCTTTTGAGCATCTCTGAGTTTTGCTTTTTCATTTTTGTGCTTCTACTTTGTATCAGGTCATTTGCATACAGGTGTATTCAGGTTCTGTGGATTTGCATGTTTCTCAAATCCTACATGGTATCAGAGCCACCCTGTCGCTGCCTGATCGAAGGTCTTTGAAGCCACGATTCGAAGACAACAGCCACAGCCTTTTTGGAGTTTTTTCTGTCACTTTGAAGGAGGCGCCATTTTCTGGAGTCATTTGAGCAAAAATAGACTCCGCCATTGCATTCAGAAGGCCCGGGAGAGTCGAAAAACATATAAAGTTTGACTATTTTGGCCTTTGTGACCACAGGGAAATTTTTTTGGCCTCCTAGGGCCGTACGGCTCAAAAATCGAGGCAAAAACTCAAAAAAAAAAATCAAAAAATGCATTTTTAAAATGTTTTTGGGCGGGCCGCCACCGCACCGCCACCTCGCATCCCGCACGCCGCCCGCGCGCAGCCGCTGGCTAGCGCGCCGCCCTGCGGCCATCGCGCCGCCACCCGGCCGCTCAGCCGCCGCCCGCACCCGACCCTCTCGCCGCCTCCTCCCCGCTCGGCCGCAACCTGCGCCGGCTGCGCCGCCCGGCCGCAGCGCCACCCGTGGGCCACCCGACATCCACCACCGCCGGCGGCGCCGCCCAGACAGCCCGGTGACGTCCATAAGGGCATCAAATTTAGCCCAGTGTCTGTTTTTTTCCAGCAAGCTCACTCTTCAGGGTACCTGTCGGGTTTTTGCTCATAACTTGGGCATACGGTGTCCTTTTTCGGAAAACAAAATATCGTCAAAAAAGTGTTTCCAAGCCCGTCGCATTGGTGTAGGTCTCATTTCCTAATTTTGCCATTTGGTTGCCTGTTTTTGTAGTCAAAGTCATACCTTCCTTTGTGCTCCTGTTCTGCTTCTGGAACTCAGGTTTTTTTTCTCATTTCTTATGCTTTTATAGTAATTTGTGGTGTACGAGGGATAGTATTATGCATTGTGGGGGGGGTGCATTTTAATTTCTGTAATTTTCTTCAGAAAGACCCTTCTACTTTCGTCTTATTCTTCTTTCAATGTCGGACCCCTCTGTGGCCTGACTGACACCTCATAACTACCACACAAGGAAGCCACACATGACCAGACTCCTCATGTCACGAGGTTTATGGTGCTGCATGGATGCGGCTCAGCCAGTTCTTTAGAGGCCTTATGAGGCTCTTATGCACAGGAACATGATGGATGAGGCAATGGGCCTCATTGCCATGAATGTTTCAGATGGGTTGTTGTTCCACCTGGATATTCTGACTACACCCAGGGATATGTGGGACAAGTTCTCCACCTTATTTGGCACCATGGATCAGTTCGGGATTCTCTAGATAGATGCAGAGTTCACCTCCTTGGCACCTGACTCATTCACCAGCATTGAGGACTTCCTGATGAAGTTCAAGTCTCTTCGATCTATTTTACAGGTTGCTGGAAAGACGAAGTCAGATGATGAGTGTATCTTCCTGATACTCTCCAAGCTTTGTGGTCCTTATCAGATTTTCACTTCTACCTTCTACTCCACTATGGATGCACTGGGTGCACGACATGTTATGCCCTCTTTTGAGACTTTCTGTGACAGGTTAACTCATGAGCAGTCCAAGCTCAGTCAGATGGATTCTCTTATAGGTTCACAGTCACAGGCATTGCTTGCCAAGTCATCTCAGGATACACAGAAGCTGAAGCTGAAGCAGATATCTGATTCCTCTTCTCAGCACTCTTCTGGCCCACCATCTTCTTCTAAGAAGGAGAAACAGAAGTCTCAGAACCCCACTTGTTCGTATTGTGAGAAGGGGCCCCATGATGAGTCCCAGTGTTTTCAGAAGAGATTCGATGGTTATGAGAAACAGATTGCAGATTTGCAAGCTCTCCTTCAGAAGAGCACTATTTCCTCTCCATCCTCTTCCACCTAACAGGGGTCCGCTTTTCAGTCTTCTGCCTCTTCTTCGACATCTGGACAGGATTTTGGACAGGGTCATGCATTACGGGCATCTGTTGCATCCCCTTCACAGGTCCCTTGGATACTGGAGCTTCTCACCATATGGCATCTTCTCAGGATTTGTTCTCTTCTTTTGAGACTTCTCCTATTCCTCATATTCTTATGGGGAATAACACTGTACAGACAGTCTGCGGGACAGGTTCAGTCAGCATTCAGG
>MU224783.1:2170557-2208197 GCA_018584345.1 Thuja plicata | reverse complement strand
AGCTCGGCCTTCCTGTGACACCTCATCTTTCGAGGTCACCTCTTCAGTGTCCACTTCCTTTCACTCCTTTGCATTGGAGTCATGGTGGTTTGTTCATTGATCCAGGGGTTCTTTCATTCCGGGGGGGATTTGGAGCCTCAACCCTCTCTCATGGGGGGTTGGCAGCACGCATTGTTCTACTGGCTTTGAGAGAGTCTCTTGAAGTCATTCTTTTTGTCTTTGCTTGATTTTATATCTCTTTTTGGAGAGGAGTTTTTCCCACTGGGTTTTCTCCTTTGTCTCTGGTTTACCGAGATTTCCTTGTATTGGGTACCTGATCAGGCCTTGTTGCCAGGACCCATTTCTTGCTTTCTTAGCTGTGCTAGGTTAGCTTACCTCCCGAGCTTCGCTTAAGGGGGGGTGTTAGAGTAATTAGTTAGTTTAATTACTCTTTTTCGCTTAAGCTATCTCTTAGGTGCATATAATTAATACTTTATATTAATTATATTGCGCAACCTAGCATTTCTGTTTTAGGGTTTGTTCACCTTTATAGGTTGAACTTTGTAATGTTTTTTCATAACTTAGAGAATAATATAGTGACTCTTCTTTTGAGCATCTCTGAGTTCTGCTTTTTAATTTTTGTGCTTCTACTTTGTATCAGATCATTTGCATGCCGGTGTATTCGGGTTCTGTGGATTTGCATGTTTCTCAAATCCTACAGATAATTTGTCTCATTACAACGAGATGCCATATTCTTTCTATCATCCAACAACTATCTCATACTGATTCTAGCTTCTTTATACTGTTCAAAGAACATATGAATTTCAAGCTTTTTGTTCTCAATATTTTTATCAATTCTGTACTTCTCCATTATATGATATTTTCTCTTAAGCCTTTAAGCTTTCCAAGAAGAGACTTAGCTCTGATACCAATTGTTGGGATTAATGAGAAGTATGTACTGAGAGGGGAGGGGTGAATCAATACCTCAAATTTTTTTTCTATCCTTTGATCAATTAACCTTTGTAATCAATTGCATGTCCATTCAATATGATCTAAACTATCTTGATGTGAGTTATATCAATTTATAAAATTAATAAACATGTGAATCATTCATATAAACATTCATGAAAGTAATTGACACATAACACAAGATATGATATTGCAAAAAACTCCTGTTAGAAAGTAAAAACTACGGTGGGGATGACACCCACAAAACTTCACTATCTGGAGATTGGAAGGGGCTGGTTAAGGCTTACAATTTGATCATTTCTGATGATCTACTTTGTTAGGAGTATCGGTGGAGACCTGTTAAATTCTACTCTGTTAAGAGCTTTAGCAACACTGTTAAGTGTGCACTCGGTTAAGAGATTTGATGTTGGACTGTTAAATCCACCTTCCTTGAAAGGTTTTTTACACTTTGCTCCACTTTTTAGAATGATAGAAAATTATAAATTGACCTAGTAAATGCAATTTCCTATTGCTGATATAGATCCAATTTAGTTTACATGAAAAATATTATCACCTAATTGTGATTGATTAATACCTCTGATTATCAGTTTTCTTTGTTCTTGGTTCTGCTAACCAAATCCTTCTTTTGCTATTTTGGTTCTTGAAACTCTGAATTCAATCCATAGATTTGCTTGTTCTTTTCTCCTCTCTCCTTTTTCTTCTCACACACACATTCTAATGAATGATTGCATCATCTATTTATAGATGGATTGACTTCATTGAGTTTTGATAAAAACAATGTTGACTCTAAGATCAAGTTTACAACTTATACCTAGATCTCCTAGTCTATGTGTTTTAAATCAGTTAGACTGATTAAAGCACTTACATTAATGTTTCTTGTTCCTAAAGAAATGGATTTAAAACAATTAAATATTCTATAAATATAATACACTTACTTTGTCTGACATGGAAGTCAGATCCACTTTTTGTGGGCTACAACTGAATTTCATTTCTGTCTATCGGTCATGCTTGACTGTCCTTTGGTCTTGTCTGTCGGTTGCACTGTATCTTTCATTTCGGCTTCCTCTATCGGGTTCCACTTTATCTTTCTTCTTTGTGATTTGCAGTTTACACACTAACTTGTGTCATTGGTTCTCTCTGTACTTAGTCATCTTTGGTGATCTATTAATCTAATCTTTGGTTTTCTCTTTCCTGTCTTTCAGTGTAGGCTTACCAAAAGTGTTGTTTGTATACTAATGGAAAATTAATGTCATCACCATTATGCCAATCGCCCAATCAAAAAGGACTTGATCGATCTTTACTTTCCTCTATTTGACCAACCCCGACTCCACCATGAAATATAATTTTTGGTCCTGGTAAATTTAAAAAATTCGCCTATAATTTCTAAGCGACCCCTAATCGACGGCCTATATTTGCCAATAGTTATATATATATATATATATGTGGCCCCAAATTCGCCTGGCATTTTGCGGACGCGTGTCAAACCGACGTTGTTTCGCCAATTTTATTAATCATACTAAGTTGTTGGACGACTCATAATTGCCTTGGAAATAACAAAAGACGTGGTATAATTATGCAGGCTTTGCCAAATATTTGTATACCTAATACCTCCCAAATATTTGTATACCTAATACCTCCCGCCGAATTTGCCAAATATAAAAACATTATGATATGAGATATCTCTATTTGATCGATAGTGAAGTTTTAGACTATTGAGTGCAACTCCATACTGCATTGGCGAGTCGTGGCTAGCAGACTGCATTACTGCAATTCTACTTGAGGAAAAGGTAAGTGATACTTATAATGTGACCCTGTGATTTTGAGTTCATTATTTCATAATAGGTTTGCAAAAATGAGGTTTCTTTCCCCTTTCAGCCTGAAATACACCACATGTCGTTGATCTATTATCATCCAACGGTTACTGGTAGTCACTGACTCACTATCATGTGTCGCACAGTGCGAGGGTCGTGGGTACCATTAAATTTTGGCTTGTCATCTGATGTCACTTAATCATTTTAAATTAAAACTTCAGCTTATTAGTCATTACATTTAAAATGTTTAGTAATAAATGTTTAGTTTTATAGTGTACTCCAATTTAGGTTTTAATTATACTTAGTTAAGGGTTAATTCATGACACGTGCCTTGTTTCAGGAGTAGGTTTGCAAAAATAGGGTCTCTTTTGCCTTTCGGCCCTAAATTTACTGTACATCGTCGATCAATTCTTATCCAATGGTTGACATTCACTTGTTTAAATTTCTATTTTTTATATTATTTGAAAAGATCTTATTTTGTTTTAAATTACAACTTCAGCTTATAGTCATTACATTTAATAAATGTTTAGTTTTATAGTGTAGTCCAATTTAGGTTTTAACTATACTTAGTTAAGGGTTAATTCATGACACGTGCCTTGTTTTCGGAGTAGGTTTACAACAATAGGGTCTCTTTTGCCTTTCGGCCCAAAATTTACTTACATCGTCGATCTGTGCTCATCCAATGGTTGGCATTCACTTATTTAAATTTCTATTTTTAGATTATTTGCAAAGATCTTATTTCGTTTTAAATTACAACTTCATCTTATTAGTCATTACATTTAATAAATGTTTAGTTTTACAGTGTAGTTCAATTTAGGTTTTAACTATACTTAGTTAAGGGTTAATTCATGACACGTGGCTTGTTTTTGGAGTAGGTTTGCAAAAAAGTGGGTCTCTTTTGCCTTAAGGCTTGAAATTTACTATACATCATCGATCTGTTCTCATCCAATGGTTGGCATTCACTGTCTTTAAAAATGTTGCATTATCATGACACACATTGACCTCGATATGACACATTGGCAAATTTGGCATATAAAACAATAATAAAACTAGGCAACTTAAAAACAATAATAAAACTATTTTAAATCTTAAAAATAGAAACTTTCTTTGTCTCTCACTGATAAAGAAACTTAATCATTTTAAAGATTCAGAATCTCAGCCTTCAGATTTAAAAATGGAAATACTAATCCATTGCTTAAGCATACTTAAATGTCCAATACACATATTAAGCAACTAATTAAAATATTGTAATCACAGAGAAGTCTAAGAATCAAGTCTAAGAATCATTTTTGTCTAAGAATCAATTTTTGTACCCATAAAAAGAAAATAGACACAGCTGAAACTCAGAATTTTTTTTATTATTTTTATTCATAAAATTACATTACATTGCAGAGGAAAAATAGAAACCTACTAGGCAACTTTCTAGGTTCTTATCAGTATAAAAAAGAAAAAAAAAGACCAGGGTAACAAGAATGGATAAACTAGGGATCTTCATCTTCCCTCTGAGTAGAATTTTCCAGAGAGGATAATCTCTGAGCATTATTCAAGCCATGTGTAGTCCGGCTCATCGAATTTATCAAGGAAAAACTATTTTCGGAGAAAATCCCTCCCAAGCCATGCTCATTTCCTATGTCGCGTTAGTTGGTTTCCATTGAGGTTCAACAAAAAGGGTTGTCTTTCCGCATTTGTGCCCAGCTCCAACAACTTGGGTATATCTCTTGGCCAAGGGATCCCGACCCCTAATTATAGAAAAATAGCAACATCGACATCCTCCTCTAGGAATTTCTCTTTAAAAACCTTCCTCAGCATATCCACCTTCTGTCCTCCAGGGTCGAGGAGAGACATAAAAAACTGGGACGTAATGTCCGTGTAGACGTGGTATCTGTTAACATTCTCAAGGAACTCACGACCCAATAACATCAACACAACATAATTTATAAAAGCGTTGCCATCAACCTCCCTACAAACAGAAGTGAGGATTTCTTCTGAGACATTGCCCAAAAAGGACCTCTGGTCATCTGGGGATGTGCATCTCAAATGAATTGGTGTGTCTATCTTAAATTATCGACAGTCTAAAGACTTAAAAACCTAAACCTTAAAACCAGAGGCAAAATTTCAACCACCGGCAGCTCTGACTCTTAATCTACCAAAAGAAAAATGAAGAAGAAAGAAGCTAGATTGTCTATAAATAGCCCCGAGGGCCGAGTCTTGACCCCTTGATTGATAGTGATCATGGATACTTAGCAATTAATTATTCTTTCTTGAATCGTATTTAATCTTTAATGTAAATCTTTCCATAAATGCATTATGGTGTGAGAGATTTAAATCCATTGTCCTTAATCTCTTTCATATCTACATGTAAATATTTCCCATAAATGCATGCATACTATCACAGTTAAAGATGACAATTAAAGGATGACAAGACATTTATCTGTTATCGAATTACAAGACACAAGTTGCAGTTGCACTATCCACCATCCACGTAAACAAATAACTAGTAGTAATCAACGATCATGGTTACGGTGCAGTTTCAAGGCTTGATACGTGTCATCATTTCGGCGACTTCCTTCAGAGCTCTATTTTCTTAAAGAAATTCGGCCCAAAATTAAATTCCACCCATTGATCTAGGATCATCAAATGGTCTCTAATAATACATTTAACAATATAAAACAATAGATATTACTAATTAGGTTATGTGTCCATGAGTGATTTGTTATATTCACAACAAATAAAGGCGATATTCGCTGGACGTGATATTGCAATAATTACAATGTTACATCTCTAATAAATTTCCATTTGGCATTGGCCGACATGACGAGTCTCATCCTTTCAAAATTGCCAATAAAATATTTATTTTTCCCATAATTAACGAAAAATTAGCCAATAAAATAAATAAATTTTCAAATGGTAGATAAAATTCGCCAATACATTTATTTATTTTACCTATAATTAATGAAAAATTAGCCACCAATAAAATAAATAAATTTTCAAATGGTATATAAAATTTGCCTCATATATTATAATTTTTTAATTCAAAAGAAAATTATTCGCCTCATACAATATATATTTTCCCCCACCTTAATGTCATATTCGTTAGGATTTTTTGAAATTTCAATAGGCAAGGAAAAAAATCGCCTTCAACTTTATTTTATTTTCCTAATTTGTAAAAAAAATTTGCCATCATCAAGAATTTTTTTCCCCTCAATTAATGTACGATTCGCCAGGATTTTCCACTTTTTCCTAGGAGGGGGTTTCTTAAAGTTATCCCTGAAGTTTATGTTACTGATTGTATGTTATAGAAACTGAGTGGATTCTTGAGTAGATCTAAGTTGGTTGAAGTGTTTGAAAGATTAATTGGTACTTCTGAACCTAAGGATAACTTATTCACCCGGCCTCTCAGTTATTCTAAATCATTCTAAAAATTGGTATCAGAGCATTTTGGTGCTTGTAAGGAAAAGTTTGAAGGTAATTCAAGCTAAAGATCAAGATGTATAAAAAAGAGGTACCGAGGCTAAACATGGAGAACTTCCCTGCATGACAAAGTTTGATAAAGCTACACCTAGCTAGAATTGGAGAAGCAAAAAAATACTATGTGGAACATGACTACATAAATGTGTCGATAGCTCAGCAGATGAAGTAAAAACAAGAACACAACCAATCAATTTTGGAGATTGCATCAACCCTAAGTTATCCTAAATTTGAAGACAGAAAAGATTGCAAAATTGCAAAAGAAATATGGGACACACTGGCAACTATCTATGGAGGTGATACAAAAATACTGAGAGCCAAATCTGAAAGCTTGAGAGGTATGTTTGATGACATAAGAATGTTAGATGGTGAAACTATTGTTCAATATTGTAGCCGAGTTAAGGAGTTTGTGAATGCTATTAGAGGAGAAAATGGAACTATTGGTGATGATACTATTATTAGAAAGGTACTGGGAACCCTACTTCCTATTTATGCTATTAGAGTATCTGCTATACAAGAACTGAGATGTACTCCTGGTAACAACTTAACTCAGGAAGGTTTAGTTGGTAGATTTACTGCTTTTGAGTTATCAAATTTTGATAATTTCACCCCTCACAATGTTGATTCTACATTCAAATCACAATTGACTCTTCATAACTCTAAGAAAGGAAAAGAAAGACACGTGAACAGTGATAGTGACACTTCTGATGATGATCTTGATGAACTTGAGACATTTATGGCTAGAAGACTACCAAGAGGAAAAGGAAAATTCAAAGTTAAACTTCCTATAATATATTTTTCATGTAAAAAAGTTGGCCATATTGCAGCAAGATGCCCTGACAGAAATGACAAAGATGATAGAAGAGAAAACAAGTACAAAGAAAAAAGGGATGACAAATATTTCAGAAGGTATAAGGACTATAAGGACAAAGGTAAGAAATCCTATTATATTGTTGAATAAGAAAGTGGTAGTGAATACGATAAATTTGATGACAATGATATATAAGTTGTATATGTTGCTATGAAAGACTGTTTTGATGAGGATGAGAAAATTGCACTTATTTAATATATGAGTAAATGTGATAGATGGATAATTGATAGTGGTTTCTCATATCACATGACTGGTGATAAAAGTATGTTTGAAACCTTAAATCATTGTAAAGGTGGTAGTGTTAAGTTTGGTAATGATAAAGCATGTCCTGTGAAAGGAAAAGTATCAATAAAATTGAATGATAAGATCACATGTGAACACTGTAACTTGTTGAGTGTATCTTAGTTGAACACTTCTAGATACCAAGTTTAATTTAATCATAAAAAGGGTAAAATCTTTGATGCTAATGGTAAACTAATTAGAAATGGATAATAGACAAGAGGTAATTTTTTCTATCTAGATCTATTTGATGAGACATGTTTGTTTGCACAATATGATGATGTATGGTTATGGAATAAGGGTTGTGTCATGTGAAATTTGACAATTTGGTAAACATTAGTAAGATGAAAAGAGTAAGATGGTTACCAAGATTGAAGAAACCTGATAATGTGATGTGTAAACAATGTTAGTTAGGCAAAATGAAAAAGTCTAGGTTCAAGAGAAAAACCTATACTTCTGATGATGTTTTGGAATTGGTTTATACTAACCTTTGTGGACCTATTGGTGTGAAAAGCTACCATGGTGATAAATATTTCATACTTTTTTTTGATCATTACTCTAGAATGATGATTGTGATGTTTCTCAAAGAAAAATTTGATGCCTTTTAGTTGTTTAAGTGGTACTTGGAAAAAGTTGAAAAAGAGTCAGGTAAGAGCTTGAGATGTCTGAGATCTGACAGAGGAGGAGAGTTTATATCTAATGAGTTCAACTTATTCTGTAATGATAGAGGAATCAAAAGATATATGTCTACTCCAAGGACTCCGCCATAGAATGACATATCCGAGAGAAGTAATACATCAATAATGGATTGTGCTAGAACACTGATGATACCGAAAAATGTTACACAAAAGTACTGGAGAGAAGCTGTAAGTACATTAGTCGATACCTTGAACCAAGTACAAGTCAAGAAAGGTACTGAAGTTACACCTTATGAGTTATGGTATGGTTATGCACCTAATGTGAAATAATTTAAAGTTCTTGGAAGAAAATGTTTTATACTGAAGTACAATAGAAATAGAAAAATTGATGCTAAAATTGATGAAGGCATATTCCTAGGTTATTCCACTAAGAGAAAAGCATATACGTGTTTGAATTCTAACATTAAAAAAGTTATGGAAAGTGAAAATGTTGCAATTGATGAATATGTAGAAAATAATGAAGTTGAATGCAAGAAAGAACCTGAAGATTACAGATCTTTCATATACATGAACAAAGGAGAGCCCAACAATTTACTTGAACCAGAGAAAGAAGCTATCGAGCAAATTGCCGAGAAACAACAAGAATTTTCCGAGTCAATAAAAGAAGTTGCTGAGAAACATGAGGTAACTACCAAGCAATCAGAAGAAGAGAAGAGACACAAAATGAACCTGAAGAGAATTTGCAAGATGAATCTAAAGAACAAGAACAAGAAGAAAGGAAACCAGAGCCTACACTAGCTAAATATGTAAGAAGACATCATAATCCAGATCAAATGATTGGAGAAAAAGATTCGGTGGAAATGAAAAGAAGCAAATTAAAAAATTAGACATGTTTGTTATGTGAATTTGAGCCTAAATCAGTAAAAGATGCTTTGGATAATGAAGATTGGATACAGGCCATGAATGCAGAAATTGAACAAATAGAGAAGAACAAAACCTGGACCCTAGTACCTAGACCAAAGGACAAGAATGTTATTAGAACCAAGTGGGTATTTAGAAATAAGATGAATGAGCATGAAGAAGTAATAAGAAACAATGCTAGACTTGTATGCAAAGGTTATGCACAAGAAGAAGGCATTGACTATGGTGAGATGTTTTCCCTAGTTGCTAGATTGGAAGGAGTTAGAACTCTACTGACTTATGCAACTTACAAAGGACTCAAAAAATATCAAATGGATGTCAAATCAACATTTTTGAATGGAATATTGGAAGAAGAGGTATACATTGAACAAGCTGAAGGATTTGTTGATTCAAGCAAGAATAATATGGTCTGCAAGCTACATAAAGCATTGTATGGATTAAAGAAATCCCCCAGAGCATGGTATGAGATATTGCACAATTACTTAGTCAAAATTGGTTTTACAAGGACAAATGACAACAATAATCTATACTTGAAGACTGAAAAAGGTAAAGGGATATTGTTAGATGAAATATTTGTTGATGATATCATATTTGGAGGACAAGATGCTTTATGCCAAAAAATTTGCAAATGAGATGCAAATTGAATTTGAGATGTCTATGTTTGGAGAGATTTATTTTTTTGTTGGTTTGCATGTCTATCAATTGAAGAAAGGTATCTACATTACTCAATCTCAATATATCAAGGAGATACTGAAAAAATTTAGCATGGAGGAATCCATACTTGTAAGTACAGCCATGGCTACTGGACATAAACTATCAAAGATTGATGAGATAGTTGAAGTCAATAAAACCTTGTATAGGTCAATGATTGGGAAACTACAATATGTTGTTCACTCCACACCAAATATTTCATTAGCAGTTGGGATTGTTGCAAGATTTTCCACAAATCCTAAGGATAGTCACCTAAAGGAAATGAAAAGGATACTGAGATATCTGAAGGGAAAAAAATACTATGGATTATATTATAAGAAGAATAAGAAGTTTGAACTGAAAGTTTATACATATGCAGATTGGGCAGGAAATGTTGATGACAGAAGGAGTACAAGTAGTGGCACATTCTTTCAAGGAAAGAGATTAGTGTCTTGGAAAAGCAAGAAATAGAACTATATTTCTCAATCTACAATAGAAGCTAAATATTTGCAACAACAGTTAATTTTACAAACATAGTGTGGGTCAATTAATTGTTGAAAGGTATGAAGGAATAAATCACCAAACCATTTGTTATTTTCTGTGATAAAATTGTTGGAAATGAGTTGAGTAACTGAGAGGGGATGGGTGAATCAGTTACCACAAAAAAAATCCAAGTCCCTTAGATGTCTTAAACAAATTTATCATTATTTCTTGGTTAACACAGATATTCAACTGTCACACGGTTAACATAGAAAATCTTAAGATATTAACTGTGGTTATACTTTAGTAAATAATTGATGAAACATAAATCATAAAGAAAATAACATGTACACGGATAACACCAAGATTTAATGTGGAAACCCAATATGGGAAAAACCAAAAATTGCAAATAGTCACTATTTTTCACTTTTCTAAAGTGAGCCCTGTTAGGAGCCAACCCTATTAAAGGTTACAATAACACACTGTTAGGTGTGACCCTATTAGAGGATTTAATCACCCTATAAGGAGTGGCCTTGATAGAGGTCTTCAAACACTTCAATGTAGAAATATCACCTTGTGAGAGGATTTACAAAATAATGTTAAGTCTACTCTGTTAAGAGATTTAGATCACTGCTACAATTATTAGAGAGTAACAATGAATTGACCTGTTTTGATAAGCAACTGTCCTTGCTGATTCAGATCTATGCTCTGGTTTATAAAACTTGATCCTCACTGATTGAATATTCTGTTGTAGCTCTGTATGTTCTGTCCTCAATCAGAATCCCATTTGATTTCACCTCCACACTTCATATCATAAAAAATATATCTTTTACACTTATTCAATCCAAACTTGACCTTTATATATATATATATATATATGAGATAAGCCTTGTCAAGTCGGCCTTAATAACCTTCCAAGTAATCAATAAAACTTAACTTTGTCAACTTCATATAACCAATTAACCATAAAATATAAACTACTAGTAGTCGACTAATACTAAATATCCAACTCGGTCAATACTGAAATCCTTCAATGCCCGATCAATGCTGTAATGCTCGAGTAAACTCGATTAGAACTAAAAATCACTTTGGTATTCTTCAATGCCTGTGAGTGCTTGGCATAAACTGACTATGCTCAGATAAGATTAGACATTTGTTTAAACATCACTATACTTGTGTAAACATCAATGACAATACACAATTGAATAATTGTCATCAATAATCTCCCTCTTTGCAATTGATGGCAACACAACATGTCATAATACAAAGAATTATAGAGCAATAGACACAAGAATAAAATTTTATTAATGTCCTTAGCTTCATTCTGATTCTCATCCAAAAACTCTCCCTCTGTCTTCAAACTCTCCCTCTGTCATCAATATCTCCCTCAATAATCTTTATGACATCAATAATCTCCCCCTCTTTGACAACCAATGCCAAAGACACTATCCAATACATATCTAATGAAGTTGTAATGTACCTGTTTGTACTGATTCATATGCAATAAGCTCTAAATATCTGCATCAACATGTTAAATCTATTATGTAGCTCGATTGATGCACCACTTAACTAAATTTTTGTGAGCCTCAGTTAGGGGAATCACCGCTATCTTTCCTCTAAGATACACAAATGCATCCTTAGGTAATAGTTTGGTGAATATGTCTGCAATTTGTTCTTTAGTATTCACATATTCCAATCTTACTTCCTTGTCCTGAACCAATTCCCTCAATAAATGATACTTTATTGCAATATGTTTGGTCTTAGTATGCATCACAGGGTTTTTTGAAATGTTAATAGCACTGGTGTTGTCACAGTAGATAATAAGTAGTTCTTTGATTTCTACCTTCATACCTGACAATAGCTGTTTGAACAATATGATATTTGAACAATTCACTGCTGCAGCAACATACTTTGCCTCTGCTGTAGATTGAGAAATGCAGTTCTGTTTCTTGCTTGTCCAGGAGACTAACCACTTTCTGAGAAATAATTCTCCACCACTTGTGTTCTTCCTATCATCAACACTTCCTTCCCAATCAACATCAGTAAAATCCTTCAAATCAAAGTTTCCTCCTTTCTTATACTATAATCCATAACCTTAAGTACCCTTAAGATATCTCAGAATCCTTTTGATAGCCATTAAGTGATTCTCTCTAGGATTAGCTGAAAACCATGCAACAATACCGATTGCTAATGCAATATCAGGTCTAGTGTGAACAACATATTGAAGTTTACTAATCATGGATATGTAGGTAATTTGATTTACATCCTTTGAATCATCATCCTTAGACAACTTATGTCCAATCGACATACGTGTCCCAACTGGTCTAGAGTCTTCCATCCCAAATTTCTTCAGTATCTCCTTGATGTATTTAGACTGAGTAATATAGATACCATCCATCATCTGATAAAATTGTAAACCAACAAATAATTTGATTTCACCAAACATAGACATCTCAAATTCCTTACTCATAGCTTTAGAAAATGCTTTGCATAAATCATCATGTCCAGTAAATAGAATATCATCAAAAAATATCTCTACTAGTAGTATCTTGTTCTATGGTCCTTCTTTGATGTACAAGATACTATTATAATTAGTTCTCTGAAATCTAATACTTATCAAGTAACCATGCAATCTTTCATACCAGGCTCTAGGAGCTTGTTTTAGTCCATACAATGCTTTGTGCAGTTTTCAAACCATGCTCCTTTTGCTAGGATCTACAAAACCTTCAGGTTGCTCAATGTAGACTTCCTCTTCAAGAATTCCATTCAATAATGTAGATTTTACATCTATTCGATATACCTTGAATCCTTTATGTGCAGCATATGATAGAAGAGTTCTTACTCCTTCAAGTCTTGCAAGAGGAGCAAAAGTTTCTCCATAATCAATACCCTCTTCTTGAGCATATCCTTACATACTAGTCTTTCTTTTTTTTTTGGAAACTTCTCATTTTTTATTCATCTTGTTTCTGAAAACCCATTTAGTACCAATCACATTCTTGTCTTTTGGTCTAGGTACAAGAGTATAGGTCTTGTTTTTTTTCTATTTTCTCAATCTCTTCATTTGTTGCTTCTATCCAGCTTTCATCATTCAATGCATCTTTAACAATTCTAGGTTCAATTTCACTAAGAAAACATGTACCTTTGATTTTGTTCCTTGTCATTATACCTTCTGTCTGATCTCCAATTATTTTTTCAGGTGCATGATGCCTTCTGACATATTTAGCAAGTATAGGTTCCTTCCTCTTTGATTCTGGGCTTTCTCTACTATGTTCACCATGCTCAAATATTATGTTATCTTCTTCTATCTAATACTCGTGTTCCCTCTGTCTGTGACTCAGTTTCTTCAGTCTGAGACTCGGTTTCAACAATTAGAAGCTCTGTTTGCACAGGTTGCAACAATATTTGTGTAGATGAATTTAGTAGTTGACATGGTTGTTGTCCAATCACCATTGCCTATGTCTTAGGTATAGTATCAGGTTCATAATACACAAAGTTCCTGTAGTCCTCAGGCTCTTTACTGCTATGTTCTTCATTCCTCTCTGCAAACTCATCAATATTTACATGCACACTTTCTATGACTTTATGAGTAGTAAGATTCAAACATTTATATGTTTTGATTTTGTAGGAGTAGCCTAGGAATATATCTTCACAACCTTTAACATCAAATTTTCCATTTCTTGCTTTCTTCAAGATGTAACATGTACTTCCAAATACTTTGAAATAACAAATATTAGGTTTATAGCCATACCATAATTCAAAAGGTGTCTTCTCAGTACCTTTCTTCAGTTGAACTTGGTTCAAGGTGTGAATTGCAGTGCTGATGGCTTCCTTCCAGTATTTGGTAGCAAAATTATTTTCAATCATCAAGGTTCTTGTACAATTCATAATGGATGTGTTCCTTCTTTTTGCTATACCATTTTGTTGTGGTGTACCTGGGGTAGATACTTGTCTCTTGATTCCTCTTTCATTGCAAAATTCATTGAACTCATTAGAAATGAATTCTCCTCCTCTGTCAGATCTTAGGAATTTAAGTTTCGTTCCTGTTTCCTTCTCAACTCTGGCAAGATACCATTTGAACTTCTAAAAATCTTTAGATTTTTCTTTGAGAAACATAACAGTCATCATTCTGGAATGGTCATCAAAAAATAGAATGAAATACTTCTTGCCTATGTAACTTGTGTTAGAATGAATTTAGAATAACTGAGAGGGGGGGGGGGGGGGAATCAGTTNAGAATGAATTTAGAATAACTGAGAGGGGGGGGGGGGGTGAATCAGTTATCCATAGGTCTAGATGTACCAATTGAAACTTTATAGCACTTTAAACAAATCAGATCTACTCGGTAGCAAAAAAATAAATATGCAGTTTACTATTCAAATGTAATAAGCTTGCAGAAACTTAACAGTAAAACACAACATAAACATTCACACAAGTTGACACCAAGATTTTAATGTGGAAACCTAATTTGGTAAAAATCACCACTAACATGCTACCAAGTTTTCACTCTTCTGAAGTGAGCTATGCTAGGAGCCAACCTTGTTAAAGGTTACAAAACACATTGCTAAATGTGACCTGGTTAAAGGATTTAATAACTCTATCAGGAGTGGCCTTGTTAGAGGACTTAGAACATTGTACCTGTATGTCACCTTGCTCAAATGATTTATACAATGACTATTAGGTCAACCTGGTTAAAGGATTTTGACTGATACAATGGTTAAAAAGTAATCAATAGGTGTGATCTGATACATACAACTTACTTTGCAAATCGAGATCTAATTCATCTCTTACGCTAATTTACTGAGTGGCCTCCATTATCATTTCAATCTTCATATTTGCTTGGAAATCCATCAAGAAATCACTTTCGCAACTCTCTGCTTTTTTGCTCAGCCTTCTCTACTAGATCATGCCAATCAGCCAATTAACCATGCAATCCTCTTGCATACACTTTTCACATTCATCTCACAACTTGAATAACCCCTTGAGGTTATCTTATACCTCTTCATCTAGGTAAAATAAATATTTTCCACTAAATCAAGATCGTAGATCTTAGGTTAGGTTAGATCCAACATATCTTTCCATCATTTACATTTAATTTACTTCTCCAAAGTAATCACAAATTAAATCTTGGATCCATGCATTAATTATGGTTACCTGTGCATTTAAATAAAGTGGACCAATCGTGCTTATCCTTAATTAACTATACATATCCCAATAAATTCAATTATGTCAGCCAGAGATCCCAAATCTCAACAATTACCAAAATACTGATGCTCGACCAACACTGTGTTCTTCCACTTGGTCATCACTGGTTTTCCTCGGTATTTTACTGGTGCTCGATCAACACTAGAAATTATGCTCGACATACACTGGTGCTTGGTCGACACAAACTTTTCTCGGCATATACTGTTCCCAGTAAACTGACATCTTGACTTAGTGTTATAGATAAACAACACATTACTTTGTCAATGTGCCAATTGATCAAGTACCCTTGTAATTTCCCATAACTCAACCATTTCACTCGGTCTTCTTTTTATTCTTGCCTTCAAATCTTCTTCAATAATCAATAGCTATGGTACTCAAACAGATAGAAATAATCTCACCAGTTAAGATTTGACATCAATGAAAAAACAACAATTGTTTACATTGTAGCTTTCCAACGATCTCCTTTTTTGGCATTGATGGAAACACTAAATATTAAAATAATAATTTTACAAACATAGTTACTATACAATCTAAAAAGTCTGCCTATGTTCCTTGATATGAAAAAATCTTCATTAATGTCTTTAGCTTCATTCTGATTCTCATCGTGTAAAACATTTCTCCCTCTGTGTCTGTAATCACACTAAAATATTTCTATTTCTGTTCATCTGTAGACTCCCTCTTTCAATAAACTCTCCCTTTTTCTCTAAGTAAACTCTCCCTCTTTGACAACAATGCCAAAGAAGTTGACATCTTTATTATGCAAATTCTTCAGTTATAACTTAGTATCATGCTATTCCTGTCATCTTTCTTAGGACTGATCCAGTTTACTGTCCTTGTTTTCTTTCACAGCTTTAGGCAGCTTCCTAAAGTGTGACTTCTCGTGCATCAACGTGTCAAATATTTTGAATATAACATTTGATGCAATAGTTCCATTTTGAACTAGTTAGCCTCAGTTAGGGGAATCACCCCTAATTTACCTCACATATACTCATGAGCATCATTGGGTAGAGATTTTGTAAATATGTCTGCTAACTATTCCTTAGTATGCACATATTCCAGTCTCACTTCCTTGTTTTGAACTAGCTCCCTCAAGTAATGATACTTGATAGCTATATGCTTTGTCTTAGAGTGCTTCACAGGGTTTTTAGAAATATTAATGGCACTTGTGTTATCACAATATATAACAACTGGTTCTGTGATCTCCTCTTTCATACCTTTCAGTAGTATCTTCAACCACACAATATTAGAGCAGTTAACTGCTGCTACCACATACTCGGCTTCAGCTGTAGATTGTGAGGTGCAATTTTATTTCTTTCTTATC
The DNA here is from genome assembly GCA_018584345.1 of Thuja plicata. NCBI lineage: Eukaryota > Viridiplantae > Streptophyta > Pinopsida > Cupressales > Cupressaceae > Thuja > Thuja plicata. The sequence continues at coordinate 2,191,570 of MU224783.1, read as the reverse complement.
CATGAGACCAATCTCTTTTCTAAAATAAATGCGCCACATATGGTTCTTTTCTTGTCATCCACATTTCCAGCCCAATCAGAGTTAGTGTAAACTCTGAGCTCAAACTTATCATTCTTTTTGTAATACAGACCATATTCATCTGTTCCTTTCAAATATCTCAGAATTATTTTTACTGCCATCATATGAGTTTCCTTGGGATTGGCAGAAAATCTTGCAACAATTCCAACAGCCAGAGCAATATCAGGTCTACTATGCACAACATATTGCATCTTTCCAATCATTGACCTATAAAGGGTTTGATTCACTTCTTTTGTATCACCATTTTTTGTTAACTTCTGTCCAGTAGCCGTGGGTGTACTTACTGGTTTTGATTTTTCCATCCCAAAAGTTTTTAGTATCTCCTTGACATATTTTGATTGAGCAATGTAGATATCATTCTTCATTTGATATATTTGTAAGACAACAAAGAATTTGATTTCAGTGAACATAGACATCTTAAATTCAGTTTGCATCTCTTTTGTAAATGTTTGGCATAACACATCTTGTCCACCAAATATAATGTCATAAAAAAAATTTCAGCTCATAAAGTACCTTTATCATTTTCTATCTTCAAATATAGATTGTTTTTGTCATTGGTCCTTTTGAATCCAATCTTTATCAGATAATTGTGCAATCTCTCATACCATGCTCCTGGTGTTTTCTTCAGTACATATAGTGCCTTGTGTAGTCTGCAAACCATGTTCCTCTTGCTTGGGTCAACAAATCCATCAACTTGTTTAATGTACACTTCTTCTTCTAATATCCCATTCAGAAATGTTGACTTTACATCCATTTAATAAACTTTAAAACCTTTGTAGGCTGCATATGCAAGTAGGGTTTTGACTCCTTCCAACCTTGAAACTAGGGTGAATGTTTCTCCATAATTAGTTCCTTCCTCTTATGCATAACCCTTGCATACCAGTATAACTTTATTCCTTGTTACTTCTCCATGTTCATTCAGTTTATTTCTGAATGCCCACTTAGTACCATTTACATTTTTGTCATTCAACCTAGGTACAAGTGTCCAAGTCTTATTCTTTTCAATCTGTTCAATCTCTTCATTCATGGCTTGTATCTAGTCTTCATTCTCTAAGGCATCTTTTACTGTTTTAGGCTCAAAATCACATAACAAGCATGTGCCGTCTCTCAAATTACTTCTTTTCATAACTACAGAATCCTTTGATCCTATGATTTGATCAGGTTTGTGGTGCCTCCTCACATAATTTTCTAGAGTAGGTTCTTTCTTTTCTTCAAATTCATTATTCTCGTTCAATTCAGGTTGATTCTGTGTCTCAGCATCTTCATCAGATAGCTCGACAATTACCTCCTGTTGCTTGGAAACCCCATTCTGTGACTTGACAGGTGCTAGCTATTGCTCGGAAACCTCTTTCTCAGGTTCAGGTAATACATTAGAATCTTCCTCATCCATATAGACAAATGATTTTTAACTTTCAGGTTCCTATGTGCTTTTTGCTTCATTTCTTTCTGCATATTCATCAATTCTAACATTTGCACTTTCCACAATTTTGTTAGTGTTATAATTTAAATACTTATATTCTTTAATTTTAGTTGAATAGCCAAGAAATATGCCTTCCTCACCTTTAGCATCAAGTTTTCCATTTCTGTTATCCTTCAGTATGAAGAATTTACTTTCAAAAACTTTGAAATATCTTACATTAGGTGCATTTCCATACCATAGCTCATAAGGTTCATCATTAGTACCTTTCTTGACTTGTACTCTGTTCAGAGTTTAGACCACTGTACTCACAACTTCTCTCCAATATTTTTGTGCAACATTTTTCTCCATCATTAGTGTTTTGGCACAGTCCATGATAGATCTATTTCTCCTTTCAGCAATGCCATCCTGTGGTGGTGTCCTAGGTGCGGACATCTGTCCTTTTACACCTTGGTCATTGTAGAGTATGTTAAACTCATTAGAAATAAACTCACATCCTCGGTTAGATTTCAAACATTTCAAACTTTTACTTGTCTCCTTTTCAACTTTTGCCAAGTACCACTTAAATAACTGGAATGCATCAGAATTTTCTTTAAGAAACATAATAGTCATCATTCTAGAGTAATCATCAACAAATAGAATGAAATATCTATCTCCACAGTAAATTTTCTCACCAATGGGACCACAAAGGTCAGTATGAACCAATTCTAGAATTTCCTCAGAAGTATGAGTCTTACTGTTGAAACTATATTTAGTCATTTTTCCCAATTGACATTGCTTGCACATTGCATTTTCAGGTTTCTTTAACTTAGGCAACCCTCTAACCTTTTTCAATTTTCTTATGCTTACCAAGTTATCAAAGTTTACATGACACAACCTTTTATGCCATAACCAAATGTCATTATATTGTGCAAACAAGCATGTCTTATTAGCTAAGTCCAGATAGAACAGGTTACCTTTTGTCTACTCTCCACTTCCAACTAGTTCTCTAGTGGCATCAAATATCTTTTCCTTCTTGTGATGGAACTCAACTCTATAACCAAAAGTATTCAACTGTGAAACACTTAATAAATTATAGTTAAGATCATCAACCTAATATACATTGTCACATCTGATCTTGTCAGTCAATTTAATTGATCCTTTCCCTTTAACAAGACATGGTGCATCATTACCAAATTTAACATAACCACCATTGCACTTATCTAAGGTCTTGAATTTATTTTTATCACCACTCATTTGATGTGAACAACCACTGTTAATAATCCAATTGTCACCTTTACTCATATACGAAATTAATGCAATTTTCTCATCATCATCATAATCATCTTTCATAGCAACATATACAACTTCTATATCATTTTCATCAGAATTATCGGATCCACTGTTAGAAGCTTCTTCAGCTATATAGCAAGATTTATTACCTTTATCTTTGTAATCCTTATACTTTTTGAAGTCTCGGTCATCCTTTCTGTCTTTGTATTTGCTGTCTCTTCTTTCTTCTTTGTCATTCTTATCAGGACATCTAGCAGCAATATGACCAACTTTGTTACATGAAAAACAAATGATAGGAAGTTTACCTTTGAATTTTCTTTTTCCTCTAGATAGTCTTCTTGCCATAAGTGCCTCAAGTTCTTCCAGATCATCATCTGTAGTGTTGCTGCCACTGCTCACACAGTTCTTTCATTTCTTTGATTTTTTAAGGACCAATTGGGATCTGAATGCAGAATCAATAGCTTGTGGAGTGTAATTATCAAAATTTGACATCTCAAATGCAGTAAGTCTTCCTACCAGACCTTCTAAAGTCAAATTATTATTGGGAGTACATCTTAATTCTTGAATTGCAGAGACTCTAATAACATATACAGGAAGAAGAGTCCTCAGTACCTTGCTCATAATGGTGTTATCATCAATGGTTCGATTAGCTCCTCTAATAGCATTCACAACTTCCTTTATCCTACCACAATATTGAACTATATTTTCTCCTTGCATTTTCATTTCATCAAACCTACCTCTTAAACTTTCAGATTTAGATCTTAGCACATTTGTATCTCCTCCATAGATGGGTGCTAGGGTATCCCACATATTCCTTGAATTTGTATAGTTCTTTATGTCTTCAAATAAAGGATAGCTTAAGGATGATGCGATCTCCAACATTGCTTGATTGTGTTCATGCTTTTCTCTTAGCTGTTTAGTGGTGAGAGGTGTTGTTGGGACTAAATAATCATGTTCAATATAGCATTTAGAAACATCACCAATACTAGCTAGATGCAATTTTATCAAACTCTACCATGCAGGGAAGTTATCTTTGTTCAACTTCGGTATCTCCTTTTTATACATCTTGATCTTTTGCTCCAAGTACCTTCAAACTATTTTCAAGAGACCAAAGCTCTGATACCAATTGTTAGAATGAATTTAGAATAACTAAGAGGGGGGGGGGGGGGGANGGGGGGGGGGGGGTGAATCAGTTATCCATAGGTCTAGATGTACCAATTGAAACTTTATATCACTCTAAACAACTCATATCTTCTCGTTAGCAACATCATGAATAAACAACGTAAATATGCAGTTTACTATTTAAATGTAATCAACTTGCAGAAACTTAACAGTAAAACACAACATAAACATTCACACAAGTTGACACCAAGATTTAACATGAAAACCCAATTTGGAAAAACCACCAGTAACATGCTACCAAGTTTTCACTCTTCTAAAGTGAGCTCTGCTAGGAGCCAACCCTGTTAAAGGTTACAAAACACATTGCTAAATGTGACCTGATTAAAGGATTTAATCACTCTTTCAGGAGCGGCCTTGTTAGAGGACTTAGAACATTCCACCTGAATGTCACCTTGCTCAAATGATTTATACAATAACTGTTAGGTCAACCTAGTTAAAGGATTTTGACTAACACAATGGTTAGAAAGTAATTAGTAGGTGTGATCTGATACATACAACTTACTTTGCAAATCCATATCCAATTAAGCTATTATGCTAATTCACTAAGTGGCCTCCACTCTCATTTCAATCTTCAGATTTGCTTGAAAATCCGTCACGCAATCACTTTCACAACTCTCTGCTTCTCTTCTCAGCCTTCTCTGCTAGATCATGCCAATCAACCAATTAACCATGCAATCCTTTTGCATACACTTTTCACGTTCATCTCACAACTTGAATAACCCCTCGAGGTTTTCTTATACCTCTTCATATAGGTAAAATAAATCTTTTCTGCTTAATCAAGATCGTAGATCTTAGGTTAGGGTAGATCCAACAGATCTTTCCACCATTTACATTTAATTTACTTCTCCAAAGAAATCACAAATTAAATATTGGATCCATGCATTAATTATGGTTACCTATGCATTTAAATAATGTGGACCAATTGTGATTATCCTTAATTAACTTTACATATCCCAATAAATTCAATTATGTTGGCCAAAGATCTCAAATCTCAACAATTACCAAAATACTAATGTTCGGCCAACACTGTGTTCTTCCACTCGGTCATAACTGGTTTTCCTTGGTAATTTACTGGCACCCAGTCAACACTAGAAATTATGCTCGACATACACTGGTGCTCGATCAACAAGAACTTTGCTCGGCATATACTATTCCCAGTAAACTAACATCTTGCCTTAGTGTTATAGATAAACAACCCATTACTTTGTCAATGTGCCAACTGATCAAGTACCCTTGTAATTTTCCATAACTCAACCATTTCACTCGGTCTTCTTGTTATCCTTGCCTTCAAATATTCTTCAACAATCAATAGATATGGTACTCAAACAGATACCAATAGTCTCACCAGTTAAGGTTTGACATCAATGAAAAAACAACAATTGTTTACATTGTAGCTTTCCAACAACTTGTTGTTCCGATTGGTCCACACAAATCAATATGCACTAACTCCAAGAATTCTTCTGTATTATAATTCTTTCTCTTGAAACTAGTTTTTCCCATCTTCCCAATTTGACTTTGTTTGCATATTGCTAATTTAGGTTTCTTCAAAATAGGAATACCTCTTACTCTTTTGTACTTGCTTATGTTGATCAAGTTATCAAAATTCACATGACAAAACCTTTTATGCCATAACCAGCTTTCTTCTACTTATGCAATAAAACATGAGCTTGATGACATTAATTTTCCATTAATATGCAAAAAACACTTTTAGTAAGCTTACACCGAAAGACAGGACATGAGCAAACCGAAAATCAGATATATAGAGATCACCGAAAATGACTAAGTACAAAGAAAATTGATGACACAACTGTGTGTACACCGAAAATAAAAAATGAAAAAGATAAAGAGGAAACCAATGCGTAGGATACAGTGCAGACCGAGAGATGTATAGAGAGAAAACCAACAGAACAAAATTGAAAGACAGTCAATTGATTTCAGTGCATAACCGACAGTCAGAAACTGAAAGTCAGTTGCAACCCGCAAAAAGTGGATCTGACTTTCACGTTAGATAAAATAGTCTTGAGCTATTTATAGAATCTTGATTTGTTTTTAAAACCATATCTTTAGGGACAAGAAACATGAATGTAAGTGCTTTAATCAGTCCAACTAATTTAAAACACATAGACTAGGGGATCTAGGTGAAAGTTGTAAACTTGATCTTAGAGTTAACATTATTATTCATGAAACTTAATGAAGTCAATCCATCTTATAAATAGATGATGCATCATTCATTATACAAGAGAGTGAAAAGTGTTGTGAAGAGAGAGGAGAACATGAATGAAGCATATGAGCACATCTATGGATTAGATTGAAATTTTCAAGAACCAGAACAACAAAAGGTGAATTTGGTTGTCAGAACTAAGAACATAGGCTATCGAGAATCAGAGGTATTATTCAATCACAATTAGGTGATAATATTTTTCATGTAAACTAAATTGGATCTATATCAACAATATAAGATTGCATTTACCATGTCAATTTGTAATTTTCTATCATTCTAACAAGTGGAGAAAATTGTAAAAATCCTTTCAAGGAAGGTGGATTTAACAGTCCAACTATAAATCTCTTAACCGAGTGCACACTCAATAGTGTTGCAAAATCTCTTAAAAGAGTAGACTTTAACAAGTCTCCACTGATACTCTTAATAGGTTAGATCATCAAAGGTGATCAAATTGTAAGCCTTAACCAACCCCTTCCAATCTACAGATAGTGAAGATTTTGTGGGTGCCATCCCCACTGCAGTTTTTACTTCCTAACAAGAGTTTTCTATGATATCATATCTTGTGTTATGTGTCAATTACTTTCATGAATGTTTCTATGAATGTTCACATGTATTTTAAGTTAATGAATTGATATAACTCACATCAGGTTAATATAGATTAGATTGTTTGGATGTATAATTGATTACACAAAGGTTAATTGATAAAAGGATACAAACCTAACTAAAATGAATCAACATCTGGCTAGACAAGTTAAATCTCTACAAATGGGTCAAGAGACATAGATGGTAAGGATGATTGATGTCATGAACAATGCTAGAAAAGATGAATAATAAAGAACACTAGCTATTGATGACAAAAGAAAGATCACAGAAAAGCTACAAGAAAAAGAGTCTGAAATACAAAGACTTACAAAGCATCACCATGAGATTACAAATCTGATTATTCTTATGAGTCAAGAGGAAAATAGAATAAATGTTGAACTCATTGAAAGAATAGAAGCTATCAGTGAACAAAGGGATGAAAATGAAAATTTGAAACATGAAATAAGAATTCAGTAGCAACACAATGAAATTATCAAGAAAGCTGAAGAAAGCAATGAAAGAATGGATGATTTTCTTGAATGAAGAGTCAATAAAAACAATGGTCTAGGTTTTACTGAGAATGGAGAATAATCAAATCAAACTGATCCAAAGAATGTCTATGAAAATCCACAACCAAGAAAGCTAACATGCAATCACTGTGGAAAGCAAGGGCATACATCAAATATATGCAGAGGCAAAATGAAAGGTATTCCTAAATCTACATCTTCATTCATAGGATTCTGTTATAAATGTAACAAGAAAGGTCATAAAGCTTATGAATGTAAGTCTGAGATGAAACAACCAAAGAAGGAAAACTACATGGACAAATATTGTCATATATGCAAAATAAATGGGCACACAACTCGTGAATGCTGGAAAAAGAAAAAGCAAGCATGGAAGCCAAAAGGTCAAGAAACTCCTTATCAATTGAAAAGAGTCGGTAACCAATATATATGGGATTACAATACCTGGACAAATTGTACAACATGTGGAAGATTTGGTCACATTACTGCATACTATATGAGATAGTGGACTAGAAAGTATAGAGGCTGGACTAACCCCAGAATGACATGCTTACACTATCATAAAGTTGGTCATCTCAAGAAAGACAGTAGAGACTGAATGATAGAGACAAGCACATATCCCAATGGAAATACCATTGAAGACATCCAAAGATCAAGAGACAAAATGTGGAGAAGAGCTTCAAACAATGAAGCAGCTGGACCGAGCAATGAAAATGGTCACACCCCATCCAATGGATCTGGTGAAATAACCACCCCCACCTAACCAGAACAAGTAAGTATGGAACTGCATTACCCCAAATTACTATTTTACATCAATTCCATAATATGTTAATAAAATGCCAAATTAGCATAAGTAAAGATGCATCATGGTATTACTTGTTAAAATCTATGATAACTATGCTATCGGGTATATATATCGAAACCCGTCAGTATAAAATCAAAGCTAAGAATTCCTACACTTACTGAGAAGTGTCGGTTAACATAAGAAAGAAAAGTTTCTAAATGTAAACTGAGCCTTGTCGGTAATCAAGCAAAGTGAACAAGTTGTCTGCGTCACCGAAATCCATCGATAAAAGCAAGAAGTATAACGACCACTCTGAAATGTTATGTTGTCACCAAAGGAAAATGAAGTCTTCACTGATGAACTCCGTCTTCATACATCGAGGACTTGGTAAGCATTTATAACACATTTTAGGGCAACAACTATAAATAGGGAAATGGAACAACTCATTATTCACGATGACCAAAGCAGAGCGACCAAGGCAATTTTTGAGTAGAAAGTGACTGAATCACAGAGCGACCACAACTCGACACATAAAACTCCAAGTAGATCAAAAATCTTTGCAAGAGTAAACAGTAAGTTCTAAATAACTAACAACTCTATTTTCACGTATTTTACGAGAAGCCCTAAATCTGAAAATGGCTACGACTTCAAGAACTGTGAAATCTAAGAACACCAAGGAGGATGAATTCAAGCTCATCAAGAATTCAGCATGTGAGGAACCAAACTATAAGATTCATCCTGAGGTTTCCTCACAACCCGACGATGCTGGAGCATTGTCGTGAATACCAACTAGGGTTTTACTCGTAGAAGACATACGATCATTTATACACTGCAAGATTGCAGAAATTAGAGATTTGGAGGTTGATCAAGATTATAAGAAGCTATGAAACAAAGATGGGTCATTGAAAGATGAACATAAACACATTCAGGTAAAAGGGCTCACTATTGCCCTAATGTTCCCAAAGGTTTTCAAAACCAAGTGGATTCGGTTAGTACTAAGATGAAAGCACAATCATAAACTTTGGTTGGATGAACTGAAAATGATAACATGAGACATTATCCATGCTATCAATGGTTACCCTATAACCAAAAAGGTGAAAGCACTAAAGCACCCACCTAAGGTTGAGACCGAGAAGATCATAGGAGCCAAATGAGATGACAGAGGACTGAAAGTTTTCACCATAACCGATGATGAGATGAAATTCAGTGTGTGCGTTCTAGGCTACAAATTATTCCAAACCAGTAGGTTGAACAACATAGCATCATGTGCAGTAGACACAACATACAAAATTGTGAAGAAGGGAACACATTTGGACTTATCCAAACTTCTGCTAAATCAGCTAGAAGAGAATCTAAAAACTAAAAGAAATGCAAAGACAAACACTTGTAAGTTTGGGTCACTTATAATGTGTATTTTCTTCTACTTTCAAGAAACATTCCCATCGGTAGGAGATGTGAAATGGGATAGCACAAAATTGGTCACCATGCAGATCAGTGAACACATAGCCTTGTTGGGAGATAATTTTGAAACAGTCATGGATGATTACTTCACAATATTCAAAGACCAAATGCAAAAGAGGGTAAGGATCCCCAAACAACTCATTGATAAATTTAAGGATGAAATCTGTTTTATAGTTGATACAGATCATACTTATATCAAGCCTGCTGTACCAAGGACAACATGGTTTCAACCATTAGAATATGAAATAAACATTGATCATGCATCTAAATAAATTGATGCCTTGTTAAATAATCCACTGGATAAGAAATAACCCAAATTTGGAACATATGAAGAGGCCAAGACAAGAATAAAATCTGGTTTGGTTGTTAAGAAAATTGTCAAGAAAAAGGACAAGATGGTAAAGAATCTCAAAAAGATACTGTCAGCCACAAAGGAAGAAACTGAGCAGGAAGAGGAAGTTTAATAGGAGGAAGAAATCGAAGGATAGTTACCTATCGGTGAAACTGAAGAAAAGGATGACTCCAAGGCTACAGAGTCAGGTTTGCCACCTCCTCCACCAAACAAGAATCCAAGAACCATAGCTGCTTCTATAACTAGTAGCCAAACTTCTAAGGATTCAAATTCTTCACCTTTAAAGAAAGAAAGAGTAAGAACCTATAAGAGGAAAGAGGCCACACCGAAGAGAGGTACAAACAAAAGAATAAGGAAGCTTATCAGAACCCGAGAAGACATTGAAGACACTGAGCAAGATGAAGCTGTAGAGGAAGAAAATGTCAAGGTTAAAGCTCCTAAAAGCATTGATGACATATGCAAATCTATTGCAAATTCTGGATCTATTACAGTTGAAAGATTAGAAGATGGTTAAAATTAGATCCAGAGGATCAGAATAAAATTTAGGACACCATCATAGTAAAAATGTACAACTTCAAATATGTACCAATGCAATTTGAAGGCATTTTGATACCAAGGGAACTCTTAAATAGACTATATGCAAGATGGTCATTTGCATTGAAATATGAGAAGGAAATAAGAGAAAGAGTACTTGTTACTCTCATGCCTTCTAAATCCAAGAAGGAAGAAATAAATGGAATGATGGAGAAACATGAAAAGGAGTTCTCACTGAAGTTGAGAGCCTACAAATTTCTTGAAGGAAGGCTAATAGATCTTCAGAAGGAAAGCCATAAGAAATGGTGTAAAATTCCGAATAGACCTATTGAGGAAGATAGTACTGACAAAGACCTACAACAAAAAGATGTTGATAAGGCAACTCAAGGACACATCTTAATCAAAGATAAAGAAGATGATACATCCATTGAGTTAGACAAGGAAGAAGATGACACAACGAACAACAAAAATGTAGATGTTGCAGATGAATCATGGACAGACACCACAAATGGAAACATTGTGGATAATACTATCATTGACATAACCAATGACCCAAAAAAGGAAGTTAATAAAGATGAAGATGTCAATGTAACAAGGACACAACTAATGAGCAGAAAATAATAGTTGATACTGCATAGGTGAACATTCCAAGAAATATGCCAATATTGATACAGGCTATCAATATTATGCAAGAAAAAGACAAGTCACTAGAAAAAGATACTCTCGAGGATGCAGGGGAAAAGGAGAAGCAAGACAACACCGATGATCAAAAGGACATCAGGGAAACTCAAACAGTAACCAATACTGAAAAGGTTACTAAAGGAGATACAAAGCAAGAAGATGCAGATACAACAAAGAAGAATGCACAAACAAAGAATGATGAAGCTAAGGACACTGATGAAGGAGATAAACCTAAAGATAACACTCCTAAGGAAACTGAAAAAGTTTCTCCCGACAATGTGAAGGTGAATGTGGAGATGTCTATAGACACCCGACAAGCTGAAACCAATACAAAGAAGCAAAAAGAAGCACAACAGGTAACTTCATCAAGCAAAACTGAGAAAGCCGAGAAATTGGCAATGGTTTTACATTCTAGTGTAACACAAAAAAAGAAGAAGAAATCTAAAAAGAATAAGTTGGAGGTCACCTTGGATGAAATTATTGAAATACCAAAATGTGACACAACTACACTTGCTTTTGAGGCATTACAAGAATGCAGTGAAATTTGCCAAAGAAAGGCATTACTGGAGAAGCTAAAGAAATAGCACAAAGACTCCATGGTACTGGAGACAACATGAGAAATATTGCAATAAATTGTACCTGATGTTGATATTGATCAAAACAAGCCAATACTTGATCAATTAGCCACTCTCACGGATGCAATAACAAAACAAAATATTGATGCAAAGAAGGCAATTGAAGAGAGAGAAGAGATGAAATACCAACATAAGCTTATTGAAAACATCAGCCAAGAAGTGGCAGTCAACAAGGTAAAGCTATCAGAATTCATTACTAAATTAGATCCAATTATAACTGAAGCTATAACCTTGATTCAACAATTGAGCACATTAGAAACGTTCACTAAAGAGAATAGTGACAACATTGCAAAGTTAGATATAGATCTAGCTAACAACACAAACAACTTAACCACCGACGGAGACAATGCAATAAAGTTGCATTATGAGAAGATCATAGAAATATAAAGGTTAAGGCAGGAACTATGGGAAGAAGAGACACACATCAGAGAAGAATTCACTGAGCTCCAAGCTCAACTTCTACCAAACCTTACACTGCTTCAACAACACATCAGTTTAGCAAGGCAACTGATAGCAACTCCCAAGATGTCTGTAGCAGACAACATCTATGATATGCACTCCAAGATCACACTTGAGCACATGGATCTAGATAAATTAAAGGAACAATGGGAGAAAATTATGGAAGATATGAAGTCTTCACACTCCCACATTTTTGATAAACTATAAGGTATTGACCTTTTCGCTTAATATCAAAAAAGGGGGAAAATGATATGATAATGTACAAAGAGAATATGATATATATATGTATATTCATATAGGGAAAATAATATATATTCAGATGGACAAAGATATGTATATTTACTTATGGAGGGAAAGATATCATATGTATAGATATACCGACATATACATAGGGGGAGTCATGAAATGACTAAGGATTATATATGTTGTATATACTTAATACTTTGTTAGTATTTTGCACATATCAGTTTTTGATACTAATGTCAAAGGGGGAGATTCATGACATTAATTTTCCATTAGTATGCAAACAACACTTTTGATAAGCTTACACCGAAAGATAGGACAAGAGCAAACCGAAAATTAGATATACAAAGATCATTGAAAATGACTAAGTACAAAGAAAACCGACGACACAACTTTGTGTGTACACCGAAAATGAAAAATGGAAAAACTAAAGAGGAACCCGACGGAGGAACCCGATGTGCAGGATACAGTGAAGACCAAGAGACTTATAAAGAGAAAACTGACAGAACAAAACCAAAAGATAGTCAACTGATTTTAGTGCATAACTGATAGTCAGAAATTGAAAGTCAGTTGCAGCCCGCAAAAAGTGGATCTGACTTCCACGTCAAATAAAATAGTATTGAGCTATTTATAGAATCTTGATTTGTTTCTAAAACCATATCTTTAGGGAAAATAAACATGAATGTAAGTTCTTTAATTAGTTTAACTAATTTAAAACACATAGACTAGGAGATCTAGGTGAAAGTTGTAAACCTGATCTTAGAGTTAACATTGTTATTTGTGAAACTTAATGAAGTCAATCCATCTTATAAATAGATGATGCATAATTCATTATACAAGAGAGTGAAAAGCGATGTGAAGAGAGAGGAGAACATGAATGAAGCATACGAGCACATCTATGGATTAGATTGAAAGTTTCAAGAACCAGAACAACAAAAGGTGAATTTGGTTGTCAGAACCAAGAACAGAGGCTATCGAGAATCAAAGGTAATATTCAATCATAATTAGGTGATAATATTTTTCATGTAAACTAAATTAGATCTGTATCAGAAATAGGAGATTGCATTTACTAGGTTAATTTTTAATTTTCTATCATTCTAACAAGTGGATCAAAGTGTAGAAAATCCTTTCAAGGAAGGTGGATTTAACAGTCCAACTATAAATCTCTTAACCGAGTGCACACTCAATAGTGTTGCTAAAGCTCTTAATAAAGTATACTTTAACAGGTCTCCACCGATACTATTAACAAGGTAGATCATCAGAAGTGATCAAATTGTAATCCTTAACTGGCCCCTTCCAATCTATAGATAGTGAAGATTTTGTGGGTGCCACCCACCGCAGTTTTTACTTCCTAACATGAGTTTTCTGTGAAATCATATCTTGTGTTATGTGTCAATTACTTTCATAAATTTTTCTATGAATTTTCACATGTATGTTAAGTTAATGAATTGATATAACTCACATCAACATAATATAGATCAGATTGTTTGGATGTACAATTGATTACACAAAGGTTAATTGATAAAAGAATACAAAAGTTTTAGAGGTACTGATTCACCCCTCCCCTCTCAATACATACTTCCCATTAACCCCAACAGATCTTTCATTGATATCAAGATAGAATAGATCACCTTTTGTTTTCCTACCAGTTACAACTAGGTTTCCCTTACCATCCAGGAGCTTGGCCTTACCATTTATGAATTCTACCTTGAAACCAATGTTATTCAGCTATGCCACACTTAGTAGATTATGCCTTATTCCTTCAACCCAATAAGCATTATTACATTTGATTCCTTCATTTAGAGAAATACAACCTTTTCCTTTCACAATGTAGGGTTCATCATTCCCAAAACTGATACTCCCACCATCATAGTGTTCAAGATGTTCAAATTTGGTTTTATCACCAGTCATGTGGTGAGAACAACCACTATCAGTTATCCAGGTTTCATTCTTGCTAATACGAGAGTAAAGTGTAGTATTTTCATTATCTTCATTATCTGAATCTTCCTTAATAGCAATGTAAACCATTTCATCTTCATCTTCATCACTATCAAGATCTTTAGCAATATAACAAGATTTCTTACTTTTGTCCTTTTCCTTTTGCAGCTCTCTTTGCAAGCAATGCTTCAATGATTTCTATATCTTCATCATCAAAATCATTATCACTATCACTGTCAATATGTTTTCCTTTCATCTTTCCAAGGTTTAATTTAGCTTTGGATGCAGACTCAAGATTTCTAGGATTAGGATAATAATTGTCAAAGTTGTCCAACTCAAAAGCTGATAATCTTCCAATCAATTCATTTAGAGTTATATCATTACTGCATCTCATCTCTTGAATATCTAGAACTCTAATTGCATAGATAGGAAGTATAGTTCTCAATACGTTACTGATCACTGTTTTATCTTCAATTGTTCCACTAACAACTTTGATTGCACTAACACTTTTCTTGATTCTTTCACTGTATTTTGTAATGTCTTCTCCTTCTTTCATTTTCATCAGATCAAACTGACTTTTGAGACTTTCTGCTTTGACTCTCTTTACATTGTCATCTCCTCCATAGATTTCATGCAGTTTGTTTCATGTATCATAGGAAGTAGGGCAGTCCTTGACTTCATCAAATTTGAAATAGATGAATGAAGAGGCAATATCAATCATCATTATGTTATGATGCTTCATGTCCACCATCTATTCCACAAACATAGGTCTCGGTGGTTCCACATACTTGTGATCCAAGAATTGCAAGCCAGTATCTCCAATAGTAGATAGATGTAGCCTCATCAAATCTTGCCATGCAACGAAGTTGTCCCTGTTAAGCTTGGGGATCTCCCTTCTGTAAGACATCTCTGATCTTTAGCTTAGGCCTTGAAACCTTCCCTGTAAGCACCAATTTCTCTGATACCAATTTTTGGAAATGAGTTGAGTAACTGAGAGGGGAGGGGTAAATTAGTTACCACAAAAACAAATCCAAGTCCCTTAGATGTCTTAAACAAGTTTATCATTGTTACTCGGTTAACACAGATATTCAACTGTCACTCGGTTAACATAGAAAATCTTAAGATATTAACTTTGATTATACTTTAGTAAATAATTGCTGAAACATAAACCATAAAGCAAATAACATGTACACAGATAACACCAAGATTTAACGTGGAAACCCAATATGGGAAAAACCACCAATTGCAACTAGTCAATTTTTTTCACTCTTCTGAAGTGAGCTCTGTTAGGATCCAACCCTGTTAAAGGTTACAATAACACACTATTCAGTGTGACCCTGTTAGAGGATTTAATAACCCTGTAAGGAGTGGCCTTGTTAGAGGTCTTCAAACACTTCAATGTAGAAATGTCACCTTGTGAGAGAATTTACAAAAGAGTGTTAATTCTACTCTGTTAAGAGATTTAGATCACTGCTACAATTGTTAGAGAGTAACAATGGATTGACCTATTTTGATAAGCAACTGTCCTTGCTGATTTAGATCTTTTCTCTGGTTTATAAAACTTGATCTTCACTTATTGAATATTTTGTTGCAGCTCTGTATGTTCTATCCTCAATCAGAATCCCATCTGATTTTGCCTCCACACTTCATATCATAAAACATATATCTTTTACACTTATTCAATCCAAACTTGACCTTATATATATGATAAGCCTTGTCAAGTCAGCCTTAATAACCTTCCAAATAATCAATAAAAATTAAGTTTGTCAGCTTCATATAACCAATTAACCATAAAATATAAACTGATGCTAGTCGGCTGACACTAAATATCCAACTCGGTCAATACTGAAATCCTTCAATGCCTGACCAACACTGTAATGCCTGAGTGAACTCGACTAGAATTGAAAATCACTTTGTTCTCCTTCAATGCCCAAGAGTGCTTTGCATAAACTGACTGTGCTCGGATAGGAGTAGACATTTGTGTAAACATCACTATATTTGTGTAAACATTAATGAAAATACACAATTGAATAATTGTAATCAACAAAAATAATTGCTATCAATATATCAAAGAATCCTGTGATGCACACAAAGACCAAGCATATTGCTATCAATTATCATTACTTGAGTGAGCTAGTACAAGATAAAGAAGTGAGAATAGAATATGTGAATACTAAGGAGCAGTTAGCAGATATATTTACTAAGGCATTACCTAAGGATTATCATGAGTATCTGAGAGATAAATTAGGGGTTATTCCCCTAGCCGAGGCTAACTAAGATCACATGGAGTGATTGCATCAAATGTATTACCTAGACTATCTAAAAAATTGATGCAAAGGAGGTCATACTTTAGGATTTTTGTAAAGTTGTGAAGAGTAAAGCACAAGAAGTTGATCAGTCATAAGCAAGATGACAGAGGGAGCATAGAATTCAGAAAGTTGAGACAGAGATATCTACATGGTGAAGATGTATGACTTTGGAATTGTTGTCAAAGAGGGAGATAAGACTATGATATAAAGAGGGAGATAAGACGTGAATACTATGAGGGAGATATTCAATGAGAAGACATTAAGGAAGATAATATAAAAAAAGAGAAATCTATCCAAGAGGGAGCTAATATTTGTATTGGAGAGAATCATAATGAAGCTAAGGACATTAATGAAAATCTGTTTATAAAATATACTTTTTGGATTGTTTGGTAACCTTGCATATGTTAGTTGCATGTGTTTTCCATCAATTCCAAAGAGGGAGATTGTTGGAAGCTACAATTGAAACAATTTTTATATTGGCATTGATGTCAAACCTTAACTGGTAAGACAATTGCTAACTAGTAAAGTGCCATATCAATTGATTGATGAAGAAGATTTGAAAAGAGGAGATACCAAGAAGACCTGGTGAAATGATCGAGTTATGAGAAACTACAATGAGTACTTGATGAGATTGAACCTTGGCAAGGTAATAAATTGTTTATCTTTAACTCCAAGTGAAGATTGGAAGACTAAAAGTTTAGTCTTAACCGAGCAAAAGAGAAGAAGATTAAGAAAATTATGTTTGTGCCAAATGATGCGAGTGTCGACTGAGTGCTAGTACATGCAGAGAAAATTTAGTGTCGACTGAGCATCAACATTTACTGAGCGTTAGTAATTATCGAGTAATCTTGTGATGACTACGCGGAAGAACACAGTGATGATCGAGTGTCAGTATTTTGATAGTTTGAGAATATTTGAAGCCGACAAACTTGAATTCTTGTGATATGCAAAGTGTATTTAAGATAAGGATGATCATTGTGGAGAATTAAATGAGCATTTAATATATCTTTAACTATTTTTATGTATTCTACAAGGTAGAAGGACAAAAAAATGTTGGAAGGATTTGTTGGATCTGACCAAACCCTAAGATCTACAGTGATGATTAAACAAAAAAAGATCGAGCTACCTAATCAAAGAGGTATAAGATTAACCTAATTATAGGTTATGTATGTAGAGGTTGATTCAATTGATTGGAAAATTTAAGCAGAAGGTAGAGAAGGCTGAGAAGAGCAGTATAGGATTGCACAGTGGTGATTTCTTGACATATTTCCAAGAAGATCTGAATGATAGAGATGACAATGGGGGCCAGTCAATGAATTATCATTTGAGATAAAATGGATCTATATTTACAAAGTGAGATGTATATTTTAGATCAAATCTACTATTACTTTCTAAACATTGTATAAGTCAAAATCCTTTTAACCAAGGTTGACCTAACAATCAAATTGTAAATCCTTTAATCAAGGTGACATTCTAATGGAATGATATAAGTCCTCTAACAAGGCTCACTTTTAACAGGGTGATTAAATCCTTTAACAAGCTCACATTTAACAGTGTGTATTGTAACCTTTAACAAGGTTGGCTCCTCATAGAGCTTACTTTAGAAGAGTGAAAATTTGGTAGCATGTTACTGGTGGTTTTTCCCATATTGGGGTTCCACATTAAATATTTGTGTCATACTTGTGTGCATGTTATATGATGTGTTTTACTGTTAAGAGTTTTATATTTTGCAAGTTGATTACTTTAGGAAAGTGGACTGCAAGTTTATGTTATTGATTATATGTTATAGAGACCAAGTGGATTGTTGAGTGTATCTAAGTTGGTTGAAGTGTTTGAAAGTTCAATTGGTACTTCTGGACCTGAGGATAACTGATTCAACCCCCTCTCAATTATTCTAAATCATTCTAATAGGCAGTGTAAATAAGAAAAAGGTTATGACAACAATGCCAAAGGTGAATGTGAGTCCAACAATTTCCACACCTTTAGGACAAAACCCTCATAGTAGTCTGAAAAATCCACTTGCTAGTGGTAGTGGGACATGATTAGGAATGGGTCAGGGTGTTTCTAATCACCATGGTGAAATTATAAGAACCGCAGGAATAGGTGGAAACTCCTACATCACTGCAAGTTCTATTTCACCTTTCAAACATTCAATTGTGTTAGAAAACCCTAATTTTTGTTACAATGATTTTCTAGCTAACTTTGAACAAACAAAAAATAGGAATAGACAAAATACTAAGACATTGAAGATGGATGCAGTTGATGTAGCTCATGATGCAAAACTTGCATCAAATAGGTTATTCCTCACATATGACCCAAACAAAGAAATGATGGAGTTCATGGTTTTTATGCCCCCAACAAGAGATAATAATCTACCAGAGAGTCAGTTAGATCCATCTAAATTTCAAGTTAGCACCCTCCAAATGGATTTATCCAAAATTTAAAATGTGGACAAGATAAATGTGTCAATAAAAAACTTGAGGATAAAAAAGCCTGTTCAATACGTTTATACAATATCGCGGAGACTATGAGACACAAAAAATAACTTAAATAAGGAATTTGAGAATGAGAGAGTAAAAGAAAAAATAGTGGGAAGAGAAAGCAGAGAAAATAAGAAAACATAGTGAACACCAGTTGTCAGAATTGAGAGAAGAGCTACAGAAGGAAAATAATACATGTTAGAATGAATTTATAATAACTGAGAGGGGAGGGGTGAATCAGTTATCCTCAGGTCTAGATGTAGTAAAATAAAAATTTCTATATTTCAGATCTACTCGGTAGTAGTATCATAAGTCAACAACTTTAATCATGTAGTTTACTGTCAAATGAAATTAGCTTATAAAACATAATAGTAAAGCAAACCATAGGCATTCATACAAGTTGACAAAAGTATTTAACATGGAAACCCAATATGGGAAAAACCACCAGTAACATGCTACCAAGTTTTCACTCTTCTGAAGTGATGCCCTGTGAGGAGCCAACCCTATTAAAGGTTACAATAACACACTGCTAGGTGTGACCTGGTTAAAGGATTTAATCACCCTATTAGGAGTGGCCTTGTTAGAGGACTTAGAACATTCCACTTGAATGTCACCTTGTTAGAGGATTTATACAAATGACTGCTAGGTCAACCTTGTTAAAGGATTTAATTGATACAATGGTTAGAAAGTAATCAACAGTTTTGATCTGATACATATAACTTACTTTGCAAATTCAGATCTAATTATAGCTCTAAAGTTAACTTACTGGATAGCTTGCATTTTTATCTCAACCTTCTGATCTGCTTGGAAATCTGTCAAGCAATAACACATGCAACTCTATGCTTCTGTATTCAGACTTCTCTGCTAGAACATTCTAAACAGTAAATAAACCATGCAATCCTCTTGCATACACACATGTACATCCACATTCAACATCACCCTTCTATTGGCAAGTTGACTACTTGAGGATGCATGACTCATTTTGTGTTGTCATCATGGAAACAAAGTCATGTTTAGTTTCTGTCTTGAAAGACAAAATGACTAAGTAAGGAAAACATGGCAGATAGAGATACTCAACGATCAACACATCAGCGCACGTGCGAGAGATTGATCTAGCTTATGCACATTCAGATATAAGTTGTATGACATGTGTATATGCTGCATCCAAACATGCATAGTACGAAACTACAGTACGACAAAGTTACAAGCAGATCAATAGACCAGCAGTCCAGAAAACAGAGCATGGAAGCCGACTAAGTGTTTTGATCAGCGTGTATTATTTTTTTATGTAATGGCTAAGCGCCTTTGGTTATATGATTTTAATAATGTAATTAGCATTGTAGTAAACATTCTTCAGCCGAATTGTTTGGAAGCGTTGTATATTTTATTTTAGGGCCGACTAGTGTTTTGTTTTGGGTCGCACCTATTCGGATTTGAATATATAAGTATGTAATGTAAAGATATGTTACAAGCGTCGATTATTATGTAAGAGGAAGATAAAAAAGAGAAGTACAATGAAGTCAGTACATGATATAGCTCTTTAAGAGAGTAAGAGCATTCACACATACACATAACTGATCAGACAGTAGTGTCATCACAAAAGTTCATCTTGATATAGTGCATATCATCTTATTGGGAAGTGAGCCTAGGCAGTGAGCCATATACCTTTAACAGGGTTTTGTAAAAGACTCCTAACAGGGTCAGACCTTTAACCAGGTCATTGTACTCATATTTTAAAGACTACTTCTAACAAGGCAAAGGAACTCTCACAAGTTCATTATACTTAGTACAATATTTGTGGGTACTAATTCCCACCGGGGTTTTCCTCTGATCAAGGTTTCCCCGTAATCATATCATGTGT
>MU224783.1:2089591-2160200 GCA_018584345.1 Thuja plicata | reverse complement strand
GCAGTTTTCTCATCATCATCAGAATCTTCTTTCATTGCAACATAAACAACTTCTATATCATTGTTATCAGAATTATCAGTGTCATTGTCAGAAGTCTCTTCAGCAATATAACAAGATTTCTTACCTTGGTCTTTGTAGTCCTTATATTTCCTGAAGTCTCGGTCATCCTTTCTGTCTTTGTATTCCTTGTATTTTTTGTCCCTTCTTTCATATTTTTTATTTTTATCAGGACATCTAGCAGCTATATGACCAACTTTATTGCATGAGAAACAAATAATAGAAAGTTTAGCTATGTACTTTCCTTTTCCTTTGGATAGTCTTTTTGCCATAAGTGCTTCAAGTTCTTCAAGATCATCATCAGAAGTGTCACTGTCACTATTCACATGTTTTTTTCCTTTCTTAGATTTGTTGAGAACCAGCTGTGATCTAAAAGTAGAGTCAATCCCTTGTGGATTATAGTTATCATAATTTGACATTTCAAATGCAGTGAGTCTGCCTATCAAATTTTCTAGATTCAGATTATTGTTAGGAGTAGGTCTCAATCCTTGAATTGCAGAAACTCTAATAGAATATACAAGAAGTATATTTCTCAGTACCTTGCTCATTATGGTGTTCTCATCAATTGTTCCATTAGCTCCTCTAATGGCATTTACAACTTCTTTTACTCTACCATAGTACTGATTGACATTTTCACCTTCTTACATTTTCATTTCATCAAACTTACCTCTTAGACTTTCTGATTTAGCTCTCAGCACATTAGTGTCTCCACCATAGACAGTTGCAACTTTTTCCCACATCTGTTTTGTATTTGTGCAGCTCTTTATATCATCAAACTCAAAATAGCTCAATGAGGAGGTGATCTCTAACATTTCTTGATTATGCTCTTGCTTTTCTTTTAGTTGAGCAGCTGTGAGAGGAGCAGTAGGTGATACATAGTCATTTTCAATAAGTCACTTAGCATCATCTCCAATGCCAACCAAATGCAATTTCATCAAACTCTGCCATTGAGGGAAGTTGTCTTTGTTCAACTTAGGAACCTCCTTCTTATATATCTTGATATTTTTGCTTCAAGTACCTTCAAACTGTTTTCAGGAGACCAAAGCTCTGATACCAATTTTTAGAATGAATTTAGAATAACTAAGAGGGGAGGGGTGAATCAGTTATTCTTAGGTCTAGATGTAGTAAAATAAAACTTTCTGTATTTCAGATCTACTCGATAGCAGTAGCATAAGTCAACAACTTTAATCATGCAGTTTACTATCAAATGAAATTAGCTTATAAAACATAACAGTAAAGCAAACCATAGGCATTCATACAAGTTGACACAAGTATTTAACGTGGAAACCCAATATGGGAAAAACCACTAGTAACATGATACCAAGTTTTCACTCTTCTAAAGTGATTCCCTGTGAGGAGCCAACCCTATTAAAGGTTATAATAACACACTGCTAGGTGTGACCTGGTTAAAGGATTTAATCACCCTGTCAGGAGTGGCATTGTTAGAGGACTTAGAACATTCCACCTAAATGTCACCTTGTTAGAGGATTTGTACAAATGACTGTTAGGTCAACCTTGTTAAAGGATTTAACTGATACAATGGTTAGAAAGTAATTAGCAGTTGTGATCTGATACATACAACTTACTTTGCAAATTCAGATCCAATTACAGCTCTGATGTTAACTTACTGGATAGCCTACATTGTCATCTCAACCTCCTAATCTGCTTGGAAATCCGTCAAGCAATTACACATGCAACTCTATGCTTCTGTATTCAGCCTTCTCTACTAGATCATGCTAAACAGTAAATCAACCATGCAATCCTCTTGCACACACATGTACATTCACATTCAGTAGCACCCTTCAACATACTTAATGAATAACCCCTTGAGGTTAACATATACCTCTCTGTTTTAGGTTGGATAAATCTTTTGCCACTTAAACAAGATCGTAGATCTTAGGTTAGGTCAGATCCAATGGACCATCCAATCTTTTCATTACATTTACTTTTCCAAAGTAGTCTCTAATTAAATCTTGAAAACATGCATTAATTACGATTACCCATATATTAAATGAGATGGATCAATCTTTAATTAACATTACATATCCCAATAAAATCAACTAAGTCAGCCAGAGATCTCAAATCTCATCATTAATCTATTTACTGTAAGTTGGCCAACATCACTATTTTCACTCAACAATTTCAATGGTGCTTAGAATTGAACAAATTTGCTCGTTACAAGAAACTTTTCTCGGCACAAGCAACTTTGCTCGGTACAGAACAGCCAGAAAAACTGTCTTTGAAAGATAAACAACTAATTACTTTGCCAGAGTGTCAACTGATCAAGTACCCTTTTATTTTCCTTAACTCAACCGTTCACTTGGTCTTCTTGTTAAATCTTCTCCATCAACAATAGATATGGTACTCAAACAGATAACAATAGTCTCACTAGTCAAGGTTTGACAGCAATAACAAAATAACAATTGCTTGCAATGCCACTTTCCAACAATACAGTTAAAAATTAAGAAAATATATTGAATGAAAAAGTAAAAAATACAGTCAAGAAAATAAAAAAAGACTTTTGGGGGAGACTAAAGGTGAGTGGTGAAAGGTTGTGTGATTGGTTTGAATTGAATGAAATTATTAGAGATATTTTTGGGAAGCTCAAAGAGCACATTGAGAAGAACAAAAATCTTTGTTAGAGAGAGAATATTGCAAAATAGATTTTGCATCAAATCAACACAACTAGTGACAGGAATTTGGCAAGCTAGGGGATTCATGACCGTGTTCATGTAACAATAAAGGGAACATCTGTCTTTAAAAAATGGTAGAAACTAAGGGAAGGAGAGGAAATTATGGCCTTATATGAGAGAAATCTCACCAAGATGAATAAAAAAACAATTAAAATGATAATTCTTGGTTTTCTGAATCCAGGTCCTGGTCCTAGTAACTCATCAACAAAATTAATTGGAAGAGAAGCTTACAAAAAAAAGTTGGAGGACACAATGACGTCTAATTTAGGAAATCTTCCTTAGGGCACAACTCATGAAGGCATTGCAAATTACATCAAACCATTAAAAAATTTAAATGCAGCATTGGATGGATCATTTGTTTCGAGTCACTTTTCTAAGTATGGATGGCTGACGAGGTTGCATGTCATTTACTATAACTTGACAAATATTGACCTTCCAAATGACGCATAATGGAGGATACTAAACAAACTAGCAGAATCATCTCATCAATCATAGTATGTGAAAGTAATTTCAATCATCTATATATTTTTATTTCTAATGGCTTGAATTGGGTTTAAAGTTTGAACTTCATTTTTTGAACATGATAAATGTAGAAGATGCTAATTTAGTAAATTAGCCTGTTAAATGTAGAAATGTACAGTTGTAGAGAGGTTGTACTTGTCTTACTGATTTTGATTTTGAGACTTCACATGAGGAAAATTGACCTAAAGCTGTTGTTGCTCCCTTGCTTCTATAAAAGGGAGTTTAAGGTCATTTGCTAAGGGTAATGAAAATGAAATTGGGTATTGAGTCATTGACTTTTGCAAACAAAATCACACAGAGTTGTGTACTTACTACTATTAATGAATGAATTGTATCATATATGCAAATAAATTAATGAGAATCTCTATGAATTGTATCATATGAATTGCTATATTTTCAAAAAAATCATGAAAATATTCAAGAATTATACCATATAAGTTGAATAATGCAAATGAAAATCAATATTAATTATAGTATTGATGACATTATCAACTACATTCATGTTTCTTACATTGGAATATGCTATTATGCGTGATGGATGATGAGATATAGACACTAAAAATATACTACAAAAATAAGTTTAATAAATACCTAGGACCTTCTACTTCGACAATGGTTTAATTTTCCACATCATCTTATTATCAGGATCCTCAGATTCATCGACATCAACCTCATAGCTTCCTTGGTTCTTCACTATGTTTTCTTCACTCTGCATACCTCCACTTAATTGTATCTCAAGATCAATGCTACCAGTACATGGGTCACTGACATCATTGTCTCTGACACTCCCACTTTGGTTTCAAATGTTTCCCAAACCTCTTATTTAACATTTCTTCCTCCACAATTTTAGTGCCCTATCGTAAGTAAAAGTATTGACGTCGTACCTGGATGTATAGAGCCTCAAGCAATTTTATAAATTCTTGTTTAGTTTGTTTCTTATCTTTGACTTTAGGAACTCCAAAGCATTGAAAACTCTCCCATCCTCCACCGACCCCAATCTCATGGTCTGACATAAATCAACAAGCTTGAAATTTTTTGATATTTAATCAATCAACATTTCACTCAGATCTAGATTTTTCCAAAGCCTTGTTACCGATCCATCTTTGTGGGGGTTCTGCATAATATTATATTGTTCCCTCACTGTCTGTGAAAAATGAATTGATTGTTCTTTGAAATGAGATTCATCTAAAATTCCATGTAGAGTTACTCCATTAAACTCTTTGGTTTTGAAAAATGATCTATCAATATTAGTAGCTTAGTTTGAAAATATTTTGAATTGTTGATACTCCAATATCGAGGAAACATAATAGCCATGGATTCAAGTAGTATGAATGGAGAGAATCTTTCTCTAATCTATGAGGAAAGATCATAGGTAATGTGCTTCAGGAAAGCAGTTACAAACTCAATGATCTTGGTAAAGTCTTCCCTTTTAACACTTGATAGTTTCTTCTTGGGGTTCTTTTCTGGTTCCTCCAACTCGACCCTAGAAAAGTAGTGCATTAGTATCTCAAATCCACATACTTTTGCACATAACGCCTCATTCGCACCAATCTTTAAAAATTTATCAGGATTGTCCAAATCTGTGATTTTCAGCCAACTGGAAAATTTTACATCATCACATGATCGATTGAGATTATCAAGCGTCACTCATGTCAATTTACGCATCAC
The DNA here is from genome assembly GCA_018584345.1 of Thuja plicata. Taxonomy (NCBI): domain Eukaryota; kingdom Viridiplantae; phylum Streptophyta; class Pinopsida; order Cupressales; family Cupressaceae; genus Thuja; species Thuja plicata. The sequence continues at coordinate 2,155,260 of MU224783.1, read as the reverse complement.
AACATATTCTACAATATGCATAGCTATTTTCTGGGCCTTTTTCATTATATTTCTCATTTCCTCCAACATGGGGAGAAGACCTACTAACATTAAGAGTGTCTCTACATTACTTAACCTTCGCAACAACTAAGGAAATTTTGGTAGCCCTGCTTCATCACAAATTGAGTTCATTAGACCAAGAAATTATGGATATTCATAAAAAACCGATGCGCTGGTCCATCCAAAGAGATCCATCTGGTATCATTATCCTCAAGAATATTTTTCCCATTGGTTAGTCCTTTGGTAAAGTGTTGAAATTCCTTGAATCAACTTGCACTTCAATAGAAGTATTGGCAAATATCTTTGATTAAAACTTAAATTTTTTTTGTACTGGAGCATGCTTTCTGACAAATCCAAAAGCTAGATTCATTTTTTGGGCTATGCAATGAATGAAAGTAACGTAGGGTGCACAAGAACTTTGTATCTTTGTGTAAAGACTTTTGGTTTACCCTACTAAAGATGGTTTACTTAGAGGGGGAGTGAATAAGAAAATATTGAAACTTAACACTTCAAATCTAAACCTTTGAGTCAACTTAGTGATTCAAATAACATCAACAACCTAAAATTGTAAACTCCTTACAAACTTGATAAACAACATATAACATAAGAAAATAACATTCACAGTTATCAAGCATCACATGCAACACAATATTTAACGAGGAAACCCGATTTGGGAAAAAATCTTTGTGGGAATCGTCACCCACAAAAAGAAATACTCTTCTGAAGTATGATCAATTAAGAGAAAATCTTGTTAATGATTACAATCCACATTTTTTAGATATGACCCTATTAGGGGATTTACCTCAGACCTGTTAAGATCTCCACCCTGTTAGGAGTGGCCTAGTTAGAGGGCTTAAATATTCATCCTAGAATGTTACCTTTCTCAAGGGTTTACAAAAGGATTTGTTAGGTCCACTCGGTTAAGAGATTTTATGTTATAAATATTAGTAAGCAATAGTGTACTTATAATGTGACCTGTGATTTTGGAACTATATTTTTCTTGATCAAATCCTTTGTTCACTCTCTGAAACTTACTGACACCAAAAACTCATCAATCTCTCCTCTGGAGTGGCTCTGCAAACCCTTTCACTACTCTACTTGGTAGCTCTTCAACTTATCACTTTTCCAACAACTCTGTATAAACATACAAACTCATCAATATATAGGCCTTTATTTTTCCTCTTAATCCTATTGATTAGGTTTTCACTCAATTGTGCTCAGTTGTTAGATCATCTCAAATGAACTGATACAATGTATTTGCAACGTGGTTAGGCGATTAACTGTGCCTCGTGACTTGCACTTTTTTTTGAAACTCACAACTTTCTTTTTTCGCTTAATCTACATCATTGATTTTGAACTTGACTTTTCATGACCGTAGATCTTGGAACATACTTCATCTTCGTACTTAGAAACTTCTTGATCTACATGCCTTTTCATTAAATTCATTGTTCTCATTGAATTCAATCTTTGTTCATGCTCTGTTCTGTGCTCAGTGACTTTGGTGAATATCTTCACTTGGTATCTGACTTCTCTCAGTTACCAACTTGGCTCGGTAACTGTCCTTGCTCAGTCATCAACTTTTCTCAATGATTGTCTTTGCTTAGCTTTACCAACTAAGACTTCACTGCTCGGTAACTAGGTTGTTCCCTTTACCAACTTGACCTTTCTGCTTTACCAACTTAACAACATCAAATGTTAGGTAAAAATAGTTATACCAATAGTTGCTTATCATCATCTGATATTTATTATCTGCCCAATTATGTTCCTCTCTGATTGATATGGAAACTTAATATAAACTAGAAATAAATTTCTTGATATCAATCACAAACTAACAGCTGATCTAACCATTCTACTTTCTTGTATTCTTCTAAACTCGGTCTTCATCGCCTTTACCATCAATTGGTTAACAATATCCCTCTTTGGAATTGATGGCAGCACTTTCAATTGATGATAGTATACTCTGATCTCTCTTTACTATCTCTGCTCCCTCTTATATTTTTCTTCCTCTTTGCCTTCTATTACATACTCCCTCTTACATGTAGTCTCCTTTACTTGTGTATTCATCACTTACTTACTGTACTTCTCCTTTGTATGTACTTCTCCCTTGTGCTTACTTGTCCTTTGTGGAGTTATTAATTACATACTGTACCGACTACTTCTCCCTTGTGTAGTCATCAATTACATACTTCTCCCTCTTTGAAAACAATGCCAAAGATCCATACTCCCCAAATATTATTCAGGTAGTGAATCATACCTTGCACGTACTAATTTCTCTTTGCAAACATAAGTCTTTTCACAACTTTAGACTGTTGGTGTTTAAAACTATTATGATTTGAAAGCAACCAATATACCTTGAGACTGATGTTAGGAGTGGTTAGCTCCAAGTATGAAAATTCTGCAAGGTAACTAGACCAACTCTAGGGACACGAATTGCCTCTGCACTTCTAGCTCTACAAAACCAAGGCGGGTACACTTAATCCAGATAGATATTCAACTTTCACAACTCTTTACAACTCTAGCTTTTAACAATAGATAAATGGTAAGAAAGTATCAAATGATAACCACTCATTGACTCTTTCACTACCATGCAGGACATACAACCAACAACCACAAAACTCAAAAGGAACTAAGATGGTTTTTATGTTTTGATAGGAAAAAATATAGCCAAACCTATTCAGATATGTATCAATGTAGAAAATAGTAATTATTGATCATTGCTTTATCCATTAGGCAATGTTTTTAGTTCAGATACAGGACAGAGAAACTAACTATTGTCAAGCACTCAAAACCATAAATTCAAATAATTCAAATCAAACACTTCTTATAAGATCCTTATGTAGACAAACCCAAATAAATTATGTCACATCCAAAGCATTATTTGATTTGATCCTAGATTAAAACTAAGGACTAATGACATATACATAGACAAATTCTATGCAATGAATTAGAAGATTCACAACTCAACAGGTAAGAACCAAGGAGAGACTTAAATCTAAAATATTGTATTGAGTACAGAGAATCCAGTTTCAACTCCAAAATGCTTCAAAACATATGCCACTTCAACAAATGAAAAATATTTTCAAATTTATGTTCTATAATGATACTCTCTAGATATACATTTTCTATACTCACTGGAAACAGTAAACAATTCTCTGCATTATGTTACTTCCCTAAAATTCTTAGCCCTTCTAAATGATCTTGGGAGTCCTTTTATAGACCAAGGAATGTAACAAGCTTCAGATCATTTAGGTTTAGTGCTCAACTAATTAAAATATTACATGACGGAATAATTTAATTCATCTCAGCAACCAAGTAGATCAGTCATTAGAAGGTTGAAACATTCCTTTGATCTATTCTATTGAAAAATCCGATCTAGTCGCCATCCTCTTGGGAAATTGCAGAATAAAGCCCTGTCAAAGGAATAATAAATGGAAATTTTGGTTGCATTAATTACCTCAGGAAAAACTATCCCTTTAGCATTATAGAATGCCAAATATCCTTTCTTGAAAAACTTAGGACACTCAAGAACATATCTGATCTTTACTTATACAATTCTGGAAAAGATATCTCATTGATGGTGAAGATAGAGAAGGATAAAACATAGGTTTAAAATGATTAAAAATTCAATCATAAATCCTCAAGAGATAATCTCTACATAAATGCATTTATAATCACCAAAATTTCCTTCATACAACACCCAACAACTATTCAAACCAAGCCTAGAAGATCAAATTCCTCAATTAAATGATTCGTGACATGACGACACAATTTACTGCTTGAAAAAACCTAAGAAAAAGATTTGAAAATTTGAAAATATGTGTACAACGGCTACGCCTGACACAAAATATCACATCAACGACATAGATTGAAACTTTTCTCAACTTTAAAATAGGGTCGCAGATCATCCTTAAGTCACCCAAGCTTTGAAGATCTAATTCAGATAGGTGGCACACGGGCACGATGCCTTAAATATTATCTCCTAATAATATTATATTTGAGGCATAGCATCATCCATTTGATCAACTTACACTTGTATGATCTTTAACTTTCCCTTTGAAAACCTAGACCCACGGTGACAGGATGCCATGCGTCAATCGGACACAATGCCTTGATTAATAAACAAAGATCGTCTTTCCACTTGAGGGAAAGTGTCGACCGTTGGATCAATCTCACCTATGAACCATTGTCTTTAACCTACCTTTGATGAGAGAAATTCAATCCTTTGTATCTCTAAATTTCCATATACTTGTCTGAAACCTGGTCTGATCACAGGATTCAGAGATAAAGGCTATCTTTGAATCACCAAAAAAATTGTCTTAACTCTAGTATTATCTGGAGATTTAGCAACAACTATGGATCTGATGATTCTCTTGGACACATGTCAGCATCATGTCACATCTTGGCCTTGTATCTCATGATTTATAAATCATTTGGCTCAAATTTGACTTATGTGGCAATTCAGTGATAGTCGCACATCTTGGCCTCGATCAACAGTCCTTGCGTGATCTTAGAAAAATTTCTTCTAACTCAGGTCCATTCGGAGATTCAGAGATAAAGGCACATCTCATAATCTCCAAATGAAATACTTAACTCTAGTTCTATCCTAAGATTCAGAGATAAGACTATCTTTGAATAGCCGAATAAAAACTTAATCAGACTTAACTCATGAGATCCAACGATAGCTACCTGATCTGATCTACATCGATGGTCCTCACTGAATCTCCAGATCATTTGATACTTAGCCATGACATTACAAGATCAGGAGATAAACATAAAAATTCAAGTCTATACCTCTGTCGCCAGATCGCTAAATGTTAAGAACTAACTGCCAAGCATTACGAGATCAGGAGAAAACTATTGTGCCAAGTCCCTGAACATTTGACTAGCTTCGATCTTGGCAGGACACATGTCCCCTAGGCATAATGCCTTGATGGTTAACTACCTTCATCTTCCCCATTGAGGAAAAGTGTCAACCATTAGATCAAATCAAAATTGATCGGGCTCTATCCTATCTTAAGCTTCAACCACTTTCCACATGGTGCTTGGTCGTGAACCCTTGAACATTAAAAAGTGAGTACCTTCAACTTTGAGGCTTAACACCTACCACATGATGAACATGATCTGATGGTAGATGAAATTGCTCCTGCATTTAGTCCAAGAGGGACACTTGGCATCACGTTGCTAAGCCTTGATGAGTAAAAATATATCATCTTCACGTTCAAGGCAAAGGGCTGGCCGTGGGATTAAAAGAAACATGATCGGCATATGTAAATTGTAAATTATTTTGGGGACTTTAGAACTATGAAATATCATAATGTGCCTTGTCCGACTTAGGAAATAAAGACATGGCCCTGCCAACAACTTTAAACACATAACTTAAGTCACTTAAGTGATATGAAAAGGTAACTCAAAATCATAACAAGACCATGAGTCTTAGGGTTTTAGGGTTTTTACATTAAAAATAAACCAAGGGTTTAAGCACAGAGACATTAGAGCTTGTGAGACTAGGGGAGAAAACACTTGGAAAAGCCTAGAGCCATGGAGATTTTAACAGTGCTAATAGTGGCTCTAACTAATTAAAATATTATATCATAGAAGAATTTATTTCATCTCAACAACCAAGCAACTCAATCATTAGAAGGTTGAAACATTCCTTTGATCTAGTCTGTTGAAAAATCTGATCTAACCACCATCCATCAAAGAAACTGTAGAACAAATCCCTGTCAAAGTAATAATAAATGGGATCTTTGGTTTGCATTAATTACCTCAGGAAAACCTATCCCTTCAGAATGCCAAATATCCTTTCTTGAAAAACTCAGGACACTCAAGAACATATATGATCTTTACTTATACAATTCTAGAAAAGACACCTCATTGATGGTGAAGATAGATAAGGATAAAACATAGGTTTAAAATTATTAACAAGTCAATCAGAAACCCTAAAGAGGTAATCTCTACATAAATGCACTTATAATCACCAGAATTTCCTCCATACAACACCCAACACATGACTTAAGTCACTTAAGTGATATGAAAAAATAACTCAAAATCATAACAAGACCATGTGTCTTAGGGTTTTAGGGTTTTTGCATTAAAAAGAAACCAAGGGTTTAAGCACAGAGACATTAGGTCTTTTGAGGCTAGGGAAAAAAACACTTGGAAAATCCTAGAACCATGAAGATTTTAACAGTGCTAACACATGCATCACCTAAAGTGTGTATACTAACATCAACTCAAAATTAAGATATTCTAATGTGTCCTAGAATTGATGCAATATGCCTCTTGCATTAATTAATGTTGGATAGGGGTAGGACCCCTAATTTACCTCTGAGATACTCAAAATCATCCTTTGGTAGTGGCTTTGTGAATATGTCAGCAATTTGTTCTTTTGAATTCACATATTCCAACATTACAAGCTTGTCTTGTACTTTCTCTCTCAAGTAGTGATACTTGATAGATATGTGCTTGGTCTTTGAGTGCATTACCAAATTCTTTGATATGTTTATAGCACTTGTATTGTCACAATAGATAGTGACTAGATCGGTGATATCCTCTTGCATACCTTCTAGTAGTTATTTGATCCACACAATATTTGCACAATTAATAGCTGCAACAACATACTCAACCTCGACAGTAGATTGTGATATACAACCTTGTTTCTTTCTTAGCCATGTAACTAATATTTCTCCTAAAAAGAAATATCCTCTTCTTTTACTCTTTATATCATCAATGTTTCTAGCCTAATTAACATCACTATAGACTTTCAAGTCAAAGTATCCTCCTTTCTTGTATAGTAGGCCAAAATCTTCAGTGCCTTTTAGATATCTAAAAATTATTCTAACTCGAGACATTTGTGTTTCCTTCAGATTAGATGAAAACCTTGCAACAATTCCTACTGCATGAGCAATGTTGGGTTTTTTGTACACCACATATTTCAACTTACCAATCATGGATCAGTAGAGTGTCTCATTGACTTCTTGTGATTCATCCTCTTTAGATAACTTGCAACCAGTGACCATCGCTATTCCAACCGATTTTGAGTCATCCAAACCAAAGGTCTTTAAGATCTCCTTAATATATTTTTATTGTGTAATATAGATCCCATCCTTTACCTGTTGAATTGTAAGTCCAAGAAAGAACATAATTTCTTGAATCATAGACATTTCAAACTCCTTTCTCATCTCCTCAACAAAAGATCTGCACAATGATTCATTGCCTCCAAAGATAATGTCATCAACAAATATCTCAGAAATTAAAACTTTGTTACCACTATCACATTTCAGATACAAATTTTTGTTGTCACTAGTTGTTTGAAATCCTATTTTGATTAGATATGAATGCAGTCTCTCATAACATGCTCAGGGTGCTTGTTTCAATCCATATAGTTCTTTGTGTAATTTTCATACCATGTCTCGATTAGTATTCTCAACAAATCCTTAAGCTTGTTCAATACATACTTCCTCTTCAAGAATACCGTTGATAAATGGAGACCTAACATCCATTTGATAAACTTTGAATCCCTTAAAAGATGGATATGCTAGTAAAATCCTTACTCCTAATCTAGCAACAGGTACAAAAGTTTCACCATAGTCAATTCCTTCTTGTTGGAAACACTGAGGGGGGGGTGAATCGGTGTTTAACTAATTATTCTATTGTAGCAACTTTAAACATAAATCAATTATATAACACTTGAAGCTTAACACAAGATCACATAACACATAGTATGATTACGGGGAAACCTTGATTAGAGAAAAACCCATCAGAATTAGTACCCACAAATATGCACTAGTATAATGAACCTGTTAAGGTTCCTTTGCCCTGTTAGGAGCAGTCTTTACAATGCAAGTACAATGACCTGGTTAAGGTCCTGACCCTGTTAGGAGTATTTTACAAATAACCCTGTTAGGGGTGAGGACTCACTATCCAAGAGCTCACTGCTCAATGAGAAAGAAGGCTACAACCTCCTGAGAATAGATATGCACTATATCCAAAAGTGAACTGTTGTATATGACATAGATGTCTGATCAGCTCCGGTTATGTGCTTATGCTCTTATCTTCTTTAAGGGATCCATCTCATACTGACATCTTCATACTTCTCTTCTATATATCTTCTCTGATTATTTCTTTGACACTTAAAATATATCTTTTCATTACATATATATATGTTTATGCCTGAATAGACGTGACTATAAACAAGACCTTAGTTGGCCCAAAAACAACATTCACAACACTTCTAAAAAAATTGTCTTAAGCATGTTTACAATAATTTTTAATACATGATTACAAAATTATTACAATAAGCACTTAGCCTCTACATAACAAAAGTTTACACGGTAATCAAAAACCTGAAGTCGGCTCCATACTCTGTATTCTAGACAGCTAGTGTACTTGTTCTTTCTTTAAATTGTTCGTACTAACATTCTGTACCATGCATGTATAGGGTAAGAATAAAAACATACCATAGAGATTAGTTCTAAACACGCATATCCTGATGTGATCGTACGCATGTGCGCTGATGCTCTGATCGACTGCAAGTCACTGTTATGCTCTATCTTGTACACTTAGTCAATTTTCACTTCATAGTTTTCTGTCAAAACTTCATATGACTTTGTTTCCATAATGAAAACACAAAATAAGTCATATACTCCTTGGGAGTCAACTTGCCAACAATCTCCCCCTTTGTCATTAATGGCAACAAAATAATGTGGCCAAGTTATTCAAAATTGACTAACACCCAAAAAACTGTATATTCTCATTTGCATATATGTAAACTATTCTTCATATAGACATTACTCCCCCTTTGACATTAATGACAAAGGTTTCCAAAAGCTTGTAAGTCTCTAGGTACTTACTCCATGTATACATCTGGATATACAATCTGAAGAGACTTGATCTCTTTCTGCCAAAATGCCTTCATTGCATCAACTATCTAGAGATGGGCACATAGAGCATATGTGAGTTTTTCCATCTTTGTCAAGTCTAAGTTGGGTCCTTGATCATAGGTAGCAATGGTTGCATCAATCTATTTAATTTTCTCATCCAAAACTGCTAGGAAGGGTGCTAGTGCATGTCTCAGTTAAGTCTGTCTGATTATTATCTTATTGATCTTAAACTTTGCCTTTTCAATCTTGTCCAACTGACCTTGATAGATATTGTTGCAGATGTTCATGTCTTGCGTGGATGTTTCAACTGATTTTCTAACACTGTCAACCAAGATATCTACCTCTTCTATCTTTTTGATATGTTCAGAGGTGAATTTCACTCTGTCCATGTAGTTTGTTATTACAATTATGCCTTTACCTTCCAACTCTTTTAACATAGACTGACCAATCTTTAATGAGTTTAGATCCAAGTTAAATTTTTTTATAAGTTCATTTAATCTTTCCTTTTTATACTCATCTTTTGCAATTCTAGTAGCTGAGTCTACTAAGCTTGTAAAATGTGTTTTGAAGCTTGTTAGAATGTTGTCTACATCATCAAATGACTGAATTTTAGCTACTTTCTTGTCCCCAGGTACTAGGTCATTTAGAATGTTCACTGATTCCAAGAAGAGAGGGTTTCTCATAACCTATTTTTCTTTTTCTTTTTACATGGATAGGACGTTGATCTTGATCAGGTCTTCTTCTCCCCATGCATCCAGACTTGTTGAGTCAGGAGTTAAACTTGACAACAATGAGTTTGATGGTTAAATGGATGATGTGAATACATTATTTTGACTAGTATCCATGCATTCACTTTTTACTGGGATCTCCATGACTGGTGTCTCATTGTTTTGATTATCTTCCTCTTTATTCAAGTCTGTTGAATCTTTAGAGGGATCTTCATCTTGTTGTAAATATGTGTTATCAGTACATACCTCCTTTTTCTCCTTCGTGCTTATAAATGCTTTTTCAAGTTTGTCCATATCATTATCAGAAGCGGTCATGGATATCTTGATATCATCAATCACTATAGTATCCCCTGAATCTTTTGCTGTATCAGAAGTTATTGAAACTAAGGGCACTAAAACTTGTGGACTTGTCTTAGGTGCATTTTGAATTACTGGTTCTGTAACCTGTTTGGGAGGAACTGGAGTTACCTTTGCTGAAGACGTCACTGATGGATACATATGTCTATCTAGAAATACCCTCTCAAATGATTTTCGAGTCCCTTCACCAACCAGATCATACTCCTTATTCATGATATGGAGAACTCTTGTTTTGGTTCTTAGGTGTGGCTTTACTAAATGCAACAGAATGGATTTCTCATCATGCAAACATACCGGGAGAAGACTATCCAATGTTTCTTCTCTTATCCTTATATCCTCTTCAATTGCTTGCCTCTTTAATATATCAAGTATGTTCCATACCTTTTCTGGTCTGACTATTTTGAGTTCCAATACTATCCTTTTGAACTTAATTATGTGAGAGATGAACATATAATGAATCTTTGATTTGTCTATCTCTTGATATTTGTCATATACATTCTAGAGATATTCTAGTCTTCCTTCATTAAAAAATTTGTTCTTTAGAACAATTAGACTAGGTCTAAATCTGACCTCACGAGGGGTTTGTGAGTTCTTTACCTTGCTCCTTGTGGTCCTTGAGGATGGATGACTTGTAGGAACTTGTTTCTTCCTTCTGGTTAACTTACTGGGTACAGAAGGTGGAGAAGATTCTAGATCAATGGTGGTTGATAGCGCAGATGTATCTTCATTTGATTTCTTCTTCTTCTTCTTAGGAATATCATCAGACTTTTCAATTTTTACTTCTGTGGGAGTCTTCTCAAGCTCTTTGGGTATCTTAGCTTCCCTAGCTCTGTCTAGGTCTTCCTGTGTAACACCATGAACTTTTAAGATATTTGAGGTAATCCTTGATGCCTTCCTTTTTTTGTCAGCACTGTATAAGAGAGAATCAACTTGATTTGTCTTTTCTCTGTAAGTACCCCATCTAGGTTCATTGGGATCCTTGGGCGCAGATAGGAGGACTTGTGCATAGCCTTCCAGAACATGTTCTTCAACTTCATAACCGAGAGGGTGAATCCATTTTGTTCTAGACTCAACTGCCTCCATGCAAGTACAATCAGTTTCCACCATGAAGCATATGGTGTCTTTGTATTTCTCAACTATCTTCTCAGGTATCCTGTACCTCTTTTGCATCTTGATCACAAATGTTTTGATATCCATATCCATAGTATCTTTTGCACTACTCGCTGATGTAGCTTTTAGTGATATTTGAGTCATAGTAGGTTTACTTCTATCTAGGTAAAGGTTTGCAACTTACCAACAATGTGAAAGTACAGGTAGATGATCAAAGAGCCAAACCTAAATATCTTTCTCTTGTCATGCTTAATAGCCTTGATGTTCTCAATCAGCTATGCGCGTAATAATTCACAGAGATTGTACGGAGTGTTATCTTTCACTATCCTTATTGCTGCTAGAACTGTTATCGTGGACACACTATTTTTTCTTCTTGCCTGCTGAAACTTGTATCGAAGTATCATAGTGATTAGTTTGATATCATCCTCCTTAATGGGATCTACTATCATACTGCACCTATCACTTCTAGATAAGAAAACTTGTTCAACCTACTTCTTAACATCCTTGCTAGTAGGAAGAACCAGTCCAGTCTTAGGAAGTCCAGTCAATTCATAGATTAGGTCTGCAGTGATGTAGACAGGAACCTTACCAATCCAGTATAAGTCATCATGTATCATGCTCAGTAATATCTTCACCCATTCTGGCTCATAGAACTCGTGCATGTTAGAATACTCAAAGATAGGGTTATCAGTGAGATGCATGTATTCATCCTTAAACGAATAGTCTGGTTTCATCATTGAACCCATAAGAGTTTCTATGTTGTTGTCTCCAACTTTTTCCTTCTTGCAATATATATATGCGTGAATGTCTTCTACATGGACGAATCCAAGCGAAGTCTTAGAAAATTCTCCCTCTACATCATCTAATATGGATTTGAATGGATGCTTCTTAAAGACAAATCCCTTCCTTTCAAAAATGTCAAATACAACTGGAGTTGCCATACTTACTTGCAACTTGGATAAATGGGGTTTCACGACAATTCAAAATGACGCAACTGCTAGGGTTCTGTTTCAACTTGTAATTTGTTCACCAACTGATCAAATTGATACCTTTGAATGTTTTGATGCTTAGTGCTCCTATGCTCTCAATAGGTTTTACAATCTTAGATGTAAACAATGAAAGTAATCAATCAATCTACTGATTTATATAATTTTTTTCCGCATTTAATGTTGTAAGTGATTTTACTAAGACTTTCAAACTTTATTCAGAATGAAGTACAAAAAATGTGTGAATGAATACTGCATTCTTTTCTTATCACTGACATGAATCCAAAGGCACATACTCAGAGGTGAGCATACCAACCACGCAGGGGTCCAGAGATAGATAGCTCCCCCTAAGACCATGAGGGTCAACTATTTAGAAGTAGAAGGTGCGTCCACTGAGGATGCATCTACTACCTTGTTCTCTTCATTATCCTTCTTTACTTCAACCCATATTTTATCTGAGTTAGCTTTAGCTTCCAAAAACTTAACTTCTCCTGATTCTTTAAACAAAGACTTCTTAGGATCCTCTTGTCCTTTTGTTCTTGATCTGCAAAACCTTGAGATGTGTCTAGCTTTTCCACATGAGTGAAAAATGATAGGAGGCCTGGTGTTGTTATTCATCATGTTGCACTGCTTGGCTATGTGTCCATTGTAATTACATATCTGACATGTAATATTCTGCAAGTTTCTTTGAGATTGATTTCTCTGATTGTATTGAGTCTGATTCCTTTGGTTCAGTTGTGACTGATTTCTTTGATTTGTCCTGCAATGAATAGCCCTATGACCAAAATTATTATAGGAGTAACAGTAACCATTGAAGGGTCTTACATCCTTACAATCTCTTTCCAGGTGACCATGCTTGTTACAGGCATAGCAAGTATGGTTGATTGCCTTGTGCTTATCTTTTGGTGGTTCTGCTTTAGTTTTTTCATGATTCTCAGTTTTCTTTTCTTCTGAGCTTTCTTTCTTTCTTGTAATGAATTGATCTCAATTTGAGCTATGCTATATCCCATACTAGTGGTGTCACCTTTTAGCTTTTGTGCATAAAGCTGTGATTGAATTAAATCAAAACTTGTGTGAATTTTATCAATCTTGTCTTTTGCTCCTGAAAGTTCAGATTCAATCTTATTCTTGATGTTTTCCAGCTCCAAGATTTTCATATTAGCTTTCATGAGTTCTTCATCTAACTATTTATTTTCTTTGTCCTTCTCTTCAATAGCTGTTAGGAAACCAGTTAACTGATCATTCAACTCTTCTACTTTATCCTTTAAAGACATGTTTTCTTCATTCAGTTTCTTTACCATTTTTCCCAAATCATTGGTAGAGCAATCTTTCAGATCTTTCCTTAGTTTCTTGATAAACATTTGAGAGCCATCAACCTTTAGTTTTAGTTCTTCATTTTCTTTCTCAGATCTGTCTTGATCTTCAAGGGCTGCTTCAAGATTCTTTTTCAAATGTTTTACTTCTGCTAAGTCCATGATCTCCTCAAGTTGTTAAACTTTCTTTCAGAAGACTAGAGCTCTGATACCAATTGATGGAAACACTGAGAGGGGGGAGGAGGTGAATCAATGTTTAACTAATTATTCTATTTTAGAAAATTTAAACATAAATCAATTATATAACACCTAAGGCTTAACACAAGATCACATAACACATAGTATGATTATGGGGAAACCTTGATTAGAGGAAAAACCCGGTGGGAATTAGTACCCACAAATATGCACTAGTATAATGAACCTGTTAAAGTTACTTTGCCCTATTAGGAGTAGTCTTTACAATGCAAGTACAATGACCTGGTTAAAGGCCTAATCTTATTAGGATTATTTTACAAATAACCCTGTTAGGGGTGAGGACTCACTATCCAAGAGCTCACTGCTCAATGAGAAAGAAGGCTACAACCTCCCGAGAATACATATGCACTACATCCAAAAGTGAACTATTGTATATGACACAGATGTCTGATCAGTTCTGGTTATGTGCTTATGCTCTTATCTTCTTTAAGGGCTCTATCTCATGCTAACATCTTCATACTTCTCTTCTATATATCTTCTCTGATTATTTCTTTGACACTTCAAATATATCTTTTCACTATATATATATATATATATATATATATATATATATGTTTATGCCTGAATAGATGCGACTATAAACAAGACCTTAGTCGGTGCAAAAACAACATTCACAACGCTTTCAAAAAAACTGGCTTAAGCGTGTTTACAATAATTTTTAATACATGATTACAAAATTATTACAATAGGCACTTATCCTTTACATAACAAAAGTTTACACGCTAATCAAAAACCTGAATTTGGCTCCATACTCTATATTTTGGACTGCTAGTGTACTTGTTCTTTCTTTAACTTGTCCATACTGACATTCCGTACCATGTGTGTATAGGGTAAGAATAACAACATACCATAGAGCTTATTTTTGAACTTTTATATCCTAATGTGATCGTACGCACGTGCGTTGATGCTCTGATCAACTACAAGTCACTATTCTGTTGTCTTCTACACTTAGTAAGTTTTGACTTCATAGTTTTCTGTCAAAACTTCATATGACTTTGTTACCATAATGACAACACAAAATAATTCATATACTCCTTGGGAGTCAACTTGCCAACACTTCTTCTTGTGCATATCCCTTGCAAACTAATTTTGCTTTGTTTCTGATTACATTATCATGCTCATTCAGCTTATTTATGAAAATCCACTTAGTACCGATTACATTCTTATCTTTTGGTCTCAGTACCAAAGTCCATGTATTGTTATTTTGAATTTGATCTATCTCTTCCTTCATTGATTTCGTCCAATCTTCACTTTCTAAAGCATCTTTTACTTTTGCTGGTTCAACTTCAAATATTAAACATGTATTTTATCTTACCTTACTTCTTGTCAGAACTCCATCAGTCTTATCTCCAATGATTTTACTCAGTGAATGGTTTCTCTTTACATACTTTGCCAACACAGGATCGGTAGCCATTGGTATCTCTTCATTTCGATCATTCGATGGAGTCTCTCTTTGGTCATCTTCTTCCTTGGTTTGTTCTTTCGGTAGGGTGTCAGGAATCTCAGTTTGTACATAGAAAAATCTTTTATAATCCTCGAGTTCCTTCTTGTTGTATTCATCATTCTTCTCTACAAATTCATCAATCCTTACATTGTCACTTTCTACAATTTTTTTAGTATTCTTATTCAAACATTTGTAGGATTTTCTCTTAGTAGAATATCCCAAAAATATTCTGTCATCTCCTTTAGAGTCAAATTTTACATCTCTTGCATCTTTAATAATATGACACCTACTTACAAATATTTTGAATTAACTTACATTTGGTTTGTGTCTATACCAGATCTCATAAGGTGTTTTATTTGTTCCATTCTTTAGTTAGACTCGATTTTGTGTATAAGTAGCAGTGCTGACTGCTTCTCTCCAGAAGGTTTGAGAAATCTCATTCTCAACCATCAGTGTTCTAGCACAATCCACAATGGATCTGTTTCTCCTTTCAACTATACCATTCTATTGTGGTATTCTCGGTGCAGACATCTGCCTCTTTATACCATGTTCATTGTAGAAGAGTGTAAATTCATCAGATGTAAACTCTCCGCCTCTGTCAGATCTCAGACATTTCAGCTGTCTGCTTGTTTCTTTTTCAACTCTAGCCTTATACCACTTAAACATTTGAAATGCATTAGATTTTTCTTTTAAAATCATAACTGACATCATTCTAGAATAATCATCAACAAAAAATATGAAGTATATATCTCCATAGTATCTTTGCGTTCTCATGGGACCACATAGGTCGGTGTGTACCAATTCCAATATACCTTTTGTAGTATAGGTTTTTCTTGCAAATTTTGATTTAGTCATCTTACCTACTTGACATCCTTTACACATTACATTCTTAGGTTTGTCTAGACTCGGTAGACCTCTTACTCTATTCTTATTACTCACTTTGATTAAGTTGTCAATATTAACATGACGTAACCTTTTGTGCCTTAGTCATACATATTCAATTTTAGCAAACAAAAAAATCCTTATGGATGTATCAAGGTAGAATAAGTTACCTTTAGATTGACCTCTGGTAGTAATCAGACTTCCCTTCTGATCAAATACTTTAACATTCTTATTTTGAAATTCCATTTGGTGACCTATATTATTTAACTATGTCACACTCAAGAAATTGCATTTTAGGCCTTCAAACCAATAGACATCATCACATTTAGTATTTTTCAGCACAATTATAGAACATTTTCCCTTCACAAGATATGGGGCATCATTTCCAAATCTAATATTATGACCATTATTCTCTTTCAAAGTAATAAACTTATCAGTATCACCAGTCATGTGGTGTGACAAACCATTGTCTATAATCCATGTATCATTTTTACTTACTTATGATATTAGGAATTTTTCTTCAATGTACCTTTCTGCATCAGATTCATCTTTAATAGAAACATAAACAACTTATTCTTCATCATCATCGGTTTCATCATTAGATGAACCTCCAACAATGTAGCATGCTTTATTTCCTTTATTCTTGAAATCTCTAAATCTTCTAAATCCATTCTCAGTCTTATTGTTGTCTCTTTTATCTTTCTTATCATTATTGTCAAGACAATTAGAAGCTATGTGACCAATCTTGTTGCAAGAAAAAAATTTCAAAGGTAGCTTATCTTTGTACTTTCCTTTACCTCTCGGTACTCTCGTAGCCAATAATGCTTCAAATTTAGCTTCATTCTTTTCATCTTCAACATATAGATCTTCAAGCTCACTCTTACACCTATGAAATATTTCACTAGCACTACTTGCATATCCATCACTAGATCTATAATCTCTAGACTTCCCAATAGTCAAATATGATTTGAATACAGAATTAACCTTAGAAGTAGCAGGCAAACTATTATCAAAATCGTTTAGCTCAAAAGCAGGTAGCTTACCAATTATAGCATTCAAAGTAACAACCATCTATGGAATGGATCTCATCTCTTGAATAGCTAAGACTCAAATGACATAGATGGGTAGTATTGTTCTAAGCATCTATCTTATAAAATATTCTTCATTAATGGTTCCACCAACACCTCTAATAGCAATAAAAATCTCCTTTAGTCTTGTGTTGTATGTTGTGATGTTTTCTCCTTCTTTTATTCTCATTAATTCAAAATTTCCTCTTAAGCTTTCAGCCTTAGCTTTCTAAACATTTTGATCTCCACCAAAAACTAGTGTAAGCTTATCCCACATCTGCTTAGCAGTAGTACAACCTTCTAAATCTTTGAACTCTAGGTCGGTGAGAGTAGAAGTTATCTCTACCATCACTTTTGTATGGTATTTTATTTCTATTATTTTCTCAAGTATTAAAGGAGCAAATAGTGGAGTTGAGTACTCATTGTCAACATGATCCAGTGCATAATCTCTAATACCATATATGTGAAGCCTCATTCTATTCTACCATGTAGAGAAGTTATTCCTATTCAACTTTGATGCTTCCCTCTTATACATCTTTGGATCTTTAACTCAAGTACCTTTAAACTTACCTTCTCAGAGCACTAGCTCTGATGCTAATTATTGGTTTACCCTACTAAAGATGGTTTTCTGAGGGGGGGGGGTGAATCACAAAATATTGAAGCTTAACACTTTAAATCTAAACCTCTAATTCAACTCAGTGATTCAAATAACAACAGTAACTGAAACTTGTAAAATCTTCACAAACTTGATAAACCACCTATAACATAGGTAAATAACATTCACAGTTATCAAGCATCACATGTAACACAATATTTAACGAGGAAAACCAATTTGGAAAAAAACATCCATGGGAATTGTCACCCACAAAAAATAAATATGCTTCTGAAGTATGCTCGGTTAAGAACCAATCCTGTTAAAGATTACAATGCACATTTGTTATGTGTGACCCTATTAGGGGATTTACCTCAGACTTGTTAATATCTTCACCCTGTTAGGAGTGGTCTAGTTAAAGGGTTTAAACATTCATACTAGAATGTTACCTTTCTCAAGGGTTTACAAAAGGTCTTGTTAGGTCCACTCGGTTAAGATATTTTCTGTTACAAATATTAGTAAGAAACAATGTACGAATGTGACCTATGATTATGCAATTATACTTTGCTTGATTAGATCCTTTATTTTCTCTCTGAAACTTACTGGTACCAACAAATCATCAACTCACCAGTCTCTCCTTTGGTCTGGTTCTCCAACCCCTTTCACTACTCTTCTCAGTAGCTCTTCAACTTATCACTTCGCTAGCAACTCTGTATAAACATACAAACTCATTAATATATAGGCCTTTGTTTTGCCTCTTAATCCTATTGATTAGGTTTTCCCTCAATTGTGCTCAGCTGTCAGATCATCTCAAATGAACTGATACAATGTATTTACAACTTGATTAGGCGGTTAACCGTGCCTCGTGACTTGCACTTTTTCTTGGAACCAATAACTTTCTTTTTCCGCTTAATTAATATTAGTGATTTTGAACTTGACTTTTCATGACCGTAGATCTTGCAACAGACTTCGTCTTCATGCTTAGAAACTTCTTGATGTACATGCCTTTTCATTAAATTCATTCTTCTCCTTCAATTCAATCTTTATTCATGCAATTTTCTATGCTCGGTGACATCGATGAATATATTCATTCGGTATCTGACTTCGCTCAGTTATGAACCTTTCTAGGTAACTCTCCTTGCTTGACTGTCAACTTCACTCGGTGACTATCTTTTCTTAGCTTGACTGACTAACACTTCACTGCTCGGTAACTAGGGTGTTCCCTTTACCAACTTGACCTTTCTACTTTACCTGATGACATTATTTTTTTATTAGTATGCAAACAACACTTTTGGTAACCATACACCAAAAGTCATAACAAAGAGAAAACCAAAAATTAGATTCAAGAGATAAAAAAAAAATGCTAAAGTACAAAGAGAACCGACAACACAATTTTGTGTGTAAACTGAAAATGTAAAGTCAGAAGGATAAAGAGGAACCCAAAGTGTAGGACATAGTGCAACCCGAGAGACAGTTAAAGTGCAAACCAAGAAACAGTTCAAGCAAGGAACCCGAAAGACAGTCAACTGATTTCAGAGCATAACCAAGCAACAGAAATCGAAAGTTAGTTGAAGCCCGAAAAAATTTGATCTGACTTCCATGTCAGATAAAAAAATCTTATTCTATTTATATAATATTGATTTGTTTTTAAAACCATTTCTTTATGGATAAGAAACATGAATGTAAGTGTTTCAATCAGTCTAACTGATTTATAACACATAGACTAGGAGATCAATGTAAAAAGTTGTAAACCTGATCTTAGAGTTAACATTGTTTTACGTGAAACTTGATAAGGTCAATCTATCTTATAAATTTACAGCATCTACGATATGCATTCAAAGATCACACTTGAGTACATAGCTCTAGAGAACCTAAAGGAAAAATGGGAGAAGATTATGGAAGACATGAAGTCTTCACACTCTCACATTTTTGATAAGATAACTGAAAGGAAACTAAGTATGCGGAAAATAGTTCCCTACGCTAAAATCTGAGAAGAGGATCGTGCAAATTTAGATTTAATCCTTAGCAATTATAGAATGATAATACAATAACATGCATACATAGAAAAATGAGAATGACACAATGATTTACCCTGGGGAAAACCTTTCGGTAAAAAACCCCAGCACTCCAAAACCTGCACAATGTATTAATTAAAACTATTACTGTTTACAATACAATTGCAATGCAAGTTCTTTCAGGAGATAATCAACACTTGAAGATAAATTTGGCAGCATAAAAACTTTCCAACAATACACTAACTTCTCACTTAGATTCGCAACCCTAAAAACACTTATATCATGCGCTTCCCTTTTTAGGGAAACTTTCAAAGACAGCCGTATTAGGGTTTTACCATTCTCCAAGAAAATAGGAACCCAAAATTTTTTTCTACCCCACAGTTGCAAAAGAATGTACACTACTGAACATGATTAGTTACCACATTTCTTGCATGTCTTCACCCATCATCAAATCTTCCATAATTATCTCTTACAAATATTAATGATCGTCATAGGAATCCATCATAACCATTTCAGTCATGATTACCTTACACATTGTCCAAAGTGCCGACATTTGGAAAATATCAAATGTAAGGAAATATACAAGGTTGAGACACCTTATTCCTAACATTCTCCCACTTTTCAAACACCTTGTAAGAGCCAAAGGAAATAACATGATTTAATTGCTATAGGCCGAGAGGCCCATAGACTCCAAACACCATCTAAACTTCTCTATGCCCACAGGTTTTGTTAATGCATCTGCAACATTCTTTACTGTATCTACCTTCTCCAAAATTACCTTTCCATCCTCTACCATATCTCTCACAAAGTGAAAATGCACATCAATGTGCTTGGTTCTGGCATGGAAAGTTGGATTATTTGCAAGGCAAATAGCACTCAGACTGTCGCAACAAATTGTAATCTATCCTACATCAACACCAACATCTGAACACAGTCTCATAATCCAAATGGATTCCTTACAAGCATGAGTAGCTTCCATGTACTCTGCTTCTGTCATGGACAAAGTGACCACAGTTTGTCGCTTACTCATCCAACTAATGGCATCACCAAACATAGTGAACACATAGGCATTGGTGGATCTCCTGCTGTCAATGTCACCTGCCCAATCTGAATCCACAAACCCATAAATACAAACTAAATGTGGAGCTCCAGAAGAGTTTCCATGATAGAATATGGAATACTTTGATGTACCCTTCAAATATCTGAACACTCTTAACTACATCCCAACGTACCCGTCGAGGTTTAGCCATAAACCGACTCAAAACTCTCACTGCTTGCGCAATGTCTGGTCTAGTACAGACCATAGCACACATAAGGCTGCCAACTGCACTCACATAAGGTACTTTTCTCATGTCCTCCACCTCACTAGGAGATTTTGGACAATCATCCACAAATAACTTTGTTCCCATAGAAATAGGAACACACAATGGTCTGCAATCTACCATGCTAAACCTGTCCAACACAGACTTCACATACTTACTCTGAATCAACCAAAATTTTATGTTAGACCTATCTCTGCTAATTTTCATACCCAGGATATACCTGGCTTCCCCTAGATCTTTCATCTCAAACTGTGCTGACAACTGAGACTTCAAATTAGAAATCATACTCATATCCTTCCCAATCAACAACATACAATGCAATAATAAGAAGGTGATCATTGTCAACTTTGAAATAAACATAATGATCTAATTTCGATCTCAGAAAACCAATCGACAACACAAAGGCATCAAATTTAAGGTACCACATCCTAGGAGATTATTTCAAACCATACAAAGACTTCTTTAATCTGCAAACCAAAGACTCTTTACCTTTTTGAATATAGTGCTGAGGTTGTGACATATAGATCTCTTCCTCCAAATCACCATGAAGTAAATTTGTCTTCACATCCATCTGCTCTACCTCTAAATCATACAATGTTGCTAGAGATAACATAAATCTAATGGATGTAAGGTTTGCAATAGGAGAGAATATTTTTCCATAATCAATTCCCTCCACCTATGAATACCCCTTTGCAACCAATCTGGTCTTGTACCTCTCAACACTACCATCTGCACAGAATTTCTTCTTAAACACCCATTTGCTTCCAACAGGTTTCCGTCCTTTAGGCAAAGGTACTAGGTCCCAAGTTTTGTTCTTCTCCAATAAAGCCATCTCATCATCCATGGCCTCAATCCAGGAACCTGCATCTTCCATACCATAGCCTCTTTCACAGATCTAGGCTCATCAGTGTTTGTAATCAAGGCATAAGAACAACTAGAATCTAACATAGAAAATGAAAACCTCTTTGGCTGCTTTCTTTCTCTCATGGATCTCCTCAAGGGCTGAGGTTGAGGTTGTTCTACCTCTTCTTCTAAATTTTTAGAGCTGCTAGAGCTCTCCTCAGCATCAGATCCATCATGGTCTCTCTGTTCAGTCTTCTCAGGTGTAGGAGACAACTGAACAACATCTTCTTTCATTTCTTTTTCATCTAGCTGTAGCAAAATAAGAGAAGTTGTTAGCTCTCTAAAAATAACATTTCTACTATAAAACACCTTACCAATAACAATATCCCAAAGCTTGTATCCTTTCACGCCAACACTGTAGCCGATGAAGATACATTTTACAACCTTGTTTTCCAACTTAGATCTTCTCTCCTTAGGCACATGTGCATAAGCTTCACAACCAAAAACATGAAGATTTATAACTGAAGGCTTCTTACCAAACCAAACCTCCATGGGTGTCTTACCAACAAGAGTTGATTAAGGAGATCTATTAACCAGATAGCAAGCAGTGGCCACAACTTCAGCCCAAAATCTTTGTTCGAGGCCAGCTCCACTAAGCATACTCCTAGCCTTCTCCATCAATGTCCTGTTCATTCTTTCTACAAATCCATTTTGATGTGGGGTATAAGGAGTTGTCTTATGCCTCTTGATCCCTCATTCTTTACATAACTATTCAAACTCTGCCAAAAAAAACTAACCTCCATTGTTAGTTCTCACACACTTAATTCTTTTACCAGTATGATTCTCTACGAGAGCTTTAAATTCTTTGAAGTGACTGAAAACATGTGTCTTGCTTTTAAGGAAATAAATCCATGTCCTTCTACTATAATCATCTATAAAAGATACAAAATATATAGATTTGGAGAGTGAAGGAACTTTAACAGGACCAAACACATCTGAATGGATAAGATCCAAAATACTAGAAGACTTGTAAGAACTGGAGTAAAACTGAACATAATTTTTCTTACGATAAACACAGTGTTCGCAGAAGTCAAACTTGAGATTACAATCATTTATCCCATCAATGAGGTTTTTATTTTTCAGGGTTCTAGACCCTTCTCACCAATGTGGCCAAATCTCATATGCCACAACATTGTCTTTTCTGCAGGAAGTTTTCCTTCCAAAGTGTTAGCACCCTTAGGTACACTTGCTGCACTACCATTAAAACCCATTACCACAGACTTCTTCACTGCTAGTTCAAATGGTGGAGATGAAGTGACTGCTGCTCTCTTCATTGAGACAGAAGAACTATTGCACTATGAAGTGCAAGCATCCAGCTGAAATAGGGTACCTCTCCTAGTACCTTTTGTGAGCACTATTGCTCCTCTAATCATCTTGCATCCATCTTTTGAAAAAACAACTTGCACACCTACATCATTCAACATACTTACAGATAACAGGTTTCATGCCAAACCTGGGATGTGCATTATCCCATTGATCCCCTTTACTCGTCCATCAGGGAGTCTAATAGTGTCTCTTCCTCATCCAACTATCTCTAGGTGAGAATCATCACGTAGGTACACCTTTCCACCATCAAAATCCTCATACTTTGAGAACCAACTTCGATGAGAGGTCATGTGAAAAGAAGCACCCGAGTCAATTAGCCACACATCATCAGATGCATGAGTGGCTAAGGATATGAAAAAAGCATCACCATCTTCTTGAGATTTTTTAGAATTTGAATCTAGGATTTTCTTCTTCTTCTTTGGCTCTTTGCAGTCCTTACGAAAGTGCCCAGTCTTACCACAGTTCCAACATGTTACCTTAGACTTTCCAAGAGTCTTAGATTTCCCACGGGATTTGGATCTACACTTTTCAGACTTATTGTCATTTTTATTTCCTCTGTCTTTGGATCTACCACAAATAGCAAGGGCTTCCTTGGTTGAACCAGAAGTCTTTCTTCGCATCTCTTCAGATAACAGCAAAGACACCACATCATCCATTTGGAAAGTGACAATAGTACTCCCAAGGGATGTCACAAGATGGTCCCATGAATTTGGAAAGGAACATAGCAGGGTCATACATCAATCCTCCTCCTCCAACTTGAGACCAATTGATGTCAACTATGCAATCAACATGTTAAACGCATTCAGGTGATTTGCAACAGATCCTCCTTCCTCCATTCTCAGAGAATACAACTTCTTTCTCAGGAAAAATCTGTTCACCAAGGACTTGGCCTGATACACAGACCCAAGCTGTGTCCACAATTTGTTTGCGGTCTTCTCATCGAGAACATTCAGAAGAATAGAATCTGCTAGACAGAGTCTAATGAGACCCTTAGCTTTTTGATCCTTGAGATCCCAATCTTCTTGAGGCATGTTTACTGGTTTGATATCATTATCAATTTCCTCCCATACATCACGGTCTATGAGTATGTCTTCCATCTTGACTTTCCACAACTCAAAGTTTGTGCCATTGAACTTTTCCACCTCCATTATACTGTATGAAGAACCTTCCATCTCTTCCTACAATAAGGTTATGAATACTCTGCAACAATACTCCCATTTAACTGGAGATTAGCTCAAAAAACCCGTACCCTAACAAATAGAACCAAAACTGGCTAGGCTCTGATACCAACTGAAAGGAAACTAAGTGAGTGGAAAACAGTTCCCTACGCTAAACTCCAAGAAGAGGATCGTGCAAATTCAGATTTAACTCTTAGTAATTATAGAATGATAATACAATAACATGCATAAATAGAAAAATGAGAATGACAAAATGATTTACCCTGGGGAAAAACTTTCAGTAAAAAACCCCAGCACTCCAAAACCTGCACAATGTATTAATCAAAACTATTACTGTTTACAATACACTTGCAATGCAAGTTCTTTCAAGAGATAATCAACACTTGAAGACAAATTTAGCAGCATAAAAATGTTCCAACAATACACTAACTTCTCACTCAGATTTGCAACCCTAAAAATTATTATATCATGCGCTTCCCCTTTTAGGGCAACTTCCAAAGACAACTGTATTAGGGTTTTACCATTCTCTGAGAAACTAGGAACCCAAATTTTTTTTTTTGGGGTGATGCCCTGAACCCCACGGTTGCAGAAGAGTGTATAGTAGTCAACATGATCAGTTTCCACATGTCTTGCATGTCTTCACCCATCATCGAATCTTCCATAATTATCTCTTACAAATATTAATGACTGTCATAGGAATCCATCATAACCATTTCAGTCATGATTACCTTACACATTGTCCAAAGTGCCAACATTTGGAGAATATCAAATGTAAGGAAATATACAAGGTTGAGACACCTTATTCCTAACACTATAAAGTATACACCTTTTCCCTTAATATCAAAAAAGGGGGAAATGATATGTATTGTACAAATGAAAGATAATGATATGTACAAATGGAAAATAATGATTTTTACAGATAGAGAAACTATACAGTGCTACAGAAAAAGAAGAAAAAAAGGGAGAATAATGATATATTGACATATACATAGGGGGAGTCATGAAATGAATAAGGATATAACTAAGGATTATATATGTTGTACATACTTAATATTTTGTTAGTATTTTGCACATATCAGTTTTTGATACAAATGTCAAAGGGGGAGATTGATGGCATTATTTGTCATTAGTATGAAAATAAAATTTTTGGTAACCATACACCGAAAGAAATAACAAAGAGCAAACCAAAAATCAAATTCAAGAGATCACCAAAAATTGCTAAAGTACAAAGAGAATAAAGAGGAACCCGACAGAGGAACTTAAAGTGCAGGACATAGAGCAACCTGAGAGACAATTAAATTGAAAACCGAGAAACAATTCAAGAAAGGAACCCAAAAGATAGTCAGCTGATTTCATAGCATAATCAAGTGACAGAAACCAAAAGTCAGTTGAAGCCTGCAAAAAGTGGATCTGACTTCCACGTAAGATAAAATAGTCTTATTCTATTTATATAATCTTGATTTTTTTTTATAACCATTTCTTTAGGGACAAGAAACATGAATGTAAGTGTTTCAATTAGTCTAATTGATTTATAACACATAGACTAGGAGATCAAGGTAAAAAGTTATAAACTTGATCTTAGAGTTAACATTGTTTTACGTGAAACTTGATAAGGTCAATCTATCTTATAAATAGATGATGCAATAATTCATTATGAGAGGTGAGAAAAGGATGTGAATATAGAGGAGAGGATGAATGAAGCCTATGAGCACATCCATGGATCAGACTGAAAGTTTCAAGAACCAGAACATGAAAAGGTGAATTTAGTTATCAAGAACCAAGAACAGAGGCTACCGAGCATCAGAGGTATTAATAAATCACATTAGGTGATATACTTAATCATGTAAACTTAAATGGATCTGTAATCAGCAATAGGAGATTGCATATACAAGGTCAAATTATAATTTTCTATCATTCTAACAAGTGAAGCAAAGTGTAAAAATCCTTACAAGGAAGGTGGATTTAACAACCCAACTATAAATCTCTTAACCGAGTGCACACTCAACAGTGTTGCAAAATCTCTTAACAGAGTAGAATTTAACAGATCTCCATAGATACTCCTAACTGGGTAGATCATCAGAAGTGATCAAATTGTAAGCCTTAACTGGCCCCTTCCAATATGCAGATAGTGAAGATTTTGTGGGTGCCATCCCCACCACAGTTTTTACTTCCTAACAGGAGTTTTCTGCGATATCATATCTTGTGTTATGTGTCAATTACTTTCATGAATGTTCTCATGTATGATTAATTTTATGAATTGATATATCTTACATCAAGATAGTATAGATTAGATGGTTGGATAAACAATTGATTACACAAAGGTTAATTGATAAAAGGATACAAAATTTTTAGAGGTACTGATTCACCCCTCCCCTCTCAGTACACACTTCCCATTAATTCCAACATTACCAAATTAACAACATCAAATGTTAGGTAAAAATAGTTATACCAATAGCTCCTTATCATTTTTTTATATTTATTATCTGCCCAATTAAGTTCCTCTTTGATTGATATGGAAACTTAATATAAACCAGAAATCATTTTCTTGACATCAATGACAAACTAACAACTGATCTATCCATTCTACTTTCTTGTATTCTTCTAAACTCATTCTTCATCACCATTACCATCAGTTGGTTAACAAAGACTACTCCTACGGCCTTGCATTACTGAAGCTCCATCCATTCCAACACACACCAAATTTTTGGTAATATTTATGTCATCTATACCTCCATATTCAATTAGATAACTCTTTACTTGTTCAAATAAATTTTCCCCTATCACATTATCCTTCATTTTAGAAATAGTTGGTAGATTAGGTTGGCAGAAAAAATTGTGTACACTACAAACATGCATGTATACCCAGGAAGTATTATCTACTGCTATAACTTCATCTAAATACAATGCAATAAAGTTTGACTCTTGAATTTTTGCCTTTAGCTCCTCTTTTTCAACCTCGGCAAGACAAGTTGCCTATTCCCATCCACTGTTTATTGACCAATGACTGTTAGGATAGTTATGAACTTCCAAAAGTGTAATAAAGCACTCAATGATGGGTAGTTTTTCATAGGACACCCTCTGCTCAAAATATAAAATACAACACTTAACTGAACATTTTTTCCCATTAGTTTTACTTCTATTGCTTTTCCAGAAAAAGATTCAATAGAGCCTTTAATTTCAACATACTTCATCTGTATATTATGTTGAAATTCAAATAATTCTGCACTCCTAACATACTGAGATTCCTCCTTTATTTCCCATCTTATCACTAATTTTTCAACTTCATCTATGGTTTTCTTTTCGCAAGCTTTACACATATGCTTCTCTATGGTGTCAAATTTTAGCTGCAGTCTCTTTTCCTTCTTATTTATCATGGTGCAAATCTTACATCTGCATTCTATCAGAGGCTCAACTTCAATTGGATTGTTCACCAGTTCAATGAATGGATACTTTGACACCCATTCTATTTGAAAATTCCTTGAAAGATCCCACTTCTGATCTTTTTTTGATTCTCTATCCTTTTTTGAATTGTATTTTTTTTCTTCTTCCATGAACCATCATCATCTCTGGCATTCTCAGTCTCACCCAATTCGATTATATCATTATGGCTACTCTGGGTATTTAGCTGAAAATCTTCTTCAAGTTCATCATGATATGAGATATCAGGTTCGCCACCTTCTTCAATATGTCATGTACGTTGAGGTTGTGAATCTTGTAAATTTACACGTGATGAAGTAGCTTCCCCATTTTGGCCAAAAAAATTTCCAAAACCAAAGTACAATGATAAGGTTCTGCATTTTTGTGGCCTATCTTGGATTTCCCCACATGCAGGAGCCTTACCCTTATTCTTGTTCAACATCTCCAACAAAATAAAGGCTGCCAAGAAAATATTAATTTGTTGAAGAAGTGACAATAGACTATAATATATATATATATATATATATATATATATATATGTATGTATATATATATATATGTATATATATGTATATATATGTATATATATATATGTATATATATATATATGATTCATTGGCCCTAAAATCTAGATGTCATCATGTCCGAGGTCTCCCAGGTAACCACTGACCACTAAATGGTCCCTACTAAATAAGAATGAACTCAAAATTGTAGGTCATAGACAGATAGAGGTGAAACCACGGGTGAATTAAGAATAATAATCACTTACCTTTGCCTCAATTGGAGTCGCCAATGCACTCAACAATTGGAAACTTTGTTATTGATCAAATGGAGATATCAGAACCAACCGAACCAAATTGTGTATAATAACATTGATCTATGAATGTATTTATACAAATCATTTTTGGGGAATTTGACAAGAGGTATTAGGCATACAAATATTTGGCAAAGCTAGTGTAATTATAACACGTCTTATGTTGTTTCCGATGCTATTATGGGTCTTCCAATAATTTTCTATGATTAATAAATTTGGAAAAAATGCGTCGGTTTGAGACACGCATTCGCAAAATGCCAGGAAAATTTGGGGCTGCCTCTAAATATATACGTATAAAAATATTGGTCAATATAGGCCATCGATTCGGGGCCACTTTATAAATTGTAGGCAAATTTTTAAAATTTACCATGTCCAAAAATTAGATTCCATTTGCGATATTGTGAAAGAAATAGAGAAAATTAAATAAATCAATGGGCAATGGGCCTGGACATTCGACCCAATATTTATGAAGTTCAGGCGATAGGGCCAACCCAATATAGGCATTATATTTTCCTAATCCTGGGTTTCCGACATGAGACATTTTCCAAATGACGAATGATCACCACTAAAATTTTTGCTGGTCACCAACAATTTGTTCTTAATAAAAGAATTTATGGTGATCCTCTAGGATTTTTTTGTCCATGTCAATTTTTGTACTCTCCTTTTGTTCAATTGAAACCTTTTCCCCTTACTTGGGCTTGTCTCTTGAGGGATATCTTTTCTTTTCAACAAGATCTCATTGAGTATTATAATGTTGGTTGTAGACTACGTAAAGAATAATTTGAATTTCTTGATTGCATTTGAATTTTTCTAGTGTATCCTTTAAATCTCCCAACTTCCTATATTATTCACTTCCTTAATTCAATTTCAGTGAACATAATTGAATTTTACCTTATTTAAGATTTAGAAAGGTACCCATTTACTTCATTATCAAACTTGTTCAATCTAGGTTCCATTATTTTGTTTTCAAGCACATACTATTTTATGATGCTACTTTTGGAGCTTATAATAGTTCTCTAGGGGCTCCACCTTCACAACCAACTTAGATTAGAATGGTTTCCCCTTTTCAAAACCAATACTTATATTTATTAGCTAGTCTTATTTATGGGGCTTGTTAATTTTTTCATTGCTTGAATCTAGAGACTTATGAGGTGATATTATTTGAGCAAAAACTTCCAAAATCCCTTTACATTTTTCTTTGGCACCAACTTTACCAATCACTTTAGGGACTTCATTGGAATTATTATTTTGGAGAACTAGGGGCCATACTTATATTATTGTTCCTCGTGATGGTACCCTATCAATTGGAGTCAAAGATGAAGAAACTTCATATTGACTAACTTGAATTCGATAATTATGAAGTCTTGTGCATACTTATGTGAAAGATCTGATTTCACAAAATAAAATATTTTCTCTAATGTATTTTTAGAAATTATTTATAAATATCTTTTGGACATCAACATCAAGAACAAGACAAGAAATTTATGCATACACATATATATATATGCACCAACATAATCAATCATTTTTTCCTTACACCTTGTTTGCAATGCACTAAATTAGTTAAAGTATCTTGTGGCCCAACATTATTTTTAAAATGAATGAATGCATTTTCTAATAGATGAATATAAATAATTGAAACTAGAAAAGGTACAAGACTATTTCAAAGAATTGTCTTAAAAATAATGAGGAAAGAGTTTTGCAAGATGTTTTTGGTCACAATAGAAATCACTACATAAAGTGGAAACTATTTTCACAAGTGTGGGGGTTACCTTTTCCATTATAATTATCCAAATGAGGAACCTCAAAGTGTTGTGGATACTTGAGGAATATGTAGGGATATTAAGGTTGGATTGGGTTATGTTGGCCAATTATTGTTGAAAAGATGAAATATTTTGCAAAAAATGGTTATGGTAGCTTCAGTGGATGAATTAGATTGGGGATTGCGATGGAGGATTTGAAGGTGTTAGGTATGCGAAGCATTATGGTAAGTGAGTGGAGGGTATAGTTGAGAAACAAAAGGGAGATTGGTTGAGGGCAGAACATAAACATATTGATTAATATGATCCCCTTCACCACTAACATAGATAACATTACCATTTTTTGTAGCGGTAGCAATGACGAAATATGTGTATGTAGACATGCTATCTATTAGAATAATCATTAGTTTTCTTATTAATCAAATCATATTGATTTAATTAGTTAAGTTATTACTCTTTAGTGCTTAAGCTTTCTCTTAGGTGCATTGTAATTAATATTTATGTTAATTATTAATGTGCAACCTAGCTTTTCCTTGCTTTGGGGTTTTGTTCACCTTTATAGGTTGAAATTTGGAATTCTTTTTCATTAACTTGGATTATAACTTTGCTCACTTTTTGAGTAACTTCTGAGTCCTTCTCTTTACTCTTTCTGCTTCTCTCCTGTAATAGGTTATTAGCATGCAGGTATTCTTGGCGTTCTGTGGATTTGTATTTCTCAAATCCTACATGATATCAGAGCCACATTGCTGTTGCCTGGTCTGGAGGTTTTGAAGCCATGATTCGATGGAAAAAAACACAAATTTTCTAGGGGTTCTTCTTCAATCTGGAAGAGGCATTTTTTTCTGGAGCACTTTGAGAAAAATAGATGCCACCACCGTGCTTAGAAGGCCTAGGAGATCAATTTTTCATATAAACTTTTCCATATTTGGCCATAGTAGCCTCTGGCAAAAAAATTCTCTTGTAGGCCATATGACACATTTTTTGAGATGAAAAAAATAAAAAAACCCCTTTTTAGGGCTTTTATGGGCATAGGCAGAATGTGCCACCAGTGCGTCGCCCACGCGTAGCTAGCGCATTGCCCATGCCTAGCCTCAACCGGCATGCCTACGGCTGGCCGCCCGGTTGCCTCCATAGTGCCGCTACCACCGAACCCTTGCGCCACCGACGCCAGCAACCAGTGACATCAACATTCCGACCGCTAACGTCATTTTTTGGCCAGTTTCAAATTTTTCTCAGGCAGTTCAAAATTTTCTGACACCAGAATTTTTTGTTAGCGAGACAGCTAGGTGAATTGCAAACGACCGTTAAATTTTTTCCCGTGGAGGTGCGACGGTCATTTGACTGTCAAATTTTTTCCCAAGACTGGTTTTAATAGAGAGCTCATTTTCAGAGATATTGTTGGTTTTTTGGCCGTAACTTTTGCATACAATATCATTTTTTGAAAAACAAAATATTGTCAGAAAGCTCTTTCTGAGCCAAAGATTATCATGCTAGTTTCATTTTCAAATTTGGCCATTTGAGTTCCTATTTTCAGTGTCAAAGTAGAGGCTTCTATTTCTCTCCTCACTACATCAGGTCACTAGGTTTTTTTCTTATTTTTTGTGCTCTCGAAGTTATCTTTTGGTGTACGGGAGATAGTTTACTACATTGTGGGGGTGTATTTTTCTTTCTATCATTTTCTTTAGAAAGACCCTTCTGCTTCCATCTTCTTCCTCTCAATGTCGGACCCTTCAGTTGACCAGTTGACGCCACACAACTACCATACCTGGAAAGCACACATGACTAGATTGCTCATCTCATGGGACTTATGGTCCTGTCTAGATGAGAGCCAACCTATTTTGCGGCGTCCTTTTGAGATTCTTCATCACTGAAACAAGATGGATGAAGCCATGGGGTTAATTGCATTGAATATCTCTCACAGTCTCGGGCCATCTGGAGAAAGTTTGCAGATCTATTTGGCACAGTGAATGAGTTCTTGGCACTACAGCTTGATGTAGAGTTGACATCTTTGTCTCCTAATAGTTTTTCCACCATTGAGGACTTCTTGATGAAGTTCAATACTTCTCATTCACTTTTACAAGGTTATGGGAAGACCAAATCAGATAATGAGTGTATCTTCCTGATACTCTCAAAGCTTCGAGGACAGTTCCAGATCTTCTCCTCCACTTTCTATTCCTTTATGGATGCTTTGGGTCCAAGGCACATTATGCCTTCCTTTGTGGTCTTCTGTGGCCGGTTGACTCAAGAGAAGTGAAAGATTCAACAGTTGAATGATACTTCTGGCTCTATGAGCCATGCTTTGGTTGCTCATCCATATTCATGGAAACCGAAGCAAAAATAGGTATCACCAACCACAGAGTCTTGGAAGGATTCTCCTTCTCAACATTCCTCTAGCCCACCTCCTTCAAATAAGGGGAAATCGAAGAGCGAAAAACCTAAGTGTGCTTATTGTAATAATCCCAATAATGATGAGTCTCAGTACTTTAAAAGAAGGTCGATGGATATGCCCAACAGATTATTGATTTGATAGCTCTTCTTCACAAGAGCAAGATTGATATTCCTTCTTCCTCTTCTCACTGGTCTTCTTCATCATCTTCTTACGTAGATGAGTTAGACAACGGAAAGGGTCATGCATTATGTGCATCTACTATTGATCCCTCTTCTAGATGGCTACTGGATTCAGGTGCTTCACACCATATGGCATCTTCTCGGGGTTTATTCTCATCTTTTGAGACCTCTCCTACCCCTCACATTTTGATGGGAAATAACACTGTTATGACTATCTGTGGGAAGGGTTCTATTGACATTGATGATGGCACATTCCATGATGTACTATGTGCTCCATCCTTTTCGTTGAACCTTCTCTCTATTTATCAGATTACTCACATTGGGACAGGGAAGACAATTGAATTCACTGCAGATTCTGTACACATCAGAGATAGTGCGACATGCAATATTGTTTCTGTAGACACCCTAAAATGGACAGGCTTGTGACTTTACATTAGAAACACCAATTTTCATCTATTAATTAATGGTTTTTCAATAATTAATTAATCATCTATTTTCCTCTAAATTCATTCCCCAAATCATTTAATCAAATTCCCAAAATTAATTTTATTTAATTAATTAACTTTAATTGATTAATTACCATTAATTAATTAATTACACTCAATTTCCTATAGTTTGAATTCAAATATTTAAACTTACTAATTAAATTCTTCCAACTAAATTAATTTCAATTAAATTAATTTAATTTCATCAAATAAAGCAATTCTTAATAAAAAAGAATTCAATTATCTCACATGTTGAAAACAATTATTAAATAAATGAATTAAATATTCATTTATCTTCAAAGAGATAACTCCAATCAGATCCCATGGGTTACTCCACCCATCTCTCCATTCCACATAGGTAACTTCACCCACGTCTTCAGTTCAAAAAGGTAACTCATAATTAGCTCTTCAGTTAACCAAACTCTATCTCCTCTTTACCAAATAAAGAGGTGGAGTTTACTGAGGACTTCTTCTATTCCTTTTAATCTCAACCGTTCATCTCCCTATCTCTGGGATTGATCTCAACCATTCATTCCATCACCAATTCCTATATAATAAACCCTTCATAACCATTTGAAAGATCCAAGATTTCAAGCTCTCGTGCGTCATTATTATACCAATTTTGTTCTAGCATTCAAGCCATCTTGCAATCAGACACACACATTTCAATTATCAAATTCTCGACGCTTCTCAAGTCATAGACGTTGTCCCGCCAATACTAAGCATCAAGAACAACGTTTCGGAAGGAGTAGAGAGAAACAATAGAAGCTTCAAGCATCGTGGGGTTTGCATTTATTTGTCTTCCTTTCTCTTGCTTGTACATTTTATTGCTCACATTTTTGTTATTCGTTTAGTAGTCATTATATATTTGATTTGCATTCATTTGTGAAAACCTGTGCTGGTAACCCTCGCCTTTGAAAAGTTGTGGGAATCGAAAAGAGAGAGGCGTTACATTTTGGTGAACCCAACGTGAATCAAACAGCCCAAATATTTCTTGCAGACGAAGAAATGGATTGATCAACCATGGCCGTATGGTTGTAAAATTAAAAATCACACTTTTCTTTGATATCTGTACTATTTCACAATCGCTCGTATTCTACTGCAATTGTCTATTCTGTGCCACAATCGACTAGTTTAATACCGCAATTGATTACAGGATTTTGCAGTTGTTCTGCCCATTTCTTGTCTTATTCTTCTAGTATTTTGCTGCAATCATCCGATCCGTGTCGCAATTGAAATAATTCTGCCGTAGTTGCCCGATCTGTGCTGCAATTGACATCATTTTGTCATAGTTGCCAGTGCTTTGCCGCAGTTGACAGATAATTACCGCAGTTGCAAGAGGATTGCCGCAATCGCAGGAAATATTGCAAATATCAGATTCAAGTCTTCTACCTATCTGCTTGTAAATTGACATTCATCTTGGTTTCTGTGCAGGATTGGATGAAAGTCACCAAAGATAGAAAAGGGTAAGTTGGGTAAGCATCATTCATTATTTAAAATTTACTTATATCCTTATTTTGCAAATAATCTTTTTTGGTACTAACCTGTTTAAAACAACACAAACTAAAAGGAATTCATATGTCGATTTGGGTTTAAAAAGAACAGTGCTTGCAAAACATTTCACACCTCATATTTTAGATTTGGGCTTAAAATTGACGTGAGGATTAAGAATTGAACAAAGGCAAAGAATCTCTCATTTTGGTGCAATAAAATTGAACAAGCAATCAACACTTCATTTTGGGGATTAAAATTGAACATTTGTGCCTGTATGGTGGTGTAGATTGATTCATATTTCAAATTCAGAGCTTAATCGATTTACCTCATGTCTTGAATTTTGGGTGCATTTGCACAAACTGTTAGATTACAAACCTTTATACTTTTCTAGAAAGGCCTGTCCAGGGAATGCGCTTCTTCCTCGAAGGACGACCTTAAACTGGTAATCCTTTCGATCGGTATATAAACAAGGCGCAAACCAAATTTTCATCTTATCTAGCCAAGCTCGGGCGAGGCATGTTGACAATAGTTTAGATCGGGTGAATATCCCTAAGGAGCCAGCGTGGTCAATTAGGCTCTTAAGTGAGTCACGCACATACAAACTGATTGGGGAGACACCACAGACCCTTATTGCAACCTGGTTAATTAGAGACCAACCATTTTACCTCTAAATAGATACCTTATTATAGTGAAAGGGGTTGCAAAATTTCCCCCCAAGATTCCCAACATATGTGTCCCACGGTATTTGTGTAGTGAAAGAGATCTTCACTTCACGGCAACAATACCTGGAAATGGAAAAAACACGGGCACCTACGTCGTGGATCTTCATGTCCTAGTAGTGTGACAATTGTTGTGTGAGCTAATGGACATTCAAGTATTGGGCCTATAACATTGTACTCTGAAGCCAATTTGACCGAGATTAAATATGTTTGTTCATTGTTGAGACCTTGTGAAAACCTTGCAACTTGAAAAAGTTGTAGAACATACACTCTTCAAATCTTCATTCTCAAAACACTATGTCTATTGTGCTTGTTTATTTTCTCAATTTCTAAAAAATGTACAACAAAAACATTCAAACTATCAAAACAAGTCAAACATGTTTAAAGTCTAGGGTGTCAAAGTCAACTGTCTTGCTTATCAGAAGCATTATTCCAGAAAATTCAAAAAAATCAAGCAGTGATACTTATCCTTTAGTCTTTTTTAGACTGTTCCCATTTTACCGCAATTACTTGCATCAGGCCACAATTGAAGGAAGTTTTCCACATTTGATCTATTTATTGCCACAATCATCTCTTTTATTACCACAATCAGTTATAAATTACCGCAATCGACCAGTCATTTTACCGCAATCGGTGAAATTGTGCGGCAGTTGACCAGATATACTATATTCCAGTTCTGACTTAAAAACCTTGAAAGAATCCTTCATTTTGTGTCTAAAACTAGTGTCTATCCCAGGAAAATGTGAAAAACATTGTGTGAATCTCTAAACACTAAAGATTACCCTTTCTTTGTAGAAACACAGTTACTGTCAAAAACATTGTTAAATTCAAAAGCTCAAACTCGACATATCTTGATCTCATCTTTCAAATATCATCATCTTTTCAAATATCATCATCTTTTTCAAAGTGACTTTGTTCAAGACAAAGGTCAGAAAATACTATATTTTATCATCACAACTTTGAGATCAAGTTATATCAAAATCTGTCCATAGAATTACCTTTGTCAAAAACATAACTCGGATTTCCTCAAGAAAAGGATCTTCTTTCTTGTTTGATTTATATCACTTGTTTCAGTTACAAAACCTGGACCACACGATGTCTCAGACACCTCATGATGGACCCTACACAAGGTCTAAAGCTAGAACTCAACCAGATGAGTCCTATATTAATCGCTTCCCCGCTTGGGAGACAAAGCAAGAAAATGACCCCTTTGCGAACACAAGTCCTGCACTATTCATTGAACAGCCCCGTGGGGCAGCCTTTTTCCAAGATATCACAAAGGAAGAACTAGAAGATATGGAACAAGATGCTTACTCCATGAAAGTAGTTGATGCTGTCATAGAGAGGAACCCTGAACTCGACTTGGCCAATCTTATAAAGAAGGGAGTCAAACTCCCCGATAAATTTAGTGTGTCGACCATATGGCCTGAAAACCCTCTCGTAGGTCAAAACACTACTCAACCACCTCAGATACTACCTATTATGTCTCTGATCTTTCCACCTTTGATCTTGCCTACATCAACGTAGACTATATTCGGTCAGGCTAAGGACCCAAACCAAGCTAGCACTTCATCCACTCAAGGCATGACAGGCCTGCAACTAAGTGTTCCCACGGTCACTAGTATGCCTACACATTTGGCCTCATGGCCTGGACAATCAAGCTCATATGCTCTGCCTTCCATCCCATCAAACCCAACTTGTTCTGAAACATTTCTGCTGCTACAATCAGTGCACACTAGTCATGGGATAAATACTTCATGCCTGCAAGGATCTATCTCGACAGGACCAACCTACAGTCAAGGCCCACCCAAGGCTACATCCTTTCCCATTCAACCCCCGCAACAGAGACCCCAGCTTCAGTTGCCCATACAACCCCCACAATAGCAACCCCAGCTTCAGTTGCCCATACAACCCCCACAACAAAAAACCTAGTTTCAATTACCCATCCAACCTCAGCAGCAACAATACCAACCCCTACAGTTTCAAACCCAGTTTCAATCGCAAACACAAATGCATCAAAACACACCGTGGGCTACTCGTATGCCCACATTCACAAATCACGCAGTGGGGAATCAGTAACAAGTCCCTAGGATGAAATCCTACATTCCTACTCAAGGGACACAGAGGCGTAGCCTCATACCCACCACAGTACAAAGGATCGTTGCTCATCAGCCGCAAAATCAGACAAACATGTTGATGAAACAAATGCAAACCCTTCAAACCCAAATGATGGATATGCAAGATCAAGGGAAC
The DNA here is from genome assembly GCA_018584345.1 of Thuja plicata. Lineage (NCBI taxonomy): Eukaryota > Viridiplantae > Streptophyta > Pinopsida > Cupressales > Cupressaceae > Thuja > Thuja plicata. Next base: position 2,117,351 of record MU224783.1, on the reverse strand, counting down.
ACAAAATCCTATACCGTAGAGGACTTATACTGATACCCCTTTGACCACTCTCTTCACATGTCTCCATTTCCCAACCACTTCTCAGTACCAAAGTTTGACAAGTATAGGGGCACTACAAACGCTATTGAACATATAAAAGAATTCTTTGCTAGTTGTGTCAAAGTCGGACATGATGATATGTATTTAATGCGACTGTTCCCACAAAGCTTGGTCGGTCCAGCAATGGAGTGGTTCTCGCATTTACCCCACAACATTCAGTCTTGGGGAGAATTGGCTAAAAATTTCATAGCTCATTTCCATCATAACATCGAGCGCAAGGTCAGCATCAAGGACCTTTGCGATATTAAATAGAAATATGGAGAATCCTTTGTAAAATTCCTACAGAGATGGAGGAATACGGAAAACCGCATTACCTACGATGTGCCCGAACAAGACTTAATAGTCATCTTTGTTGACAATCTCATCCCAGACATGTCATTTACAACGGAACTACAGCTAGCTCCAAACTTTACACAACTCATTGAAAGGGGAGTTTGTTGTGAGTAGAACTTGGTCAAAAGAGGAGTCCTTACAGATCCCACACAAATGAATACAAATAAGAATGCAATGGATAAAGCTAAATGACAGAACAAGAACAAAAATGTCACTAACGATGGTGTCATTGATGTAAAGACAGTTAACTACACACAACCCAAGGTGTCACTGCACAGTGCACCTATGGCCAACCAAAAACCCACAGGACCCACTCAACAGGCATACATCCAAAACCAACCCCCTCCGATACAAGCGATCGCTGTGTCAAATAATCAACAACAGAATCAACGCAGACCACGGTTCCAATTCCAGCAAAGAGATTTCACACCATTGGGAGAGCCGATAGAATCAGCTCTACGCAAGTTGATACAAACAAACACTATCACTCTACCGGAAATCAAATATTTTGAACTAGAAGAAAACAAGCCAAGGTGGTATAACGATAAAGAATTCTATGAATTTCATCAGGTAAAAGGACATAAAACATCCAACTATTACCAATTGAAACATGCTATCCAAGATCTAATTGACACAAAGACCATTGATGTGACCAATACCCAAACCCAAGGAACAACTAATCACACTACTTTTAATGATACCTTTCATGATCACAACAAAGGAAAAGATTCCAGATCTGGTGGACCAGTAAAGAAATTCAACTATACCTATGCTAACAGTGATAATACTATAAATTGCCTAAATCCTTTAGATAGCCATGTGGCTACGATCACTATCAGAGACCAAGGTAATAAATGTGTTGTAACAACGCGTCACACTAGAGTCGTCTTGCAAGGAATCCCATCCTCTTCCACTACGTAGTCAAATCCCACAGCAAACCTAGATCCACAAACGAGCATAGTGGAGAAACTCAAGCGCACACCTGCCCAGATCTCCATGTTTGATCTATTGCGCATATCTCCTCAGCATAAGTTAGCACTTGACCAAGCCTTTCAAAATGCAGCTGTCCCAAGGGACATAACACCTGAAAGCTTCCAAACCATGGTCAACCACATAACTGCTAACAAAAATGCCACATTCACAGATCGTGATGTGCCTCCGCATAAACCCTTGCATAATGATCCTTTACACTTACTTGTCCAGATCCATAAAAGTGCAGTCTGAAGGGTCCTTGTTGATGGTGGAGCTGGATTAAACATATGTACTCTAAAGTTAATCAAACAACTGGGTTATTCAGAATCAAGCATTGATATCACAAGGAGAATAAATATCAGAGCTTATGATGAAGAGGAAATGTCCTCTAAAGGAATTATTATTCTACCTGTTTGTATTGGTCCCGTGATAAAAAACACACCCTTCCAAATCTTAGACCTTGAGTTGGGATACAACATGTTACTAGGGAGACCTTGGATACATGAAATGCAAGTTGTACCTTTGACATACCATCAATGCATTAAGTTCCCTCACCAGGGAGAAGAGATCATCATAGAAGGGGATCCCAATCCGTTCCAGTACTGTAATATGATCCAAATCAGCACTGACAACCAGGTACCTTCAAACCAAGATGCAAGCATCCCATCCTCTTCAGATCGAATCCCAAGGATGTCACACGAGTAGCGAGAAAGATAGTCATTAATCAGGATGCAAGTAATCCACCCCCTTCAAATTCAAAACTTAAGGATATCACACAGAAAGCAAGCAAGATATCCATCACAGACAAGGGTTGTGGTGAATACAGATATGAGGAGGCTTTTACTATCACACACATGCCTCAAAGCCCAAGAAGTCATGGGATGCCACAACCGGTTGTTGTAACAAAAACTCCGTAGCCTGTTCTATTCAGATGTCCAACCACAACCTTTGTCTGATGGGGAGACATAGCTAAAGAGAATCCTTTTCAACAAGACATCAACACCTGGTTATATCAAGACACCCCTGAGACAATCCGACCACCACTACCCTTGGCAAACTACAGAAATGGTTACACAATGATTCAAAGATTTGGGTACGATGGTATAACTGGCCTGGGGGCAAGGCAACATGGCATATATGAATTGCCTCTTCCACCAACTTAGAGAAATACAAGAGGATTGGGCTATGGACAACAAAGCATCATTCCTGTGATCCAAGACATTCAAGTCAACCAGGAACAAGTGGAAAAAATGCACCGGGGGGACAACACAGAGCATGTCCTAATAAGCAACATATTAGCGCAGTTGTTGCCCACCAAAGAGGGAACCACATCATCCTTAATAAACCTACACATAGCAATCGATGATACCCAAGGAAGTGAGACATCAGATGAACATTCTATAGAGACTGACTCCCACAAGTACGAGTGGAGATCCCTTCATGACTCCGAACCATCAATCCTGGATTACTCTCATCGGTTAGACATTGTTATTAATCTTGCAGACCTATTTGACCAACTAACTATATTCCAACAACCTTGTATAGACAAACATATCTTTCATCAGACCTCAAGTGGTGCATCCATATCACGGTCCAATTTTGTAGGTACCATATCAGCGGTCCCCTTCAGCCAATCGAAGCCAACCAGTAGTGAAAGTGTCTGTCTTATACACCCTTAGCTAATAGAGTGGGATCAACAAGGACCACCTGATCTAGATGTCTTCAAAAATGATGAGGCTATAGCTCATTTCATGGGACTAAGGGAAGGCATCCCATCAGGAGATCACAAAGCAGGATTCTCCTTCAATCTAGACAGTGCAGCATATTTTAGGGAGGAAGCACCTCTTTCCAGTCCACAAAAAAAAAAAGAAAAGAATGATAAAAAGCTAAAACAAGGCGTATCTTCTAGCAAAAACCTTGCTGAGGTGCTAGAAGATGGAAAGAAGGAACTCCTCCCCTTGACAAAGGAGAAATCAGCCTTACTAGCAGAAGAGACAGAGGAAGTAAACTTGGGGGATGACAAGAACCCAAAAACATATACCTGGCGAAATCACTCACTCCTAAGGAGAGAGAACAATTTATCAGCTTCTTCAAAGAATGAATGATTAATTTTGCATGGTCCTACTTAGACATGCCAGGGTTGGATCCAGAGTTAGTATTACACCATCTCCCATTGCTATCCAATGCAAAACTTGTCAAACAAAAGCTAAGAAAGATGCATCCTCACGTGGCATTACTAGTGAAAGAAGAATTGAAAAAGCTCTTGGATGCTAAATTCATAAGACCCATACCATATGCGGATTGGATATATAATCTGGTACCAGTTAAAAAACACAGTGGTCAAATACGAATTTGCACAGATTTCAGGGATCTCAACATAGCATGTCCCAAGGATGACTTCCCTCTACCAAATATTGACATGATAGTAGACCTAACTGTGGGACATCAAATGCTATCCCTCATGGATGGTTTTTCAGGTTACAATCAGATAAGGATAGCACCAGAGGACCAACACAAGATAGCTTTCACATGTCCATGGGGCACGTATTTTTGGAATGTCATGCCATTTGGTCTAAAGAATGTCGGAGCTACATACCAAAGGGCTATGACAACTATCTTTCATGATCTCATCCACAAAACAATGGAAGACTATGTGGATGACATACTAGCAAAGTCCATACTTTGAAAGGATCACCTACAGGTTTTGGGACCCATCTTTGATAGAATATAAGAATTCAAGGTCCGTCTAAACCCAAAGAAGTGTGCTTTCAGTGTCACAGTAGGCAAATTACTTGGATTCATAGTATCACACAAAGGGATCGAGGTAGACCCAACAAAGGTGAAAGAAATATTGGAGATGCCTCCACCCTCGAACCTGAGACAACTACAGGGATTACAAGGAAGGATACAATCAATCAGATAATTTATAGCTCAACTGGCAGACAAATGTCACCCATTCTAGCATCTATTGCATAAAGACATCAATTTCATATGGATAGAGCAATGTGAACAGGCATTTCAAATAATCAAAAACTACCTTCTTCAGTCACCAATATTGGTACCACCAGTACAGGGTAGACCATTGCTTCTGTACATCTTAGCAATAGAATCAATGTTAGGGGTACTATTGGCACAACATGATGACAAAGGGAAAGAAAGGGCCATCTACTACCTAAGCAGGACTTTGGTGGGATATGAGTTAAACTACACACCGATCGAGAAGTCATGCCTGGCAGTTGTTTTTTCTTCCCAGAAGCTGAGACACTACATGCTAAGCCACCAGACAAAGCTGATAGCACATATTGATCCTCTCAAGTACCTCTTGAGAAAAGAAGCACTCACTAGATGACTAGCCAAATGGGTAATGATCCTAAGCAAGTTTGACATTGAATATGTAGACAGAAAGGCTATCAAGGGACCAGTGATTGCCGATCAACTAGCAAAGGTGCCTATCCAAGACCATCAGCCCATTGTATCTGACTTTCCTGATGAATCCATCATGACACTACAATCAGCGATCAAGGTATGGCAGCTTTATTTTGATGGATCATGTACAAACCATGGTGCGGGGGCAGGGATAGTGCTTATTACTCTAGACAATGATACAATTCCAAAGTCCTTTAGACTCAATTTCCCGTTCACCAACAACATAGCAGAATATGAGGAACTGGTAATTGGTCTAAAGATAGCAATCCAATGGAGAATCAAGAACCTGAAAGTCTTTGGAGACTCACAGTTGGTTATTAGCCAGGTCAACAATGATTATATGACCAAAGATGAGAAGCTCATACCATACAGAGCACAAATGGAAAGGCTACAAACCAAGTTTCATTACATACTCTTTGAACAAGTACCAAGAGCATGGAACAAAGCTACAAATGCGATGGCTACTATAGCATCATTGATTGATATGCCAGGTAATGATACCAAATTCTAGTTTCTAATGGAGCAACTCTTGGTGCCCTCACATTAGGAATCTATCACATAATCTGTGTGTGTCCTTGTTGGTCCTGAATCCCCATGGTATCAAGAAGTCTATAACTACCTCCAAAACAATGTCTTACCTCCAAACCTATCTAGGAACCAAAGAAAGTCCCTAATCTGCCAAGCCTCTAGGTATACCATCCTCTCAACTACTCTATACAGGTGAAGTCTAGATGGAATGTTACTACGATGTCTCACTTCTATGGAATCATAGAAAGCTTTGTAGAAGGTGCATGAAGGAATATGTGGAACCCACGGAGGTGGCAACGACTTAGCTAAGAGAATTATCCGCATGGGATACTATTGGCCAATAATAGAGACAGATGCACACAAACATGCTCAAAGGTGTAGACAATGTCAAATCCATGGAGACCTCATCCATGCACTAGCCCAGGAGCTGAATCCCATCACATCACCATTGCCATTTTCAATGTGGGGATTTGACCTAGTGGGCAAAATAACACCTTCTTCTGCAAACGGACACAAGTACATCATAGCAGAAATGGAGTACTTCATCAAGTGGGTGGAAGAAATTACCCTCACTTACATCACTGGAAAGAAAATTGCAATGTTCATACTTAACCATATTATCTGTCGATACGGGATCCCACAAACGATCCTAACAGATCATGGAACACCTTTCCAGAACCAGAATGTTGAAGACTTATGTGAGTAGTTCCACATCAAACAGGGATTCTCTTCATTTTACTATCCTCAAGGGAATGGGCAAGTCAAAGCTACCAACAAAATAATACTGAAGATCTTGAAGAAAATGGTGAATGAATCGGGGCAAGACTGGCACTTACAGCTTAGTCCCGCATTATGGGCATACAAAACTAGTGTGAGAACACCTACAGGAGCCACTCCTTTCTCCCTAGTCTATGGATCAGAGGCGGTCTTACCCCTCAAAGTGGAAATCCCATCACTAAGAATATCACTAAGAAACCTGATCACAGCTGAGGACTACAGAGTCGCAAGGCTTAATGAGCTAGAGTTACTAGATGAAAGAAGGCAGCATGCTTTCGACCACTTACAAGGCTATCAGAACCGCCTTAGAAGGAACTATCATAAGAAGGTGAAGCCAAGAACATTTGAGGTAGGAGACCTTGTCCTCATGGAAAATTAGAAGAATCAGGTAGAACGAGTCAAACCTGGTAAGTTCAAACCTAACTGGTTAGGGTCGTTTATTATTGTCAACTCTACTTAGAGTGGGGCATTCATACTTGCCACACCAGAAGGAGACCAGCTCCCCGGTTACATCAACAACATGCACCTGAAGAGGTTCTATCCTTGAGGACTCTGTGGTTAAGGCACTTATCTACATATTCAGAAAATACCAAAAAAATAAAAAAAAACTACAAAAGTTACCTTGGTGAAAACCTAGCAATCAAGCGCCTTGGCAACAAACAAAAAAAGCAAAAAAGTAAAGAAAAAAAAATTGCTCTCTCAGTGAAAACCTAGCAATCAGGCGCTATTGAGTAGGTACCTTGGTGAAAACCTGACAAACAGGCGCCAAGTGTTCAAACCCAGCTTCACCATCAATGAGCTCCAAAAGCTTGAGCAGGTTTCAAATGCAAGGCTGACTATCCAAAGGTATATCTAGAAGCACAAACTCCTCTGAGCACAAAGCACTTACCAATGGTTAATAACTGGTCCACCAGACAAGGGGGCAATTCTAAATATCATCCAAAATCCAAAAAAAATAATTGTAAAACTCATCAAAAAATCCTTAAAAAAATAAAAAATCTAGAGAAAATAAATCTTATCAAAAACATTCAAAAAATTGCAAAATCCCAAGTAATAAAACCATCACGGTTATCAAAAGAGCCAAGGGAGATCATGCCTATTCAATCAATTGTCACAATCATGAGCTTTTCAAGCAAGCATTGGGCCCATCTGACATAGCTTGATCAGCTGCCAATATGATCAAATCATTCAAATACTGTCACAATCATGAGCTTTTTGAGTAAGCACACAACTTGATCAGCTGCCAATATGATCAAATCATTCAAAGACTGTCACCATCATGAGCTTTGCGAACACACATTTGACCCATCTGACACAGCTCGATCTGCTGCCAACGCGATCAAAGAAAAATAAGTTAATCAAGCCTATCCAAAGAGTCGAGCCAAATCAAAAGAATCCAACTGCATCAAGGAACCATCCAAAAAAGTTGACTAGGTCAGTCAAGTTGGTCAGATGTCAGTACATATTTTGCGGTCATGTTCTTATGCTAGTCCAGGATCCACCATGTGAGGAGAGTAGGTATGATAGATCATGACTTATTTTCTTTGATTACTGTCTATTGAATTTTCACTTCGATTTTAGGGCCATGATGATTTAGGATAAATGCGGTAGGCGCTGTCACTTATCTGGCAGCCACGCGGTTCCACAATCTAATCTTAAACCTGGGAAAGAATTGGACATTCCTCTTTTATTTTGCTTGTTTGGTTTTATAGAATCAAGAGCTCACAGCAATATTCAGATGGACTCTGAGTTTCTTTGGAGTTCTATCTTGGTTTCTATGGTCTTTCCCTTTATGTTGCAAACAAGAGCTCATGATGCTATCCAGATGGACTCTAGGGGCGTAGGAGTTCTATCTTATTTGCTTGGCTTTCCCTTTCAGAAATCAAGAGCTTACAGTGTTTTCCAGATGGACTCTGGAGACATAGGAGTTCTATCTTGGTTTCTTTGTTTTTTACATTAATTCAGAGGACAAGCAATATCCAGATGGTCAATATCTGAGTGCTTTTGGCCCTCTTCCTTTTCAAAATAGGGAACATAGTTGAACCCAAATGGTCAATATTTGGGTGCACTATGGGTCTCTTTATATTCAATCTCTCTACTCCTTCCGCTATCAAGAGGTCGTGGGGGTATCCAGGTAGTATGTGATCTGGATCATTCAACGCTCTTTCAGAATATTAGAAAATACAAAAAAAAAGAGATGCAATGATGAAAATTATTGGAAATAGGGGCAGCGACTTGGGACATTCATCCTTTCTATCAGATCATATCTATCAAAAAAGAAAAAATTTCCTTTCTATCATTCCATATTAATCAATCCCAGAGATCACATTCCAAACTAACTTCCTTCTAACTAACACATGCATTACACAAAAATTTTGTGCATGGTAGATTGCATAAGAAAAATCCTAAACATGTGCATAGTAGATCATATAATCAATGCATCCATCATCAATAACATCATAACTAACATAGGAATGCATTCACGATCATCATATAGTGATTCACTTTTTCAACAAATTAATGCTCATCTGACGCATTTTCTATGCTTAATTTGTTGAGGGGGCATAAATACACTTGCTATCACTGGGGCAAGCTGGGGCAAAATCAAAGAATCTTTGACACACTGCAAAAAGTCACATCGCATCAAAGAGGGGAAAATGTAGACACCCTAAAATGGACAGGCTTGCGACTTTACATTAAAAACACTAATTTTCATTTATTAATTAATGGTTTTTCAATCATTAATTAATCATCTATTTTCCTCTAAACTCATTCCCCAAATCATCTAATCAAATTCCCAAAATTAATTAAATAATTAATTTTATTTAATTAATTAACTTTAATTGATTAATTTCCATTAATTAATTAATTAAACTCAATTTCCTATAGTTTGAATTCAAATATTTAAACTTACTAATTAAATTCTTCCAATTAAATTAATTTAATTTCATCAAATAAAGCAATTCTTAATCAAAAAGAATTCAATTATCTCACATGTTGAAAACAATTATTAAATAAATGAATTAAATATTCATTTATCTTCAAAGAAATAACTCCAATCAGATCCCATGGGTTACTCCACCCATCTCTCCAGTTGACATAGGTAACTTCACCCACCTCTTCAGTTCAAAAAGGTAACTCATAATTAGCTCTTCTGTTAACCAAACTCTATCTCCTCTTTACCAAATAAAGAGGTGGAGTTTACTGAGGACTTCTTCTGTTACTTTTAATCTCAACCGTTCATCTCCCTATCTCTGGGATTGATCTCAACCATTCATTCCATCACCAACTCCTATATAATAAACCCTTCATAACTATTTGAAAGATCCAGGATTTCAAGCTCTCGTGTGCCATTACTATACCGGTTTTATTCTAGCATTCAAGACATCTTGTGATCACACACACGTTTCAATTATCAAATTCTCGACGCTTCTCAAGTCATAGACGTTGCCCCGTCAATACTGAGCATCAAGAACAGGGTTTTGGAAGGAGTAGAGAGAAACAATAGAAGCTTCAAGCATCGTGGGGTTTACATTTATTTGTCTTCCTTTCTCTTGCTTGTACATTTTATTGCTCATTTTTTTGTTATTTATTTAGTAGTCGTTATATACTTGATTTGCATTCATTTGTGAAAACCTGTGCTGCTAATCCTCGCCTTTGGAAAGCTGTGGGAATCGAAAAGAGAGAGGTGTTACAGTTTCCATAGGGACAGTTGATCATGCTACCCTCTTGTACTCTTTCTCTTATTTTGGTCCTCCATCTCCATTGTCATAGAATATCTCTCCTACTTAATGAGTGCCTATTGAGGAGAAGTCAGGTCGCCTAAAATGATGTGTTTCTCCTGAGCTCAGTGTTTTGGCTTCTCCACCTCCTCCTCCTGTTGAGTTTGCATTTGTTCAGCAAGATTCCTCTCCAGCAGTTCCTGTTATGGTTGTTCCCTACATCGAGCCACCTACTCCTATTATTGAGGGCATATTCGAGGACATTCATCTCCTCCCAGATGATAGATTTATCTCATCTATTGGCCCACCTTCATTGGAGATTCCACTACAAGATTCTCATGCATTCTTCTTTCAGCATTAGTTAGGCCTTCCAGTTTTACCTTTCGTTTAGTGGTTTCCTTGTTGTTCTGTGCCTTGGTTTCTTCTGCATTGGAGTTCCATTGGTTCAATCATTTCCACAGGGGTTCTACCTTTTTAGGGGGCCTTGGTGTCTCATCCCTCTCCATGGGGGGGCTGGTTGTACTTATGGTTTTGAGAGAGTCCCTTGAGCCATTTCTTTTCTGCATTTTTCTATCTCTGTTTGGAGAGGGTTTTTTCCCACTGGGTTTTCTCCTTTGTCTCCGGTTTACAGAGATTTCCTTGTATTGGGTACCTGATCAGGCCTTGTTGTCGGGACCCATTTCCTACTTTCATAGCTGTGCTAGGTTAGCTTACCCCCTGCGCTTAGCTTAAGGAGGGGTGTTAGAGTAATCATTAGTTTTCTTATTAATTAAATCACATTGATTTAATTATTTAATTTATTAATCTTTAGTGCTTAAGCTTTCTCTTATGTGCATTATAATTAATATTTATATTAATTATTAATGCGCAGCCTAGCTTTTCCTTGTTTTAGGGTTTCGCTCACCTTTATAGGTCGAACTTTGTAATTCTTTTTTATTAACTTAGATTATAATTTTTCTCTCACTTTTTGAGTAACTTCTAAGTCATGATTTTTCCTCTTTCTGCTTCTCTCTTGTAACAGGTTATTTGCGTGCAGGTATTCTTGGCATTCTGTGGATTTGTATTTCTTAAATCGTACACTATCAATAGATATAGATATATGCATGGATATATCAACTTGGATTGGAGGAATGGAATGTCTAAGAACTTTTGCAACTAGTTAACTTCATGGTGTTTTCATCTACTATGTGAGCTATACCACATACGACATCCACACCAAGCTCATCATTTTAAATGAACTTCCTTAAACCTCAATCATGGGGATTTCTTCTCCAACAAAGTGTTCTTGGCTCACAAATTGTTTAAGGGCTTCTAATTGTTTATCTATTTTCTCAAATAATTCATTAGAGGCTTATGTTGAAGAGTCGTCCTAATCATGAGAAACATGAAGGGAAGGATTCTCAACAATGTTAGGCAAGTGACATGTTGTATTTGGAGAAGAATATTTTTCTATGCCCCTTGGTGAAAACAATCCAACAACCAACTCAAGCTCAACACCTTTAGTGTTTAAATTGTAGGAAGGCTTGAGTCTATAACTTTTTCTCACACAGATATTGGTTTTAGAATGATAGGCTCTGAAAATCAAACACAGGGACAAGTTTCAAAAACACACAATTAATCCTAGAAAGAAAATAAGGAAGACCATAGGAAAAGGTAATAGAAATGGATTGTTCTCTTAATGCATTTTATGCTATTGTGAAGGAAAATACAAGAAACTAACAAATGATATGTAATTATAGCAATTAAACAAGAGATTAAGTAATTCAATATGACAATAAAATAATCAATTAATCACTTAATTAAGAAATATGAGCTGATTTAAAGGTGAATTTCAATAATTAATGTCTCTATTTATATGAAAATTAGTTATAATTAAATATAGATCTAAACTTTAAATAAGAAATTATGTAAACTATGTCAAATTTGCCAAAGTGAAGTGGAGAGAAGTGGAGAGGGGATTAGAGTATTTTTTAGTCTAAACATGCAATTTAGGAATAATTTCCAATCCATGTTATTTTCATTAGAATAAATAAATAGGTCCAACTCCAGTCCTTAAAAGAGATAGACTCTTGGATAGATTATCCTCTTTTGAAGGGTTGGTTAAGATTGGATACGCTGAAGACAAGAAATGATGCAAGAACTAGGTAGAATGTTAGGAAATTGACCAAAATAATCATAAATAGAAAAATACAAAATAGTAATTAGATTTTGAGACTAGACTTGGAAATGAGATGTAAAGAGAAACCCATGTCTTAAATATTGACTTGGAAATGTCGGTCTATGGAATGAGACGCTCTTGAACAAAGATATCATCATTACTTGAAACCTGTAGATTTTAGTTTTGGATGTTCTGTAGACCATTCTCGTAAATTTTTTGTGAAAAGGCATTAGTCATTGGAGCAGATTAACAATGACCCAACATTTTCACATGTTCAAAACGTATAATTTTGTGTCTCAATATACTATATGCAAATATACAATTCTTTGTCATTAGATTTGGAATCTACACATAGAAAAGAGGTGAAAAGTGTTGGATTGTAGAACAACTATCCTATGTCAAAACCTCGGGTAGAAATTAATTCTAATAAAAAATGATGATTAAAAAGAGATAGTGCCCTTAGTAGGGTAGCGGTTGAAAATATTAAAGGAAATATTTAATTGACAATTGATACCTTTTCTTATCTTCAATTTTTATGTTTCCCCAAGGCATGGTGTAGAGTAGTTCTACTTAAGTGATTTACTTTTTTTTCTTATCAATTGAGATCTTTTAGTTTATTTTTCCATTATGGTTGATGTAAGAACATGTCATTCGACATTGGAATCCTTACTGCACACAATTTTGAGCCAATAGCTTGATATGCATCAATTAAATTTTGTATTACAATTTTCTCGCTATTGGTTTCAGATGTTCTTAAGCGAAGGATTTTCATGGTGTCTTTAAACTTCATATTTTTAATCAATTCAACAATCAATTGACATCTTCTAGTTTGATTTAGACTATCAAAATAGTTCCTCCAAATTCTATTAGCCATTCTTTTTTAAGCGCGCTTGATAATTTTATCACGTATTAGTTTCAAAATGTATTCATCAATGCAAATAAGATACTTTGGCCTCCTATGAATAATTCTAGAAGTTGTTGAGTATCACATTTGTTCTTTGCTTGCAATTGGTAGGCTCAATGTTAAGATTGTAAGATGTTCTTGGTTTGTGTTTGTCTCAACTAGGGGGTGTGGTGATTTGAACTTGTTCTTGACTTACATCCAGTTCATTTAGTTCATGAGTTGGTGTAGATGACTTAACTTATTTCTTTTTTATGAGTTCACATATTCTTCTCATGCACTTGCTAGCTCTTTTCCTTTCTTCCTCTTGTTGTTAAGACATTCCTCACTTTTATCTTTTCCATTTTTAATATCAATTGTCATAAATCTTTACAAAAAATATGAATGCTATCAAATTTGACAATCAAAATCAATAAACAAACAAAAAAACATTAAACAATCAAATTGATTGTCGAATTCAATCTTTAGAACTCATATAAAACAAAGGAATGTCTTACACTATCCAAGAATGTTGTGAAAAAATAAGAAACAATTGTAGTGAGGCCTTCAAACATTTTGTGCTTATTTGGCCATTGACAATCTATTTTAACTCCCATTAATGCGTACACATTTAGATCGATAAACATGTTCATAGTTTTGGACCAAAAAATGATCGTTACCACATGAATATATAACATCATATTTTCAGTAACACGTAAGGGTTTTTGTTACTATAACCATTACTTGTGAGCAATAAAGATGTGTGCAAAACTTTAGGGAAAAAGAATGTGAATGGGTTAGCTTTCCTTAACCCATATGCATTTATTGTCCCCTAACTTAGTGTTGGAAAAAATAAAGAGAGAGAGAGAGAGAGAGAGAGAGAGAGAGAGTGTCTCATTTATTTATTTTTGTATCTCATTTACTTCATTTTGTATCTCATCGTACTTCATTTTGTATCTCATAAATAATTCTTTTTGTATCTCATTTAGTTCTTTTTGTACCCCATTGTACTTCATTTTGTATCTCATAAATACTTCTTTTTGTATCTCATTTACTTAATATATTATGTATTCATATTGACTAGTGTATATTAAGTATCTAGAGAGAGAGAGAGGGGTGTTCATTTAGAATCTTGTTTACTTATTTTTTTATCTTGTTTACTTTTTTTGCATCTCATCGTACTTCATTTTGTATCTCATAAATACTTATTTTTGTATCTCATTTACTTCTTTTTGTATCTCATTGTACTTCATTTTGTATCTCATAAATACTTCTTTTTGTATTTCATTTACTTAATATATTATGTGTTAATCTTGACTAGTGTATATTAAGTAAATATAGAGAGAGATATACATATTATTTATTTCATTTACTTCTTTTGATATCTCATTTACTTTTCTTTGTATCTCATTTACTTCTTTTGGTATCCCATTTAAATTTCATTTTGTATCTCATTTACTTCTTTTTATATCTTATTTTCTTTATTTAACATGTGTAACAATCTGTTGGAATAATGGAAGGGCATGTATTGAGAGGGGAGGGGTGAATCAGTACCCTTATAAATTTTTTTACCAATTAACCTTAGTAATCATTTCTTGCATTACCGACCATAATTGCTTTTCTACTTTATGCATGTAATATCATAATATAAATGTGTTGACGGGACTTTGTGACCAGCTCCGCCAGCAGAGATAAGTTGTCACCGGTACCAGGGTACCGACCAACTCCACCTTAAGAGGTTTACTAGAGAATGAATTCTCCTAGCCTCAAAGAACCTGGTAGTCGGGTCTTGATGGTGCGGGGGAGCTAAGTTGGGTAGGTGACTGTTGTTTGAGGGGATAGCTTGTTTTTACTCATCAATTTTGGGGATTTCAATGGGAGTGAGGTTTCCTACAAGCATCTTAATTTTACTAAAGAAACTACAAAAGATAGATCAGAGTTAGAATAATTTTCTACTTATAGTCATGCAATATGTATTCAAACATCAACAATGGCTCCAATGCAAGAAAAAATACACTAAATACTGAATACACAAGCAATCAATGATTCATATATACTCAGTAGCAAAGGGAAGTAAGATCATTCAACTAAACTGCAAAACATCGAAGCAAAGGACATAGGAAAACATGCAGCACAAAAGATATTCGCTAACTTCAGAGATAAGAGCAACACAACACATGGCCACAAGTTGTTCTTCCTTCTTTCATTAACTTCAAATGATTCCAACATCACTAAAGAGTACATTCATGGCTCCAAGGGAGCATTAAGCTATTGAGAACAGACTGTAAATAAAATCCTAACTGTAACGAACTTGAAAAGCTATTTTTCTATTGTTACTGGACAACAAAATCATCAAATTTTCCGACCCTTGTTAAGGCATTAGACCTATTATTTATACATAAATTTGACCTAATGTACCTGTACACTTGCTAAATAAAATACAATATTCATGGCCGGTACTACCTGCACCACTTACAATCATCTCGGGATGTACAAAACTCTAACAAGATGGAGGAAGAAGAAAGGAGAGAAATTTAGAAGAATCGGCCTAGAGAAGAGGGCCATGGTACTTATAGAAGACAATTTCTTATTTTGGTAACTTAGGCCATATGCCTCATCAATGTTGATTGCGGCCCCCTATCTTCGAGGTGTGTCAAGTAGTAAATGTGGGAGCGGCGCCTCGAGGGAATAAGAAGATGTCTGTCAAAACCATCCCATCTGTTGGACCTGTCCTTATCTGAATCACCTATATTCTAAGACTTATTAATTGTTGATAGCGATCAGTCAGCTCCAGGGAACCTTGACACATATTGTTGTAAAAGAATACAAAATTGGGACTCAGAATTCTAGAGTCCGGGAGCTTATGCTCAAAGAATAATAAATTTTCAAAACTTTGCCCTGTTGGTGGAAACATCCAGAAACTGGAAGACTTTACTACTCTTTAAATTTTTGGAATGTCTCCACAATCTGAAGAATTCCCTCCTTGTCTATTTCCTTCATACAATCCCAGCGGTCGTTGGTTATCTCCAACTAATCGACCAAATCTCTGGCAGCTTCCTAGAACTCTAAAGCTACCTTCACTGCATCATAGGCCCGGAGCACCATATGGGTGAGGCGCAACATCTTCGCTCCATCAAAATATTTGGGGGTCCAAAATCGTGCCTCCATTACTTCATCAAATTTTCTCAACACAAAATCTACTGGAGTGCATGTATTGGTGCTAAAGGGATTGACTGCCGAAACCTTTGTGACAAATGCCACATATGAATTTAAAGAATTCTGAATCTCTAGGACTTTACCCTTTAGGGCCGCTACCAGTTACTTTCTTTTCTTCATTTTTAGACCAAGTCTGGAGTGTTGGGCCCAGAGATACCCAAAATATTCATCCCCCAAAATACATGTCTCCATGACGACGTCTTCCCTGAAATTCATTATTTCTTCTAGTTCACTTCTCCATTCTTCGTATTTTTCTACCTCCTCTTCCCACTGCAAAACAAAACCATTTACCTAACCTAGGATGTTACTAGCCTGGTGGAGGTCCGGGAGTGTGGCTGTCAGGAAATGCCTTATAGCTCCTACCTGCTCAGTCACCCAATCATATAGTGCCTGTGCCTTCTTCTTCATCCTTCTCAGTGCGTCTATATCACCCTATGGAAGCGGTGCTCTAGAGGTGGAAGCCTCCAAGGGAATCGCAGTCAATGGCTACATCAATTTTGTAAGAAGCTCAAGGAGATTTTCATTTTTCTCTTTTGCCTCTTTTAGCTTCTGGGCCTGTTTGTCATACTGGGCCTAAATTTCACTGCTCACTTCTCTCAATAAGTCCAACTCTCCTTGTTTGTCTCTCCTCCCCAGAGATACCTCTGTGATTATGTACTCTTCATCTCTTACTACTATTTCTTCTACATCTATGGGAGGTGTCGTCACTACTATGATGGTGTTTCCTCCCAGACTGGTCCAAAGGGTATGGAGGGTTCGGGCCTTCTTAGGCTTTTGGTCCTCTTGATTTTGGGCCATCATCTTGGCCAAAAAGAGGGGGACTCTTGCTGCCGCCAAAGCCTTTCTCTTCTTTGATTCCACCAGTCATTGTGGCGGCGGGGGCGGTCTCATTTCCAGGGCTTGGATACTGTTAGGAACTTGTGTGTTCCTTCTGTTTATTTTGTTAGTGTAGTGTTGTTGGACACATATGCTTTGTAAGTCATCCTGTGAGTATATTTATTTATCACACATGCATAGGTAGTAATACTTTTCTAGATTGTACTGAGTATATAAGTGTGTGTTTAGGCCTTTGAATAGTACCAACGAATTTATTGTATTGAGCTTGCTCAAAGGAGGTTACCCCCTCGAAGTGGCCCATGATCAATAGATTCACTCTGAGTTCTATTGTTGCTCTATATTTTTGTTATTTTCTGCATGTTCATCATATTCTAGTAGGAGGTTCCTCTCATCTAGTATCAGAGCACTTTCTTGGTCTCACTGGGCAGAGATTACGTAAAAAAAATTTCCATCATGGAAATCAGGTTCCTTTTTTGCATCTGGGTTCATTTCAAATTCGAATATTTCTTGTTATTGCAGTACTTCTTTTGTCATTAAGTATTTGAGTGATTTTCCCTGAGTTGACTGTTTAGCCATAGCTTCCTTGCTTTCTTCCTGTTTCCTGTCAAAGTTCCTCAGAACCCTCGAAATACCATTTTGCATACTTCCTTCCTTGAAGACCCTACCCCAAATTCCACATATTGAAGCCCTAAATCCATCATTTATCTAATTTTAGGGTTTGCCCTTACTTTTTTACTTCTTAGCCAATCGCCACCAAATCGTGCCACAAGGTTCATTTCCTAATTCTGCTCCCTTGTCCCTCTTGGACCGCTCATCCCATTCTGCCTCCCCACCCCTGAAACCCTCATTTTTAGTTTTCCCTTTTCATCAGAAAGTGTCCAACCACTCGTCAAACACCCATTTACCATATGATTTTTTCCCAAATCCAAGTTTGCCCTTACTGAAAAAGTTTCTATTTCTATTTTTCTACCCATTTCCAAAAAAAATAAAAAATTCTGCTATATGGTTGTTACACGTACAAGAGCAAAAATCATGGAGGAAGAACATGCATCCCTCAAAACCAAAATTCAAGATCTGGATGACAAATTTCTCGGTCTCACTCTTCAGCTTTCAGCCATGAACCGAAACAATTCTAGAGACGTTGGGTTCTCTTCTGGCAATTTTCATGAACCGAAGCTTGATTTTCCTCACTTCAATGGTGCTGATCCAACTGGATGGATTTACAGGGCAGAGCAGTATTTTAGCTTGCATAATACTCTGGATATCAACAAATTCCCGCTTGCATCTTTTCATTTAGAACATGAAGCTCTTCAATGGTTCTGCTGGTACATCAAGGCTAATGTAGACCCAACATGGTCAAAATTGTGCACACTCCTTTTGGAGAACTTTGGCCCTAGTGCTTTTGATGACTTCACAGGAGCACTCACTAAACTGTGCCAAATAGGCACTGTAAGAGAATACCAGACAGAGCTTGAAAAATTAGCTAATCATACAGAGGGATTGTCTGATGAATTCTTTCGTAGTTGTTTTGTCAGTGGTCTAAAGGATGCACTTCGATCTAAAGTAAAAATGTTTCGGCCCACTACAATGATGGAATCCCTTGTGTTGGCTAAGTTAGTAGAGGACAAGATTAGTGCTCTCCAACGTTCCAGATCCAATTTTGTTCCATTCAAAAATACAGGTTCTCACAACCCTCAAGTCACGCCAGCACCCAGAACTACTCCTATCAAGCACTTGTCTGAAACAGAGATGCGGGCCCGGTGCAAAAAAGGGCTTTGTTATAATTGTGATGAGAAATGGTCCCGGGGCCATAGATGTGTTCAGAAAAAGCTCTATCTCTTGGATGCAGATTCTTCACCTGAACTTGAAGAATATGTAGATGCTCATGAAATAGTAGATGATGAGGTTGAGCCTCAACAGCCTGAACCTCCTTCGCCAGAAGCTCAACCAGAGATATATGTCCAACTTTGGCAGGAGTCACTACCCCACAAACCATGCGGGTCCAGGTTTTCTTCAAGAATATCCATCTTACTATACTCATTGATTCTGGTAGCACTCATAACTTCATTGACCCCCGAATAGCCAAATAGGCTGATTGCTTTGTTCATCCTTACTCTAGCTTTGAAGTCATGATTGCCAATGGGGGCACTTTACCTTGCAAAGGGAAATGTCGCAATGTGCATCTCTCTATTGGAGATTATAACCTACACTTTGACATGTTTTCCTTGGCCTTAGGTGGATGTGATGTGGTTTTGGGCGCCCAATGGTTATGCACTCTTGGCCCCATTCTATGGGATTTTGCTGCACTTTGGATGCAATTTTCAGCCAATGGGCAACAACACACTTTGAAAGGCTTATAGTCGGGGTCTCTCAGCATCATCATTTCACATCGTATGGAAAATCTTCTTAAGAATAATTCACATGGTGTCATTGCTCAGCTCCATTCCATTCAGATGCAGCCATCAGCGGTCTCTAGTACTCTTGTAGATCTACAACAAATTTTGGATAAGTATTTAGGTGTATTTGATGAACCTATGGGATTTCCCCCTTCTCGCCCAGAGGACCACCGTATTTAGCTCCTTCCTAGTAGTGTTCCGCCAAACATCAAGCCCTACCGCTACCCATTTCATCAGAAGAATGAAATTGAGATGCTCATTCGTGACTTACTGAAGCAAGGTATTATTCGACCTAGTACCAGTTCCTTTTCTTCTTCAGCTCTGCTTGTCTGCAAAAAAGATGGGTCCTAGAAACTCTACATTGATTTTCAAGCACTTAATCATCTCACCATAAAGGATAAGTTTCCCATTCCGGTTGTTGATGAACTTCTTGATGAGCTTCATGGTGCTTGTTTTTTCTCCAAGTTGGATCTTCATTCTCGGTATCATCAAATTAGGGTTAATGAGGAGGATATCCCTAAAATAGCCTTCTGCACACATGATGGTCACTATGAATTTTTAGTCATGCCCTTTAGCCTCACTAATGCTCCTTGAACATTTTAGGCAGTGATGAATAAAATATTTCGGCCATACCTCTAGAAATTCATTCTGGTCTTCTTCGATGATATCCTCATTTATAGAAAAACCCGGGCTGAGCATCTCCATCATCTAGAGCTCATAATGCAACTTCTCTCTGATCATCATCTCTGTGTGAAACAGTCTAAATGTGTGTTTGGCCAGGAGGAAGTGGAGTATCTCGGGTATATTGTTTCACACCAAGGGGTTCGGGTGGATCCTAAAAAAATAGATGCCATGAAAAATTGGCCGCATCCTAAAAGTCTCAAGAGCCTTCAGGGTTTTTTGGGGCTGACTAGCTATTACCGCAAGTTTGTCAAGAATTACGAAAAGATTGTAGCACCATTGACAACTATGTTAAAAAAGGATGCTTTTACCTGGACCCATGTTGCTGAGAATGCATATGAACAACTGAAACAAGCTATGTGCAGTACACCTGTTCTCGCTATGCCAGATTTTTCCAAGCCCTTCACTATTGAGAGTGATGCTTGCGGCAATGGACTAGGTTTTGTTCTCCTTCAAGATGACCATCCTATTGCATTCACTAGCAAAGCCCTTTCTGGTAAGAATCTAGCCCTATCTACTTATGAAAAAGAAATGATGGCTATTTTGCATGATGTATAGAAGTGGCGGCCCTACCTCCTAGGGAGTCATTTTTGCATCAAGACCGATCACCAAAGTCTGAAATACTTCCTGGAACAATGGGTATCCTCCCCTACACAATAGAAATGGGTCAGCAAACTCATGGGGTATGATTATGAGATCACCTACAAGATGGGTAAGGACAATATTGTGGCAGATGCTCTTTCTCGCACATTTGATGATCAAGCTTCCCTTTCAGATATTTCTATGCCAATTCAAAATTGGTTAGCATCTGTTCAGCAGGGCTATGTCAGTGACTCTTCTTTATCTCAAATCATTCACCAGTTGGCCAATAATCCTTTTGTTGTACCACATTACTCCTGGGATGGTGCTTCTCTCTGATACAAGGGCCGTCTAGTGCTTCCTCAGAATCCAGATCTACAACATGCTGTCTTTTATGAACTCCATGCCTCTCCTTCGGCAGGGCAGTCTAGATTCCTCAAAACTTATGAGCGGGCAAGGAAAAACTTCTTTTGGAAAGGAATGAAATAGATGATTCAGTAGATGGTGGCTGAATGTGATACCTTTCAACGTCACAAGGGTGAAATGAACCTCCTTCCTGGCTTGCTGGAACCCTTGCCCATCCCTACATGGGTTTGGACTGATATTTCTATGGATTTCATTGAAGGGCTTCCTAAATCAGGCAGCAAGATAGTGATCTTGGCTGTGGTTGATCGTCTCTCCAAATATAGTCATTTTTGTTCTCTTAGCCACCCCTATAATGCCTCCTCAGTTGCACAAATCTTCATGGACCAGATCTTCCATCTTCATGGCCTCCCTTCTTGCATTGTCTTAGATCGTGATGCAACTTTTACCAGTCATTTTTGGACTAAACTATTTCAGCAAACTGTCACCAAACAAAAGATGAGTTTGGGCTATCACCCACAAACCAATGGTCAAACCAAAATTGTCAACAAATTCTTGGAAAATTATCTTCACTGCTTCACTTCTAAACAACAACATCAGTGGGCCAAGTGGCTTCCTCTAGCTGAATGGTGGTACAATACCTCTTACCACACTGCATCTAAAATGACTCCATATGAAGTAGTCTATGGTCAGGAACCTCTAGTGCTCCTTCCCTACACTCCCAGCAGCTCACCAGTCTAGGTAGTTGACATAGTTCTCCGCACCAGGGATTAGATTCTTCACGCCTTACAGGATAATCTTCACATGGCCCGAAATCGAATGAAACAACGGGCAGATCAACACCATTTTGAGTGCTTGTTTCAAGTTGGGGATATGGTTTTTCTTTTTCTATAGCCATACAAGAAATCCTCCCTGAATCTTAAAGGGTGTCATAAGCTGACCCCAAAATTTTATGGGCCATATAAGGTTCTGCAGAAGATTGGTTCAGTTGCTTATAAACTGGAACTTCCTCCTTCCTGCATTCATCCAGTATTTCATGTTTCTTGTCTCAAGCAAGTTCTTGGTACCAATGTCAAAACAAAAACTTCTCTCCCTAAAATGGATAAGGAAGGATCCATCATCCTAGAGCCTGAGGCAATCCTTGAATAGCGCACTCGTCAGCTTTGCTCTCGCTCCATCTATGAGGTCTTGATTTAGTGGCACGAAATGCAACTAGAGGATGCTACATGGGAACCCCTTCTTCAAATTTAGCAACAATTTCCACACCTTAAGCTTTGAGGACAAAGCATTTTTCTAAGAGAGAGGGGATGTTAGGAACCTATGTGTTCCTTCTATTTATTTTGTTAGTGTAGTGTTGTTGGACGCATATGCTTTGTAAGTCATCCTGTGAGTATATTTTATTATCCCACATGCATAGGTAGTAATACTTTTCTAGATTGTACTGAGTATATAAGTTTGTGTTGAGGCCTTCGAATGGTACCGATGAATTTATTGTATTGAGCTTTCTCAAAGGAGGTTACCCCCTCGAAGTGGCCCACGATCAATAGATTCACTCTGATTTCTACTGTTTCTCTATATTTCTGTTATTTCGTGCATGTTCATCATATTGCAGTAGGAGGTTCCTCTCAAATATTAGGGTCCTCTTCGGGGGTCCACTATGCTTCCCTGACATCTATAGTCACTGTGGACTCCTTTTTGTTGTTTCTGGGATTTCCTAGTTCTCCCACTTCAGTGGTATCAACATCCCTATATTAGCGATTCTCTCCCTCATTTTTCTACTGAATTTTTTTGGCGTTCTCCACCGAGACATTCTCCTTTGAGGGTCTATTTTTTGGAGGGGGTGAAGGTGTCTGACCCGTATTTGATTGTTGTGTTGTAGAGACAAACTTGCCGAATGTTATGTTCTGGGGTAAGTGATCACCTAGGGTGTCTGGAGGCATTTGGAGCGTGATGATTGGGGGTACAGTTGTTCTCAAAGGTCTGATTTCCCTAGCAATAGTTGGTTTCTCATCTTGTGTCTTCCCTCCTTTTGTCTTGGTCCCCGGGATTGTGTTTCTTCCACACCTTGTGTGCTTTCCTGTTCTTTCTCCCGGGTCTCCTTTTCAGGGTAAATTTATTCTTATTGTCTTTCCCCCTCCCCGGGGATATTCTCTACCTCCTAAATGGTGATCTCCTCCACCGCCCTCTCTACATCTTCCTATAAATTCACCAAGTCATCAGTTTGGAAGAGGTCATCAAAATTGTCATGGGGAGAGGATGCCTCTGAAAGATCCTCTAGTTGAGGGGAGGAAGAGATAAGATCCATAGGAATATTTCCCGATGGTATGAGGCCTACATCTATGCTCGATGGAGGATTATCCACCCTCTGTTTCCTTCTCCTTGTTTATAGTGGGGCCCCGACATCCAAAATAGCCGCAGTCTCATCTTCTGTCTCCATTCTCTAGCTCATAAGTGTTGCAAGTGAAGGGGAGCCTGCCATAAGGGTAGATCCCATCGGATCGACCATGAGACTGAGGGATAGCCTTGTGCTAATTGTTTCACTCAGCTTTCAAGATGACTCAAGCTGAGCATGAAGTTGTTCCATTATAGGGGCTGGAACTGAGGACGGGACCAGGGTACTATCTTTCATTTTCCCCTTATCTCTATTTTGTCCAGACATTCCAAAGCCAGAAGATGACTCCTGCAAAATTGGGGGGTCTCGGCAGGTGCATACCCATGCAAAATGCATGTAACTACACTTTATTACATCTTTAGTAACATCCTCTATTGTCAAAAATTTCGGGGTGTCCCAATCCACCAGAGGGAGAGCCATCTTATCAATCCATTTTGCCTTGTATTATGGGTCCTCCGTGGGCCCGGTATCTGAGAAGTCCTTTGGAAAGGTCAGGAGACCCATGTGTTTCATCATTCCTTTTGTCATCCTCTCATAACCTTGACTACGGACTTCAAAGTCATTCTGGAAATCTGCCCAAAAATCTTCTATATGTGGCTCATGGGGCACTGACGCCTAGGGTAATAAATCTCTTATTTTGTTCAGCGGATCAAAGTTCTTCTGCGCCAAGTCAAATTCTGCCAGTCCCAGACTCCTTAAATTATTATCAACCTCTTTGGCCACTGCAAGGCTACAAGTATAATTCCTGCAAGTGATTGGGAAGGGGATGGTGGTAACCTTTTTGATGCCATACAAGGTATGGACTTCCAAAATCTGCCTGCAATATTCCATCAAAATAATCCTATCCCCACAATGTTTGGGCAATAGGTAGGGCTTACTAGAAAACTTGGTCACCTGAATATAAGAATGTTGTTGAAATTGAATAAAATAATGGCCGTAACAACTCACCAAGGCCATGGCCTCCTTTGATAGCCGGTAACTGGCATCCCGAGTGGGTATCAAAATATTGTAGAAAATGAAAGTATCGTTTACCTGGAAAAAATTGGGGAAGCTGACTTCCCACTGAATGTGGGGAAAATGATCCCAAGGAGCATACTGGCCAGGCCCTATCCTGAGGATTCCCATTGTAAGTAAACCCCAGATTCTAGGTCTCTGTTGTGCCAGTGCCCATAGAACATATGAAGCCATGTGGAACTTTGATGTATTGCTGAACCCATTCATCTGAAAGTCTACATGATTGGAAATAATGGTTGCCCAATAAAAATTATGCCTAGTGGTGGTGATGTTGTATAGGAAGTAGTACATCCAAGCTGAAAAATATCGGGCATGTGTCTCTCCGAAGACCTGACATAGGAAGATGATCCCCACTTGTATGTTTTCCTTGAAATCTGTGTGGGGGATCTCCAACTTCATTTTCCTATAATCCTTCTTCGGTGTCTTTAGCCAGTGGGTGTTAAGTTGTTGTCAGGCCGTCGGTTGGACTTTGTTGAATTCTTGCAGTGATGCAGCCCAGGAGATGACAATAGAATTTACAAACTGGGGGATTCCCAGTCCTGAAACAAAAGTCTCAACATCAAGAGACACTAGGGGTGTGGGGTAGCCCATTGGAAGGGAAGTAATAAGTATAACAGCTCGGATGGTAGTGTTGTAGTGCTCTGCCAGGGTGAGAATCAACTCCAGGGACTGCACTGAGCAAGGGAAGCAGGTGATCTTGATGATGCTGGAGGCGGCCACATTTTTGGCCATACTGTCTCTGGTAGAATTTTGAGTGAAAATTTCCAAACCAGGCCCTGCAATTCGGCCCACTATCTGACCTCCGTGTCGGTGATGTTTTATAACTTGGAATCCACCTTGGATCCCACGATGATACCATCCTTCAGATATTTGAATGTTAGTGGGAGCTTTTCCAACATTTTTTTGGCCCTTGTCTAGGTGGCCTCCCTGGTCGAAGTAGATGGGAGTTCCAGACTTCCAGGAGGAGTAGATACCTCAGACATGTTGCTTGATGAGTTGTTGGAAGCCTGCAAGACCAAACAACCATTAATACATATGTAAGGAAGAAAAATGAATGTCCTTTTTATTATTGTGGTTCATTTAACATAAAATACCTTACATTTTAATATTGTTATAGGGGTAAATAAGATTCTCTCCTTCTATCCCTAGATATGTAAATGAAAGATCCAAGTTGATTAACCCAAGAGGAAGGATCAATGCATAAATGAATCAATCATTTGAAAACAAGAATAAGGAAGGAAGATCTTAATTACCCGGTTTGATTTGTTAATTTGAATGTGAAATAGATGTAGAAATATTGATAACTTTAATTGAAATGAATAGGAAAAATGTACTAACCTTGAAATATTGTAGATCTAAAGAATGTTGTTTTCTGAAGCCTATGTTGAGTTTCTGGAAGATTCAAGACCAGATCTAGAATAGAAACGCAGAGACGGACAAAACCCAAAAATATTTTTCTATTTTGAGACAGTTTTGATTTGTACCCTCAAGTCAATGTCACCATTTGCTAGAATTTATGATTGAACCCTAGGTCACAATTGACCTAAAAAGTCTCAGGCTGAAATTCTATTTTCAGATCCCAGAAGTTTTCCAAAAAGGGTATCTGAATCTCCATCCCGATCTGTTGTTCCGAACCTGTACCTGCAAGAAAAAAGGGGTTTGTTTATTGGGGGAGGGGTTTACCTTGGTCAAACCTTAGTTTTGGAATTACCATCAAATATATAATTGAAATTGTAGAAATAAACAAAGTAAATGAAACAATTCACCTTTCTCATGTAAAAGTCCTTGTGGACGATTCTAATCCTTGAATCCACAAGTATGGATGCACCAAATGAATGTAGAATGTAGAATATAGAATGTTGGATGTCTTCAATCAATTTATTGTAGATCTTAAACACCAATCTTGAATGGGTTCTCTAATTAGAAGAGGCTTGGAGGGATGTAGATGGAGAAATCTTCAACAAGAGGGCTCCATGGAGCTTGAATCCTTCAATGGCCACCAATGGATCTCCTTGATGAAAATGGATGCTTGAGAAGTGCTTGAGAATGGATGAATGCTTCAAAGGCTATTTGGCTTGCTTCAAATCTCACTTCTTCACCTTTGGGATTCACTCTTCGAGTCTTGAGCTTTTGCAATTATCAAGTCTTAGTGCTTAGGATCATGCTTAGAGAAAATGAGAGGAGAAAGCTTCCTTTTATATGAAATTAGGGCACAATCTTCTAGAGAGGCCGACATAGGAGAATTAAATTATAATTGGACCCACACCCCTAAGAGAGGACCTATATTAAATATAATTTAGGATTTTTTGTCTTGAAGTTCGAAACAGCCGACCAGAAAGTTGGAATTAACTTTTTCCAAAGACTGACATCTGGAAACCCTGAGATTCTGAAATTTGAACCCTGGGCCTGGAAAAGGTTGATTGTGACCTAGGTTAAGGTCGAGGTCAATCTTGACCCAAAAAGGTTGACCTTGACCCTGAGGACAAAGTTCCAATTTCTTAGTCTGGGGTGCCAAAAATAGGTTGGAAATAGTGGAAATGGGGCAGAACAGGGGGATAAAGCCAAATCAAAGTTAGGAACCCATTCAAGGTGCTTGACATGACCCTAAACCACTTACTATGAAGGTTAAACTAGTCTACCATGGAAGTGATTCCATGTTCCAACTTTCCAACATATAATCAAATATAATAAACCCCCAGGTTTCAGAGATTTCATCACCATTTCGCACCTATCCTCAAAAGACGTTAGTTGAAATCAAATCAAGGAAATGCAATAAAACAAATTAATTACTTCAGATTTGATCAATACCCGGGGAGTTCTGGGAATTCTGGTCCATGCAAAAAATGAGATGAAGGCCTTGGGATTATGCAAGACCCAGAGTGCGGAGAAACTGACTGATATTGACATGACTGGACAATTCGCCATACTGGGCTTGTTAGAACTTTTTCTTGTACCTCAACGTTAGAATGATAGTATACTGATTATACTTGAATGAAAACTCCTTTATGAAAAGAGAAAGGCTAATTGCTAAGGATTGGATAATATCCTTCTTCGTTTTTGAGCTCCACATACTCAGGCACGTATTACCTAGATAGTTCACTATGTTTCAAGTAAACCTCAAATGGTGGATTGGTTCTTCACTGGTATGTCATTATATTTCTGATTATATCAACAAGATACCACTCTTCAGATGGCTGGAAACAATTCTGAAAAAGAGCTTGACAGGGAAATATTTATGACTGTAATAACAAATAACAGTTGCATAAGGATGCTTATCCTTCTTCTTTTTATGAGTTTAAACTCAAGGAAGGCTAACCTTTTGATTCTCTCTCTAAGGAATCAAGAATATGAACACTGTCCTGCTGACAAGAGTCCTTAATGAATTCA
>MU224783.1:2034113-2072031 GCA_018584345.1 Thuja plicata | reverse complement strand
TTAAATGATTAATAAATTAACCTAATGAGTGAATGCAACAACTAGATGAATGTAATGCAAAATGGGATATATGAGGACACTATTTTTGCATGTATCAAATAAGTCTAATAGAATCACCTAGGTAGCTAGATAGGGGGAATAAACAGAAACCTTACCAAGAGCAAAATGAAAAGTGCAATATGACCTAGCTAAAATGCAATCCTAACTACATGATGATAGTGGGATTTACACCATGTTAATGCTAGAGAGCACACCCTAGTTTGATTTTGCAAAAGGAGTTATGCACCATGTGCTAGACAACACAAGTGACATGGTTCCTTTGTGTGGACCTGACTCTCAGACAAATAGGTTGCTAGGAAAAAGAATGCAAGATATCAGGTATGATGAGACCTATGAAATGTTACTTATGAGGAGATGCAATACATCTAGATCTTTTTAGGGAATTGAGATGTCGATCAGACTGACGGTCCCAGGAGTACTACGGGCATATGAGTAGCTTGGACAGGGAGAGGATGGAGGAGGATAGGATGGTGATGATGGTGATGAGGAGGGAGGAGATGGAGGATGAGCTAGGGGTAGGAGAGTCCAACTGAGAGTAGCGGCCCAGAGGTGACGGGCACATGTAGAGATACCTGTAGGGATGCAACCACCAGTTGTCCCAGACATACAAGGATAGGTACAGGGACAGGGGCCATAGGGGCCACAGGTACAGGGGCCACCAAGATAGGGATAGGGATAGGGACAGGGGCCACAAGGACCACATGCAGGGTATGTAGCCTAGGAGGTTCATGATACTGTAGTGGCAGAGTGGGACAGTCTGCAGACAGAGCTACAGAGGGTACAAGGTTTATTGGCTATATCTCAGGCGACTGAGAGTAGTTCACAGGCAGAGGTCCTAAGACTACAAGGACTGCTGGCCACTTCACAGGCCACAATGAGCAGCCTACAGACAGAGCTAGCCTGAGTACAAGGGGATTTAGTATCAGAGATAGCTCGCAGTGATGGTGTATAGAGGGTATTAGACCTGCTACAGACCTAGGTGGATAGTGGCGAGTTTGGGATGGGGGACAGGATGAGGGTGCAGGGGAGGAGTTGGCAGCCATGTTAGCACAAATAGTAGCTTTGACAGTGCAGTGAGATGTTGTGCAGATATAGGCAGAGGGCTATCGGGTAGAGCAAGATATAGCTTTCCAGACATGCACAACAATAGGTTTGGGATAGGGGCTAGCAGATGCATTTAAAACATAGAGGGATGGCGACAAGAAAGGCCAGGAGGCTGTGTATTACATGACCCTATATCATAGAGCCATGTTGGAGGCAGAGCAGGATCCGTCGTACTCAGAGAGGTCTACATATTGAAGTACAAGTCAGAATTCCTAGGGATCAGTGGGGTTGCCACCCTGTCCTAGCAGGGGTGCGGGGCCATCAAAGCCACCATGATGACTCTATCAGACTATTTTTGATACACATTTTTGTATGACATTATGAGACATTGACGTATGATGGACTCTATATATACATGGACTTTTATGATGGTGATCTATTTTATGTTATGACATTATTTTATGTGATGTTTATGCAGGATGAATATGATGTGTTATGATTATATATATATATATGATGTTTATGAATGACATGCAGGATGAGATGAATTTATATGATTATGCTGACCTATTTGTGATGTAGGGATGAGATGCATATGAGAATTAATGATATATGTGAAATGTTGATAGATGGATGTATACTATGTGTAATGATGCAATGTGATGATATATGAATAATATGTAAATGTGTAATGAATGGTCTTAATGGATTAACAATGCAACTATCATGATTAATGTAATGGATAATTAATGAATGGAACTATAATGATGGATGTAATGTAACTATAATGATTAATGAGTAATGAATGGAGTAACAATGCAACTATAATGATTAATGATTAATGAATGGATTTAAATGATTAATAAATTAACCTAATGAGTGAATGCAACAACTAGATGAATGTAATGCAAAATGGGATATATGAGGACACTATTTTTGCATGTATCAAATAAGTCTAATAGAATCACCTAGGTAGCTGGATAGGGGGAATAAATAGAAACCTTACCAAGAGAAAAATGCAAAGTGCAATATGACCTAGCTAAAATGCAATCCTAACTACATGACGATAGTGGAATTTATACCATGTTAATACTAGAGAGCACACCCTGGTTTGATTTTGCAAAAGGAGTTATGCACCATGTGCTAGAAAACACAAGTGACATGGTTCCTTTGCGTGGACCAGACTCTCAGACAAATAGGTTGCTAGGAACAAGAATGCAAGATATCAGGTATGATGAGACCTATGAAATGTTACTCATGAGGAGACACAATACATCTAGATCTTTTTAGGAATTGACATGCGTGAATCCTACCCCCAGTGAGGCATAGATAGTCATAACTGAAAATCAAACATGAATGCGCTAACAATCTATGACAAGTAGATCATACCACAAATGAGATGTATTCCAACATGTACTCACCATAATGAACCAAGATATGAAAGATCGAGGTTGTCAGGAGACATTGAAACACAAGATAAAATCAACAAAAGGCATCCTGACCAAGCGGTCATTTAGTCCAAAATTTCTTGCCCTGAAAAAATTTGATGTGAGAACTGATAGAATAGCCAACACTAGAATGATGCATCCTAATGGGCAAAAGATTGATTGATTGAAACAGGAATTCGCTGGCAATTTCTTGTGAATAGAACAAAACTAGGAAATTCAAGTTATCTGCTGATTTGTTGCAAATTTTTGCGGTCACTGTGTATAGAATAAAGCTCAGTGTTGATGGGGTAAGCTCAGTCGTGTGGGAATGTGATTTTATTGCAAAAGTGGAAAATGGTCAGGGGACTACCTGCACAGATATGGGTAGTGAAGTTATTATGGAAGGTGATGGAGGTTGTATGAAAGATGGTGGAAATAGATGGTGGATCTAACTACACATGGTGCCTAAAACAAGTTTTCACCATGGTACTTATCCATTGTGCCACTGAAGTGGTTTTCACAGATGGACGATTTTATTTCTCTTTCTTTTTTTTTTGATAGTTTTTTGCAAGCTTTTATATTTTTTATGCTTTTATATTTTTTTTTTTTTGTTTGCTTTTTTGATGTTTTTGGATTTTCTGTTGTTCTAATTTTTTTTTGGATTTTGATAGTTTTCTGCTATACAACAGATTGCTGAAGGATCAAGCATAAAAGCGCTTGAGATGTACAATATTTACAGGATCAGGTTTTAGGATCTCCCTCTAGTGAAGCAATCTGATAAGCATCAGACCCATACTTTGCTATGATGATGAAGGGCCCCAACCAATTAGGTTCAAACTTTCCTTTCTTGTCACGGTTTTGGAGGTTATTCATATTGTGTTGTAGGACAAGATCACCAACCTCAAATTGATGAGGTTTAATCCTTTTTTTGAATTGGAGGTGGAGGCCATTTTGATACACACGGAGGTGGTTAAGGGCACTGAGGCATCTCTCATCAAGGAGTTCTATCTCTTGCAAGTGATAAATTTTGTATTCTTCTTTGGACAATAGATTATTGAGAGAAATTCTAAGGGAAGGGAGATCAATTTTGATGGGTAGAATAGCCTGGGTGTCGTAAACAAGGGAAAAGGGAGTGGCTCTAGTGGGGGTTTGAATGGAGGTGTGGTAGGCCCAAAGGGCGAGATTCAGGCAAAGGTGCCAATCGCGGCCAGCTTTATCGACTATTTTCTTGAGGATTTTAAGGACAATTTTATTTGTATCCTCTGCTTGACCGTTTCCTTGCAGAAAGTATTTGGAAGAGCTATGGTGAGTAATGTTGAATTTCCTACACAACTCTGTCACATCAATGTTTTTGAAAGGTCCTCCATTATCAGTAATGATGTCCTGAGGAATGCCATAGCGACAGATAAGATAGTTCAAAATGAACTTCAAGATCTATTTTCCAGTGGTGTAGGTGAGAGGAATAGCTTCCACCCACTTGGTAAAGTACTCGGTAGCGGCAAGGATGTATTTATGGCCATTGGAAGAATTAGGGAAAATCTGGCCAACGAGGTCGAGACCCTAGCGGGAAAAAGGCCAAGGGGTGATGATGGACTGAAGAGATTGGAATGGAGCGTGTATCAAATCGCTATGTTGTTGACAAGGCACACATTTCTTCACATAGTTGTAAGCATCATGTTCCATAGTAGGCCAGTAATATCCAGTGCGTAACAACTTCTTGGCCAAAGTGAGTCCACTAGAGTGAGCCCCACAGATTCCTTGATGTACCTCCTCCAAGGACGTTTATGCTTCATTAGAATTCAGACACCTTAGAAGAGTTCCATCAAAGTGCTTTCAGAAAAGGGTATCACCGAGGATTGTGTAACAGGAAGTGTGACAAATGAAGGTTTTACGTTGATTGGGGGTTAAGGCAAGTGGGGTATGTCCATCGTGAAGGTAGGAGTATACTTCTTGGTACCATGGGGAGTTAGGATCAGCAATTTCACACACCATTTCAGAATTTAGTTTGTCACAAGCAGGGACTGTAAGATTCTCAACAAGAAACTCACACCATGTACTGTGTTCTGGCATGGTGATCAAGAACCCGATAGTAGCCATTGAGTCAGTTGCTTTGTTGTTTGTGCGGGGGATTTGTTGGAAGACCAATTCAGTGAAATTTTATTTGAGGTCCTTGACTGTATGACAATAGAGAATAAACTTATCATCCTGTGTTTGATATTCATCCATAACTTGTTTGATAACCAATTGTGAATCACCTAGTACCGAAAAATTGTGAATCTTCCTTTGTATGGCCTAACGGAGTCCAAGTACAAGGGATTCATATTCTGCAATATTGTTTGTACAAGGAAATTGTAATTTATAAGATTTAGGGATGAGATCCCCTTTTGGTGTAACAAACAAGATTCCTGCCCCTGATCCTTTCTGAGTAAAGGATCCATCAAAATAAAGTTTCCATGGGGTACTCGGGGCAAGATTAAGGAGTGACTCATCTGCAAAATCTGTTATTAATGGATGTTTACCGTCGATAGGTGCTTCAGCTAATTGATCTGCAATAACTTGTCCTTTGATAGCTTTGCAATCCATATAAACAATGTCAAATTCACTAAGGATCATAACCCATTTTTTTGTAAGCACGTGACAGGAGATATTTGAGTGGATCAATTTTGGCAACAAGGTGAATCTTATGTTTGAGCATATAATGTCGTAGTTTCTGTGTGTAGAAGACAAAAACCAAACATGCTTTTTCAATGAGGGAATAATTCAATTCATAACCAATAAGATTCTTGTTGAGATAATAAATTTCTCACTCTTTGCCGGTATCATCTAATTGTGCCAAAAGGGCTCCCAACGCAACCTCTATAGCAGATATATACAAAATCAGAGGACGGCCAGCAACAGGTGGTACCAACATAGGTGGATTAGCCAGATAGCCTTTTAG
Organism: Thuja plicata; assembly: GCA_018584345.1. NCBI lineage: Eukaryota > Viridiplantae > Streptophyta > Pinopsida > Cupressales > Cupressaceae > Thuja > Thuja plicata. The sequence continues at coordinate 2,066,562 of MU224783.1, read as the reverse complement.
TTTTTCAAATGCATTTTGACATAAGAAATCCCATTGGAATTTGATTTTTTTGCGCAGGAGATGAGAAAATGGATGCACCTTATTTGCCAACTATGACATAAATATCTTGATGGAATACAGTTTTCCTTGTAAGATGCACAATTGTTTCAATGTTTTTGGTAGTGGCATCTCAAGGATGGCTTTTACTTTCTTTGGGTCAACTTCTATTCTACGTTGTGACACAATATATCCTAGCAGCTTACTAGATTGTACTCCAAAGACACATTTCTTAGGATTTAGCCGAAGCTTATACTTTTCTAATTGCTCAAAAATGGTAGTGAGGATAGGAATGTGTGATTCTCATGTCTTTGACTTACCCAAAAGATCATCCACATAGTCTTCCATGATGACATGCAAGAGATCGTGGAAGATGGTTGTCATTGCTCTCTGATATGTGGCACCAGTGTTCTTAAGGCCAAATGGCATCACCTGATAACAGAAGGTATCCCAAGGTGTCGTGAATGTAGTTTTGTGTTGATCTTTTGGCGCTATCATGATCTAATTGTAAATGGAGAAGCCATCCATGAGGGACAACATCTCATGTCTAGCAGTCAAATCCACTACAATGTCAATATTTGGGAGTGGAAAATCATCCTTAGGACATGCAAGATTTAGGTCTCTAAAGTCAGTGCAGATGTGAATGCCCCTATTAGGTTTTCCTACTCGTAAAATATTAGAGACCCATTTAGGATATTCTATTGGTCTGATTACTTCAGCATCTAGCATCTTCTGAAGCTCTACTTTGACTACCTGTGCTACTTGCGGATGCATCTTGCAGAGATTTTGTTTAACAGGTTTCACATTGGGATCCACAACAAGATGGTGCATGACAAGATCTGTATCTAGCCCAGGCATGTCCTTGTAGGTCAAGGCAAAGTTGATTTTATGTTTATGAAGGAATGTTGTCATGTCTTTCTTTTCTTGATCACTAAGAGAAACTGCAATGTAAGTGATGTGTGGATCTACTTCTGTGCCCATATTGATCAGGATAGTTTCTTCAATAATCATAAAGGAAATTTATGGTTCTAATGATATGAACAAAAGGTTAGCTTCTCCCTCCTCTAGTCACTCTGAAAGGTTTTCACTAGAGGATGCATCCTTTATTTTATCTTTTTCTTCATCTGAAGGTGCCTGCAAGAGGTTTTCACAGGGGATGTTTTTGTATTTTCATTTTTTTTATTTTTATTTTCATTATCATTTTTTCGACTAAGACAATTGACCTGGCTACCAAAGTAGGCTTTCTCGCTATAGTGGATCTGATGTTTGTACTCTCAGAGATTCTTAAGTCCAAAGAGAGCTAAAACTACCTCATCTGAATCACAAATGTCCAAAGCTGGTGGTGAATCTTGCTGATCCCAATCAATTAGTTCATGGTTTGTGAGGGGAAGACGAGGGGATGAAAGGTCAGCTTGGGTGATAGTGAAGACATGATTAAGTTCATCAAGGTCATCTTCAACATATTGGAAAGGGATTTCAAAGAACTCTTCTTCAGTGTCTGAATCTGAGGTGGCTAAACAATAATCCTTAGCGAAATTAGTCTTAGTTTCTATGGAACCCAATCCATGTCCTCGAGGATAGCCATTTGATTTTAAAATTTTCTTCTTACAAGTTTCATTAGCACCAAGACCAGTACCATGATACCCCATGCTTTCAACAATGGGCATAACCTTGATATACTTTCCTTTAGGGAATGTCACAGGTTTTTCTTCTTTGTCATTGTAGAGCCAATCAAGGACATTGTATTCTATGTGTTCATCTGATAAGGACCCCCAATGTTCAAAAGTGGTTGTTTTGCAATGCATGAGCTCTTTTTCTTTAGAGGGAGATAATGGTGATGGTCTCCCATAGGATTTTGGGGACAAAGGGATTTGTCCGATGCATAGAGCACTTTCAAATTTATATTCTCCCATGCCCTGATCTGTAAAGGTGGTCTTTATTTCAGATCCAGAGGCTTTGTCTTCAGTGACCTTTTCCTTTCCCTTGGATTGATCAAGTTGTGTTTTTGATGTCTTTTCTGGAGTGGAGGAAGTTCCTGGAACAGATGTATCTTTATTGAAATATTGGCCAAACTCATTCAATGGACAATAGTTGGATTGTTTGCCTTCCAATATTTTGCAGTATTGAAAGGGATCAGGATCTCCGGGAATCATGATTTCTCTACCATGATGTGGGAACTTGAGACATTGATGATAAGTAGAGGGTACACCTTTGATAGCACGTATCTAGGGTCATCCTAGCAAGATATTGTATGGTAGATCCAGATCTAGCACGTGGAAAACAGTTTCAATCAAGGTTGGGCCCACTTGTAAGGGCAGTGTGATCAAACCCTTGCTTTCTCATTCTTTATCATCATAGGCCTTTATTGTGATTCACTTGTCTACATCCACGAGGTCCTCAGAAAGACCGATGTTATGAATCATTTTCAATGTGCGCAAATTTAAGCTAGATCCACCATCTATAAGGACTCATTTTATTTTAGTGGATCAGATTTTGGCTTCGATATGGAGGGATTTATTATGATGAAGGATAGGACCACAAAACTCTTTATCAGTGAAGACAAGGTGCTCTTGTGCAGCTAAGTTCCTGATCATAGCTTGGAATTGAGCAGCGTTAATATTCTTGGGAACACAGGATTCATTTAGAGCATCTTCAAGGATTTATTTGTGAATTGGTGAGGTACGCATGAGTTCTAGAATGGATATATATGCAGGCATCTTTCCTAAATGAGAAAATAGGTCATAGTGTGAGGTAGCAGTAGACGCTGTAGCTGTTGGATTTGCAAATATAGAAGGTTTATCAGGAGCTTGGACAGTGACTCTGGGTATGTGTGTGGTAGCATTACAATCAGTAGCTTTGAGGATTATGGTGTTGACATGTGTTTTAGAATCTTCAATGCGGTCATAAAGAGCGTCAAACCCAAAGATATCATTTTCTTCTAGACTCCCACATGTCCAATCATTGGTTGTGATAGTATTGGTAGAGTAATCATACGGGATTGCATTACATGCATTATTTTGATTGTGTTGTGGGAAGGGCTGATTGTAGACTTTAAGTTTTGCATTTGATGAGGATGCATTCTGGCCTTCAACTTCAATTTTTCCATCTTCAATGAGATCTTGTACAAAGTGTCTAAGCTTCATGCATTTCTTGGTATCGTGTCCCTTGATGCATTGATAATCAAAATATTCATTGTCTCTATACCAAGTGGGTTTGGGTTGATTCTCATCAAAAGGTCGCGTGTTTGGATAGATTATCATTCCTTGATCTGCAAGTTGTTTAAAGATCATGTCTAAGGGTTCTGCTAATGCTGTGAATTGTTGTCGTTGTCGATTGTTGTTATTGTCATCATTGTTGTTGTTGTTGTTGTTGAGGCCAATATAAGGCCTATCTAGCTTATAATTTCATGTGCTTTTATGACTAGATTTTGAGAACTTCATAAGCTTTCATAATACTTTTTCAGACTATTTATACTTATATCTCAGAACTTCTATATACATATATATGTGAATGTGTGTGGAACATTTTAAGTTTATAAATATACTATCTATATGTTGCATGGTTATATGAAACTAAATCTGGTATCTTTTTGTCCTACTTTAAGTTGGGTGGTTTTTCCTGTAGCTATGTGATGAGAGAAAGCTAGTGAAGAAACTTATTATGGATTTTGTCTTGGATACGTATGCATGCTAATCTTTTGTAGGAAATGGTGGATCCGCGGGTAAAGAAGAAGTCAACATTAAAGAATGAAGTGATGCCTTAAAGAGACCAGCTGTTGTGGGGCTCATGATGATTCCACTACTCTCAAGCGATAGCGGTTTCTATTGCAGATGAGGTCAATACTGAATAACAACCACGATGGAGTAAATCCAGCAGTGGCGCATTCCTAGATTCGTGTGTAATTGAATAAATTTTGTTCCCGCATTCAATAATGTTGATCATGTATCTTAATGATTGTCATATCCTTGATGTTGGGGGATCCTAGTTGCTAGGAGTTCTATTTTAGAAGTTGTTGTTAAATAAGATGGGAGTTTTGACTCCTTAGTTAGTTAGTATTACGGGAATCCTTTTGTAATCCAGTGAGAAAGAAATACAATCTTGTTTTCTACATTGCTGTATCCTTGTTTTCATGAATGAATAAATGAAATCTTCAATTCTTAGTTTCTAAGTTTTTGTTCATTCACTCTTTCGTGGGGGCCCATGCGGGAGGTGAACTCAGTTTATAGTTTAGTAGGAAATAGTTGTAAGTCATTTGAAGCATTTAGGACTTTGTTGCTCATGTAGCCACTAGTAATAGCACTGTTGGTTGTTCCTACAACATAGGCAAGTAGTTAGTTTACTGTTACAACATGTTCTTATATCTTTAGATTAATATGTTAATTCCATTTCCTAGTTCAGTGTTCCTTTCAGCATTTTCCATTCCTTAAATGGTGATGACTTCTAAGGTGGATTAGAGCATATACTTTGTCGATGCCATTTCAAGTTTATGTCCCTAGTCGATAATTTAATGAGTTCAGTATGATGTTCTTAGTATGATAGCTGGCATTGTCTATTGCAAAGTCACTATAAGAAGGATGTCCAATCCTTAATTGCAGAGGGTATAAAATTGACTAGTCATTTTTAGCGTCATTGTTGGGGATGGTGTCAATTTAGTCTAGACCAGAGTCATCATCTTAGATTTAGTTCAAAATTTTTATTTTTATGCATAGAAGAAGAGATCATCTTGGGTGTTTCTTTCCTCAATATAACCAGGCCAAACTATTTAATATCCTTAACCCTGAGCTTGAGGAGCCCCTAGTTGTGAACGTCGAAGAAGAAGAACCATTTTTAAACCCATTTTCTAATGTGCAAGACCCATCATCCTCTGAAGAGCCATTGTATTTGAACAAACTCTTTGTTAAACCCGAGTATCAGGATAATCTGCTACATCAACCACAGCTAGGTCCACCACCAAGGATGGCTCAACCTACCTTTCCTTTCCCTATCCCTCCTCAACAAGGCAACCAAAATCTAAAGAACATACCTGCTTCTGTACTCCCCAAATTTTATGGCCTCATTACTGAAGACCTAGAAACCTTCCTATTTGAGTTTGACATCCTCTGTATGAGTTATGACTATACAACTAATGCCCATAAACTAAAGTTGTTTCCCTCAACTCTTAAAGAGGCTGCTCTACAGTGGTTCATGGGGCTGGGAGCTAATGCCATAGAAGACTGGGATGAAATGAGAAATATGTTCATTTAAAATTATAAGGAATACTGTAGGGGTAGAGATTTAAAGGGAGATGACATTTTTAAAATGTCACAGAAAGAGGATGAGACTTTGGAGGATTATGTCTCTCGGTTCATGTTAAACCTGCAGCGTAACATGCAACACCAACTGAATGAGGAATCCCAAAAACATATTTTCTTGAAAGATGTACATGAAGGAAGTATGGAGGCCTTAGACCTTATGGCTAGAGGTGACATCACCCAGAAGAATTGGGCAGATATCAGGAACATCTACATGAATTATTCAAGAGACAATGTTAAAAAGGGCATAGGAATCCAAGACTTACCTCATAAGTCTACTAGCTCTGGGGTATCTAAGATGGAACTTTCAAATCTTTTGTCAAACTTTAAGAAAGACATCCTTAATGATGTCACTACTCAGATGGACACCATGTAGGCTAGATAGAAGAAGGAAGATACTGATGCTATGTTAGTTGAATACTGCCCACATTGTAGAGAAAAGAAGAGAAGCTGCAAGTGCAAGACTATTGCAAATGTGGAGTCCCAGCCAATGCCTACATAATTCAAAGCTATAGATGAAAATGGAGAGGTTCTCTATGCCTCTCAATACATGCCATGGGCCCAAATACCAGGTATGCCACAAGATCCTCTCCAAACTTCTTGCAATAATAATCCATGGAAAAAATTTTAGAATATGGGTCCCCACAGCTTTGGTGGGTATAATAATTGGCAACAACCCCAACAAGGTTGACAACAACCCCAACAGGGTTGGAAACAACCTCATCAGGGTTGGAAAAAACCTCATCAGGGTTGGAAGCAACCTCAATAGGGTTGGCAACAACCCAATTAGTGGTCTAGCCAATCCAATCAGCAAGCTTTAATGCCACCGCCTCAGCAACAGGCTATAATGCCTCCTCCTACAGCCAATAGCAATCCACCTAAGAAAACCCAGTTTCTAGATCAACCTAATCCTAATCCCAATAATAAGTCGCCAGCTCAGCAAAAAAGCTATGCCATCTCCTTAAACAATATCCATCTCAAGTCAGGAACTACTCTTGCCTCTCCTCCAATGCCTATAATCACAGAAGTTGAAGAGCTACCTTCTGAATCAGCTGATGTGTCATCTCCATAGACCTCTCCTGTAGCTAAAGAGAACCCATTTCCTCAAAGGTTAGTCAACCAAGTTGAGCCCATAGTCAACCTCGCAGTAGCATATTTACTCAATCAGTTGAAGTAGATGACAGTAAAAATACCATTACTCAATGCAATCAAAGAAGTTCCTATCTACACCAAAGCTATTAGGGAATCTTGTATAAAACAACCAGGGAGGAAGAAGAAGGATCCTAAGACTATTCATGTAGTAGGGTAGTTATCTGATCTTATGCTGGAAAACTTAACTTTTCCCAAATACTCTGATCTAGGGAGCACTATAGTTACCGTCACTATTCATGGTATGAAAGTTTGACAACTGGTTGATGATGTGCAAAATGCTTTAGTGTCGTGTCTCTTTGTTCTTCCATCCTTACCAAGTTCAAGAGGTGAACCTCCAAAATGTTATCTCGGGCGTTGAATTTCTACATGAACTGTAAGATAAGTATTTGTAGGTTTATAGGGAACACAAGACTCTGGCCATAAAGAGGTGGAATGGGAGGTTCCCAAGGATGTTTTGATTCTAATGCAATTTGCCCAAAGGGAAAACCTAAGATTTTGGTGCCAGTCCTAGGGTTTCTTTTCCAACAAATGTTTGATCACTTCCAGCAGGTTTTTGTTGGTGGATTCGGCAACACTGTTACCTTGGGGATAATAGTTGCTAGAAAATTTCAAGGTGACCTTTCTCTGATAGGTCAATTCTAAGAGTTGAGCTAAAGAAAAATTCAAACCATTGTCACACACGATAGCAAAGGGCATCCCAAATCTTGTGACAATGTTCTCTTCCAAGAACTTGATGACTACATCCATAGTATTATTTTTGCATGGGATTATCTTAGACCACCGGGTGTAGTAATCGGTAGTAGTTAGTATCAGTGGTTGGTAGATGAGTTGGGGTTTATCTCCTCGATAAAATCAAATTCCCATTGGGTGAAGGGTCAAACTTCAAAGACCGATTGTTAAGGCATTGTCGGGTTCCGCTCATGATGAGCGGCGGTTTGACAAGTATGGAACTTCCTGAGCCATCCCACCTACACTAGCTTCCTGTCGAGCAATGTCTTGCTCTACCCTGTACGTCTTAGCCTACCTCTGTGCTGCATCCCTCTCTGAGGTCAATGAAATAACCTACTCAGTAGACTGATCCATCTGCTTTGTGAGGGTACCTAATTGATCTGTCGGTATCCCTATCTACATCTGCAGCTCAGTAACATCTTGTGTCAAGCCCTCCATGGAAAAATCTCTAGAGTCTACCCTACCTTGTAAATATTTCAAGTGCACCCTCAACCCTGTCCACATGTGCTATCTCCGTAGCTAGTAATCCCTACAGTCGAGCTAACTCTGTTTGCATATTAGTCTTTGACACTTGTGTCATTGCCAATAGTCCTTGTAATCATCTGTACACTTTGTCTGCAGGCTATCTCGCTCTACAATGATGATATCATGTATCTCCTATGACACATATCCTGTAGGTGGCCCCTATGGCTCCTGCCCCTATATCAATGCCTGAGGTGCCTAATCTTATCTGTCTCCTGGTGGCCCCTATGGCCCCTGATCCTTCCCATCTCTCAATGGCCCCTATGGCCCCTCATCTTGTCCCCTCTCCTCCCCCTCATGTGCCTCAGTCCATGGAAAGACTTGCCTCCTCTGTGGTGCCATCCTCTATCCTGTTTCCAATGTCTCTAGGGCACCCCCCACTATGGTCACATCATCAATATCTATGTCACTTTTTGGATGCTCATGGGAAACCACCTATACTAGATCTGTAAGTCATAGTGGTGCGTGTCTGGCCCACTAGGCCATATACTCAGCAGTAGTCCCTATATCCACTTCATCAACCCTTGCCACATAGTCCACCCATGCCAGTGTCCTCCATGTTACCCTCACTGTAAGAGCATCAATATACCTCTTCGAGAATCTAACCTCCCTTCAAACTGTATCATCACCCAGGATGGCCTATATCGCTCAATCTGGTGGATAGTCCTCCCTAGTAAAAAGTAATCATTCTAAGCATACAAAAGATATATGAAATCCTCAAATATGTTATCCACTCCAATCTGCCAGTCCATGGCTCCCCATGGCTCACATGCCCTGTATGGTGTCCAATAGAAAAATTGGATCTCATCAATCAACCGTTGCCAGTATCTTGTTTGTCCCACAGAGGTATACCTCACTGGTAGTTTGTACCTACATGTGTAGGGCTCTCCTGGCTGTCGAGCCTCCTACGCTCTCATCGATCAGAGCACTATAATATGCTCCCAAGCCCACACTATTAATAGTGTGACCCCTGTCCCCATGTTGCGCACCCCGCGATACGCAACCATGTGTAAGTCATGGTATAACTGTCCTAAGACAATATACCCCCAATAATAGGTAGTTCCCTACTCAAGCATCTCTGCTAACACCCTAAACCAGCCCATCCCAAAACTATGACTTGACAAGTGTACCAACATCCTCCCCCCGATCAATCCTGCCACGAACAATGCTATCCTCTGTAGTCTCCTATCGACTGTTGGCTACCAAGGCATCCATGTCCTATACCTCGGTATCCTCCTTAGGGGCCTCTTGAAAGATAACTGCATGCAATGATCACTATCCTCCAGTCTATACTAAGGGACCAGTCCACAGATCGGTATCCGCAATATCTGCCATACATCCTCCAAAGTAATAGTCACATCTCTAGTACGTAGATGGAATGTAGTAGTATCGCTATGCCATCGCTCGACCAACGTGGTCATCATCCCATTATGCAATCATAGCATAGGCCATCAGAGCACATAATCTAATCCCACCACTGCTAACAGTCCCCACTCTGACTTTGTCAGTTGACCCTCCAACTCCATCGTGGGTGGCCAATGCTCCCGCAATCCCAATCGTGGAAATTGCTCCTGCAAAATCCAAACACCACCATGTCAATTTCATCTTTCTATCCTAACCCCTCCCAGAATGGGGCATCATGTCCCTAGGTCTGTTCCCGACCCATCCCTGGCCCCTGCTGGGTCCTCCTTTTTCCCTCCCCCTTGGCGTCTGCCCTTTTTGGTGTAGATGCCAGTTTGGGCAGAGACGTCGACGTCTTCGAGTAGTTTTCTCCCAGACCCCCATCTTCAAAGATGTGGTTCTAGGTCTGACATTTTTACGGATGCTAGTTTGAAACTGTTTTCCACACAGACGCGGGTTCAAGGATCAGCGTCTGTGCAGACGTTGATCTAGGGATCAACATCTTTGCAAACGCTAGTTCGAGAACCAGCATCTCCGGTTCGGGCCTACTTAACCCCCTATATATGACCCCTAACCCATTCCTAAAAGCGTAAAACTTTGACAGAAGTAACTACAAGGTCTCAGTTGATTTACTCACCGGTGTCAGCCACTCTGCAGGTCATTTGTGTATCCACATGTGTTCTCCCAATTGTCCCTTCATCCTCTCATCCGCCATATTTTCTCTCCAAAGCTCTTTTCTCCTCCAATAACTATTCACAAATGACCTTCTTTAGCCCTCTAGCCCCTCTTATAGCCCCCATTTTTTCCCCCAAAAAAATTCCTCTATTTTTCTCATCCTACCTCTATATTATTGTATTATTAATCCTACTGTATAGCTTAAATGCATAAAAAATCCAAAAAAAAATCCAAAATTCAAAAAATTCAAAAATCATCCAGAGAATTGCAAAAAAAATTTCATTCCTTCCGCATCACTCAGTTTTTAGATTTTAGTGACGTTTTGACTCATGTGACTGCAATCATGTTTTCCACCAAACCAGTTTTGCGACCAACTCTCCTTGTTCCTCATCCTTTTCACAACTTTTGCCATTGAATATCTTTTAATCAAATCAAACCTAATCCTTGCCCATCAGGATGCATCCTTCTGATGTCAGCTTATCAAATCCTTCATCACCTAATCTTGTTCATGGCAAGAACTTTGGACTGAATGTCTGCTTGGTCATGAGGAATTTTTTATTGATTTTATCTTTTTGTGTCAGTTAAAACCTACTCACCACTACCTCGATCTGCTATATCTTGGTGCATTGTGACTGTGGCTACTGATGAATGTGTCTTTTGCAGTGTGCTTTTTTTAAGCATCTAGTCCATGTAAAGGAATCATGTCATTTGTTTTTTCTAACACCTGATGCATACCTCCTTTTGCAATATCAAAACCGGATGTGCTCTCCATATTGTCAACACAATTGACTCCCCAAGTCCTGCATCTGCATTCTTAGTTGCACTCATACTCATTCTACATCTTGCATTTTTGGAAGGCTTATGTTTATTCACTATCCTCCCTTCCTCCTCTTGCACTTTCTCTTTTCGAGAAAATCCCACACACTTTTCTCTTGTTGCGTCCTTTTCTCGGGGGGCACCACCTCTTACCGTCATCGCTTTGGCTCAACTCCTAAAAACTCACTTCCTCTGGGGTAACTTATTTTCTTGTCTTTGACGCAACGTCACTTGCGACGCCGCATCAAAGAGGGGCAAAATATAGATGTCCAAAAATATTAATATTAAATTCCCTTTTATTCATCTAACTATTTAATTAAATTAATTAAATAGTTTCATCTATGGTATTTACATATTTTATAAATACTATCCTAATGTATTTTATTTAAATACATTTCCCTCAAAAATACCCTTTTAATAAATTCATATTTATTAAATTCCTCCACAAAGCTAAAATTCCTCTAAACTTGATTTAAATAAAACCACTTTATTTAAACCCACTTTATTCTCACCAAAATCCCACCTCTTGCTAATAATATCTTAATCTTGACTAAAAAGGTACTTTACCTTTAATCATGTGCATAATCCCCCTTTGACTTTTCCAACCTAATCCTCAATCTCAGCCACTCATGCCCCTTCCACCTCTTAATCTCAACTGTCCATTTTCTGTTTCAATTCTACAAAAGAGGCCTTCCTCTCTTGTATTCTCATCTCTCATCTTTGTGCTATTGTTATTATGCTAGATTTGTGTTAGGATTCTTGTTTCTATTTTCATTGTTGTTAAGTTTAAATCACATAGAATTTACATGCTAGGATCATTTTGGTAAATCAATCATAGTTTCCTTTCTTGCATTGTACTTGAATCCATAGTAGCTTAATCATTTGGAGAAGTTTGAGACTAGTTGCTTCATACTAGTTCTTGAATCTTTCTTCCATTTCATCCATTGTTGCATTGATCATAATCAGTCTACTTGGGGAAGTCCTTGATATTGTGTTTGAGAGAGCACATTCACACCTCCATTAAAGAGCAAATCAAACAAGCCTCTTGGGTGCAACTTGTTTTAGCTCTATCCTATGATATGAGGATAATTTGTGTTGTCTTGCTTGATTTTATCTCATTTGGATTTTAGATGCTAACCCTCTAATGATTTCATGTTTTTGTGAGTGATTGCAGGTTGACATTTTTCCTTGTATATGTATATGTATATGAATATGTATCTATGTATATGTATATGTATCTATATATGTATATATACATGTATATGTATATGCATATGTATATATACACATATACATATGTATATATATATGTATATGTATATGTATATGTATATGTACATGTACATGTACATATACATATACATATACATATGTATATGTATATGTATATATCTACATATACATATGCATATACATATACATATACATATACATATGTATATGTATACGTATATATATACATATACATATGCATATACATATACATGTATATATACATATACATGTATATATACATATATAGATACATATACATATACATAGATACATACACACACACATATAGAGAGAGAGAGATGTGATTAGACGAGTTGAAGTGTGGATATGTGTGAATTAATTTGGATTATTTGGGATTGAATGTGAAGTTGGTGTAATGTGAATGTGAAAGAGAAAAGGTGTAAGTGTGTGAGTTTGACATAATTATATTGTTTGATCAAGAGATCCTACATCTTTCCATTTAATCATTTCCCTATGCCCGCTAGAAGATTGTGTGCTCTTTTGGTAGCTTGTGTAGATCTATATCTTGCACTGAGGTAGTGTGCTTTAGCCTGCAAGTCCTTCTTTAGGGAGTAGTGTGCTTCCATAACAGTTTGCCTAAAACAAAATTTATAATCAGTTATTCATATATAGTGAGTAATATTCTCGCCATGGTTTTTTAAACATTGGGTTTTCCACATAAATCTATTGTTATTGTGTGTGTGTGTGTGTGTGTTCATTGCAATATCTATTACTGGTGGTTAGTTGGATAAAAGTTTATTATTAAGATTTTATGACAGAATAAGTTAAGTTTTGTGCATGTTGATTCAACGCCCCTCTCAGCATCCTAGGGTGTTGAACAAAAGGATATGAAAATAGGAAGACTATTTGAGGAATGAAGGGTAGGAGAAATAGAGGATAAAGTGGAAGGACTAGTATTTGAGGTCCCCTTGTTTGGAAAAGAAACTAAGGAAGATGATGAGGAGAACCTCGTGTTGAGGGAACAAATGAGGAAAATAAATAAATTTTTTGAAGAAGAGTTGTTGGAAGGACCCAAAGAAGTGATAAATTATATACAAATATGAAGATAGGATACCCATTAATATGTTCATAATGTTTTGAGTGAAGAAATAAAGGAAGGGACAATAGAGTATCATATAGATGACGCTAAAGAGACTAAGATCCTTATGTCAGAAGATAAAGAAAGAAAAGTTGAAGAGTTAGCATTAATATATTTGATTGAAGGCATAAAGGTGGAGGATAAGGAGGTTGAATGTTGAGGAGTTTTAGTAGTAGGAAGCATGGAGGTAATTATTCATTTTTCACAATTTTGTGAAATGATATCGATGTTAGAGAGCTAGAGGAATTTTTGGTTGAAAAGGGGGATATTAGTGAGGACATTAATAATAAAAAATACAAAGAAGATTGGTCAGTTTATTAGGGTTTGGAAAACCAAAGTAATAACAATATTAATTGAATACAAAATAAAAGATCCAAGAATAAAAACTCATGATAATACAAATTTAATGTGGTTTACCCAATGCTGGCTACATCCACATAGAAACAACTAGCCACTATTTATTTATCATCCACAAAGAGAAAATTATTATATGATGGATTTTCACATTCCACAACCACACATTTATCAATCCCTTTTCATAGTTTACAAAGCTCAATTTACATACCAAAATTTGATCCCAACAACATGATTAATCACCACAAAGTAGAATATGTCACCACATACCAACACCTTTGTGTTAGGATAAAGTGACATCAACCTTGAAAAAATGATGTCATTCATGTGCCTCTATGTTCCTTAGAAGTGCTCCACGGGTCATGATAGGAAAGATATTAAATATTTGTACTGCACCTTAAACTCAATTTTGATTTTCAAGAGGTGAACATTTAATGATGACAAGGATAAGAAAAAACTGATAAGATCAAGGTGTCCAATTTTGGGTTCTTGAATAATCTTTCTTTGGGCACCCAATATTGGAAGGTGAATGGTCATCTATTGGGAGACCCAAAGATTCATATAAGAGTTACAGAGGATCCCAAAATTTAAACATTTGAGTGGCTATGGGTTCAATGCCCATCATAAAGCTATTTGAAGTAAATTAGTATTCTCTTATATCTCATGGTTCTCCATTATCCTAGGCATGGATTTTTGCAAGTAGTTTTCTACCTCTTGTTTCAAGATACCATTTTGGTTCTCCCTCCCTCAACTTGTTATGAATTAGAATCATCGCATAGTATTTTTGTTTCATTTATTTATAGGTATGTAGGTGTTATAGGGTTTGGTTGGATAATTAAAGTGTATTATTGTAAATATATCAATTTTGAAGATTAATAATATACTCACACTCATTCTCTAATGGATTTTCTCCCCAAAAGGGTTTCTCCAATAAATTAGGTGTCTCATTTGGTTGTTAATTTTTATATTGTTGTTGAATTTTGTAATTATTTTAGACATTTTCATATTTGTAATCACATAAAGAAGTTAATATTGCAATACTTCTTCACCTTGTATTTCAACACTTTGAAGGACGTAAATATGTTGAATAAAATAATACAACTAAGTGCAAGAGTGGATGATAGAAAAGTTATAATGATGGATGAAGAGTGGAGAAGTGTTGTATAATATAGCATGAATACGTTGGAATTTGTAGTGCAAAAGAACATTGGTGTGATGTTGAGTCAGGTAGGGATCCCATGGAAGGAGGCTTCCTAAAAAATAGAGCTGGAGTTGCATGAGATTTTTTAGGAAAAATTTAAAGCTAAAGGTCCCATGAATTTTGTAGTCCAATTTTTCTTAAGAATTTAAGCTCCAAAATTTGAGTAAGTCGGTGGTCTTATGAAAGCATGTCTTTTTCTTCTATAATTTGTGCATGATAAAAAAATGTTAAAAAGGTAATTTTCCCTCCAATTTTTTTAAAAATAAAATTTGAACTTACATGTTTGACAAATGACACATGACATTCCTAAGTTAGTGGGCAATTTCTAACCCCACCCCATTTTCACCTGCTTAAGTATGTAAGCCTAAAAAGTATGAGCTTCAATTTTCTAGGAAAATATTATGAATAGTCCTATAGTAATATTTTTTTCTCCATGATACCTCCTCTTCCTAAAAAATAGAGTTTAAGCCTCCCCGTGGGACCCCACCATAAGAACCTAGTAGAAGATTGTTCGCAAAGGTAGATGGACAATAGGGGATCTCATTCCAGAGTGTTAGTAATAACTGGGAGCGAGGGGTGAATCAGTGGCCTCAAAAATATTCCAATTTTATCAACCCAAAAACTTAGTATCACAATATTAAGCCTCTAGTTATATTCAGTCCTATAAGATGGATGCCTTCAAATATACTTATTAAATAACTATTTCTGAAAGTGCTTTGTTTAAACCTTATTCTGTATGTTTACAAAATAATAGTCTTTCAATTTACCGAAAAATAGTAAATTACTTAGATTATACTGATCAATCCAAATTAGCTATGTGTAATGCAAAATACTAAAGTAATGACTCATAAACACATTGACACATGGATTTTTAATGTGGAAACCCTGTTAAGGGAAAAAACCACTTGGGACCGGTAACCCAAAATTTTCACTCTTCTGAAGTGAGATCGGTGAAGAGCCAACCCTATTAAAGGTTACAAACACACTGTTAGGTGTTACCTTGTTAGAGGATTTAAAAGATTAGTTTGTCACTTGATATTGGGCATTTCTATGCTACCTTCCTTGTCCAAACTCTTCTGGTTTGTCAAATGGTATATGGCATCTCATGATATCTTCATGATCAAACTTTTTGATACTCCTTGGGATGTATCTCAATATAAAAAAGGATCTTTAAATCCTGCTCGGTTAAGAGACTTTTTGAATCAATGGTTAAACTGAAACAGTATGATTTGTTCACATATACAACTTATACTTGTAGATTTTCAGATATTTTGTAAGCTCATTAAACCAATATGATCAATATATCTTTTTAATGCCTTTGCTCCACTCTTGTTCTGCTCGGTGATGCTATGCTCTATTGCTCAATGTCTGCAGAAATCTTTAGCTCTTTCCTTGGCTTGATTGATCAAGAATGTATGAAGTTGTTCTTCATTAGTTTATCTCCAGCATCCTCTTTTCATTCACTCCCCTTAATTCGTAATGAATTAAATTGTACCATTTCTAGGTTCTTTATTTTATTGATCTTGGCGTGATCCGCAATCTTAGCTAATCTAATTTAAAGAAAAAACTCTTGTTTTATCTAGCAGAGATCTTCTTGCCAACTGGAAAAAACATCTTTAAATCCTTTACTTATCTCTAGCTTTTTCTTGTTGATGAAAACAATGATAACTACCAGTTAAGTCTATATTTAGCTCTGCCAACTAGATATTTTGTCATTTCTGAACTCCAACTAACTTTGGTATTTTAACTCTTTGATAGCTTCGGTCAATACCCTAGTTCTCCTCAGGCTTCTCTGTCGGCTTCTCCGTCAGGGTTGTCTATCCTTTGGGCTTGTCTGTCCGTCGGGTTACACTGTGATTCTTATCGTCGGGTATGCTTGTGATTCTCCTCATCAGGTATGCTTGTGCTTCTGCTCATCGATAATGCTCATCGGGTTTCTTGCTCACGCATCACAGTGACTTAACTTCGAGTGATCTCTATCCATCGGGTTCCACTAGCTATCAGTGTTTGAAGTCACATAGTGAATGCTTGTCTTTTATGCATTACTGAAAGCATAATCTTTATATTTCTGATTCTCTGAAGTCTTTGACACTTTGATTATAACCAATTACATTATATCAAGTTGACATCAATGACAATACAATCCATTAACTAATTTAATGTCTTACATTATATTTCTGCATTTTGGTGATCAACTTAACATCTTCAAACATTCAATCAGTTACATGTCATCAATCTCTCCCTTTTGCATTGATGAAAACACACTACATTATCATACTATATTATTACTAATACAATATGAAATATAATAGTTTCATCAATCTTTCCTATTTTAACTATTACAAATGTCTGGTTCTCGGTAAGCTCAAATAGCTTAGATTTATTTCATGCAGAGTGGTATTTCTTCAATCTTCAATCCCTTCACTGAATAGATGTAGCATCTAATGTCTCTATTTTGATATGTTCTCTACCTTGACTGTTCCTCTTCTTGATAATTTCTTTTTCTTTTGACAACAATATCTCCCTTTGTATGAGCTCTCTCCCTTTATTACTTCTCTCCCTTAGATGGATATTTCATATGTAATCAATCTCTCTCCCTTTGAATATTGATTAACTCTTCTTTTTTATTCTTAGGGACTTCTCTTCATGGATAATGATATAATCTTTTCTGATCAATGAGATCATCTCTCCTTTATGATAACAAATCTCTCTCCCTTATGATAATGAGATAATCTCTCCCTTTGACAACAATGCCAAATAATTCTCTTTTATATCATCTTTCATCCCTTTATATAATATATTTCTTGAATTTCCCTATCCATCAACAATACAATGTCTCTGGTATTCGGTGCAGATTTATACCTTGTTGTGTACTAATGTATCTATTGACGTTCATCTCAGTGTTTGCATCAACATAAATGATCTTCAGATTGTGTGACGGCTGATATAGCTTCCTAGTTAGCTTACTGACCAATAGACAAGGGTTGGACCCCTAGTCTTTGTCTCAGGTACTCAAATGTATCTTTCGATAATGGCATGGTGAATATATTAGCTAATTATTCTTTTGATTGAACATATTCTAGTATCACCTCCTTTGCTTGCACTTGTTCTCTCAGATAGTGATACTTGACATGCATGACTAGATTCTTAGAAATGTTAATTGCACTGGTATTATCATAGTAGATAATTACTGGTTCAATATTCTTCATATTCATACCTTCCAGCAACTATTTGATCCATGCAATATTGGAGCAATTTTCAGGAGCAACCACATACTATGCTTCTGTAGTAGACTGAGAGATGCATCCTTTCTTCTTGTTGATCCATGTGACAAGTCTGTCACCCATGAAGAATGCTCCTCCAGTTGTGCTCTTTCAGTCATCAATGTTTCCATCCCAATCAACATATGTATATACTTGTAGCTCAAATTTTCCTTCTCTTTTATACCATAAGCCATAGTCCCTGGTGTTCTTCAGATATCTCAAAATTCTCTTGACATCAGTCATATGTGATTCTTCGAGATTAGCAGAGAATCTTGCAACTATTCCAACTACATGTGCTATGTCTCGTCTAGTATGAACAACATACATTAGTTTGTCAATCATTGATCTATACAAGATCTGATTTACCTCATTTGATTTGTATTCTTTTGTCAGCTTACATCTGTTAGCCATAGGTGTTCCAACTGATTTGGAATCTTCCATCTTGAATATCTTCAGCACTTCCTTGATGTATTTGGACTAAGTGATATATATACTTGCATCTTGTTGAGTCTATAGACCAAGAAAGAATTTGATCTCCCCAAACATAGACATTTCAAATTCTTTTCTCATTTCATTAGCAAAGGATTTGCATAACATTTCATTTCCTCCAAACATGATATCATCAACAAAAATTTCAGCAATCAGAATATTACCATCAGTACCTTCTTTTAAATACAGTTTGCTATTTTCGCTAGTTCTTACAAATTTAATGCTAATGAGATAGGAGTGAAGTCTTTCATACCAAGCTCTAGGTGCTTGTTTCAATCTATACAAGGATTTATGTAGTCTACATACCATGTTTCTCTTGTCTGGATCAACAAATTCTTCTGGTTGTTCAATGTTTACTTCTTCTTCCATTATTCCATTTAGGAATGCATATTTAACATCCATTTGGTATACCTTGAATCCTTTGAATGTAGCATAAGAAAGTAAGATTATAGCTCCTCCTATTCTATCAACAAGTGCAAATGTTTCTCCATAATCAATACCCTCTTCTTGTGCATATCCCTTGCATACTAACCTTTCTTTGTTTCTTGTGACCTCTCTATTCTCATTTAGCTTATTTCTGAATATCTATTTGGTACCGATGACATTCTTGTCATCTGGTCTCGGTACTAGTGTCCATGTACTATTCTTCTCAATCTTTTCTATTTCTTCATTCATAGCACTAACCCATTCTTCATTCTCAAGTTCACTATTAACAAATTTAGGCTCAAAATCACAAAGTAAACATCTAGTGTTTAGTGACTTACTTCTTGTTCCCATTCCATCCTTCTTGTATCCTATGATTTGATTATGTGGATGATGTCTTCTGACATACTTGGAAAGTTTTAGTTCAACTTTGTGTTCATCATTCTAATAATCTTCTTGACCTTCGTTCTGATCTCCATCTCTCAAAACATCATCTTGAGGATTTTATTGATTTTTGGTAGTTGCAGCCAAATGCTTAGGTGCAAAGTTTTGTTGCTCGGGAGTGATATACTATTGCTCAGGTAGAGTGTCAGGTTCTGTATAAATAAACCTGTTGTAGTCCTCTGGTTCTCTTATGCTTTCCTTATCATTCTTTTCTACAAATTCATCTATTTTCACATTTGCACTTTCAATGATCTTGTTAGATGACTTGTTAAGACATTTATAAGCCTTGCTTTTGGTTGAATACCCTAGAAAGATACCCTCTTCACTTTTGGAGTCAAGTTTTCCATTTCTATTATCTTTCAAAATATAACATTGACTGCCAAAGATTCTAAAGTAACTTACATTGTGTGTGTGACCATACCCAAGCTCATAGGGTGTCTTCTTTGTGTCCTTCAATTGTACTCTATTTAATGTGTAGATAACAGTCCTAATAGCTTCCTTCAAAAAAGTATGAGTGATGCTCTTCTCAATCATCAATGTTCTTGCACAGTCAACAATTGATCTGTTTCTCCTTTCAACAATTCTATTTTGTTGTGGTGTTCTCGGTGCAGAAACTTGTCTTTTAATTCCATGCTCATTGCAATAGTTAGTGAATTCATCTCAAGTAAATTCCCCTCCTTTATCTGACCTTAAGCATTTCAATTTCTTTTCACTTTGTTTTTCTACCATAGCCTTATACCATTTAAACATCTTGAATACTTCTGATTTATCTTTTAAGAACATAACTATCATCATTCTAGAATAATCATCAACAAAGAGAATAAAATACCTATCTCCATAGTAACGCTTTGTTCTCATGGGTCCACATAGATCTGTATGGACAAATTCTAGAATGGAATTAGATGTATGGTTTTACTCTTGAAACTAGACTTTGTCATCTTATCTTTTTGACAATTCTTGCACATGATATGCTCAGGCTTGTATGTGATGGAAACCTACTTGTTGGGAGCATGCTCAAACATGCAAACGTTAGAAATATTAATCACTAAAACAAACTAACATGTCTAAACATATACTCTAAAACAAATATTTTCATCACAACCTTCGATGAGTTGAACAAGGGCACCCAATGCCTTGTTGATTTTCTCTTAGAAAAGTATGTGGGTGTGCTCTCCCAACACAATATTAAAATCCCACTTTGAAATGAATGAAAAGGATAAGCTAATCACTCAAGAACAAGTATAAGAAACTTGTCTTAAATTTTCACCATTGATGAAAATGCAAACACTAATGCTAAGATGATATGCAAGATCTAAGCTAAGAAACTACATTCATTCCATTAAACCTAAGATGTAATATCTAGGTTTTTCAAAATGAACTAAGAAAGCATGAAGCATAAATATGAACTAAGAATTTCTAGAGCTAAACTAACATGATAACAATGCATAAAAATGGAGATGATTTGCTCTTGGCAATAGCCTCTATTTATAGATTTTTGGGAGGAAGGAGAGGGCTTGGATGAGGTGGAGCTTGTGTGGCATCCACATAGGTGCCACATGAGGGACACATAAGCCATGCAAGAGGTCAAGTTTGCTCACACATGTGTGAGAAACTTGTGATGTGATAGGTCAAGGTTTACTTGAAGTACACATGTGAAGGATCTTGTAAGAGGTGTGAGAGTTTTTGTCCTGTAAAACACTTTTAGAAAGTGTAAGAAAGGGTCATCAAGGTTGTAAGAAACCTTGTTGGCACCAAATTAGGATTATTTTGAAAAGTCAATATTTGGAAATTTGCTCACACGTGTGAGAAAATAATTAGGACTAATATGTGTAGGAATCAAGAAATTAGCCTAATTAACCTTAGTTAGTTAGTGAGTAGGTCTATTTGGTGAGAGTGATGTGAGGCAGGGTAGGATCTAGGTTCAAATTAGTTTAATCCAAATTAAATTTAGATTAATTGTGGTTTAGTAGAATTAAGTCATGTGGAGGAATAAATAAATTATAAATTTATTTAAAAGGGATAAATGAGGGAAATGTATATAAATAAGATTTAATACATTAAAAGGGGCAATAATATTTAAATTAAGATTTAAATATTATGAAGGTGAATCATATTTAATTAAATAGATAAATGAATATAAAAAATATAATTAATTTAAAATTAACTATAATATTATGGGAATATTAATTAAATTAATATAAGGATGATTTTAGACGTCTACATTTTGCCCCTCTTTGATGCGGTGTCGAAAGTGGCGTCGCCTCAAAGAATAAAAAATAAGATGCCCCAGCAAGGTCAGGAAAACCTAAGGTGGTGAGGGTAGCGAAGTGTGCCCCCTCGAAAAAATAATAGGAAAAAATAAAGAAATTTAATAAAATTTTCTCGAAAAAGGCAGGAAGAGGGGGAAAGAAAACCAATTGCATGGCGTGTCCAAAAAAAATGGAGGAAAAACAGGGACCAGAATGGGAAACAGGGAGATGAACGGAAGAAACGGGTCCCAAGGGCCTATAAATAGTCCACCAGGGCCCAAAGAGAAGTCATTTTCATTCACATAGAGCAAAAAAGATGGAAGAAGAAATAAGAGATGGCGGCGATCTGAGAGCGTGCACAACTTGGGGAGCGAGTAAGGACACACCAGCGGCCTGCAGACATAGGAACACCGGTGAGTAGTCGAAGACCTCTGAGTCATTTTTGTTTTTTAGGTTTTAATGTGCATTTATTGTGCTCAAAAAGCATGCAAAACCAGCCTGCAACAGAGATGACGGTCGCTTGACGACTGTCTACGCAGACGGTGATCGACAGACCGCCATCTTCACAAATGGCTAATCGGCGATTGTCATCTACGCAGACGAAGATCACACAATCACCGTCTGTGATGGTAGGGGGTGACAAAAAGATGAGCGGAGATGATGAAGCAAGTTCATCGTCTGCGCAGAAAAGAGGTGGTGACCTAAACTGCCATCTCCATAGATCGACGACTGTGAAGAACTGTCATCTGCATGGGTAAATCAACGTCTCTGCCAATTGACCTGAGAATAGAAGAAAAAGGGAGGGAAGGGATCTGGGGGGCATTTTTTGATGCCCCAGATCAAGAAAGAGTGCTATCAGAGATCTGAGATGGGTATTTGGTGGATGTAGAAGGATACGATTACCTTCCGAGCAAGGGAGTGCTATCCAACGACTATGGCGCTGGCGCAGGAGCTGACGATAGAGGAGTGGGGGCTAGTCACCTTGTACGGGTTAGATCATGTGTACCTCTAGCCCTATTTGAGAGTGCATAATGTGCTTATGTTGGCATTGATCAAGAGGTGGCATAGTACTACCTTGAGCTTTCACTTCCCCATAGGGGAAGCTACTATTACTCTACACAATATGTGGAGGATTTACTTAGTGCCGATTTGGGGGCTGATACTCACGTACTATTTTGAGGGGTCAGAGCCATACATGGAGATGTCCTTTGGGAGGAGGTATACAAATATTCCAATGACACGACAATGGATGTCATGGGCGGGGGCTATAGCAGCACGGCCACGGTTGCGACAGGTGACACTATATTTGGTAGGTTTAGTTGGAGGACCGATGATGCTAGATCATGTAGGGAAGGGATTCCCTATCAGCTGGGCACGGATATTGAGCAACATGGTGGAGGATGGAGAGAAATATTGCTAGGCTTACACTATACTTGGTCAGTTATATTATTATCTACACATGTGTGCCTATAGTAAGGGTAGGGCACTAGGACCAAGATGTACTTTGTTACTGGTATGGGCATGGGAGCATATAGTTGTCATATGCCTGATTCACATACATGAGATCAGGCAGGTTTATGAGCCATTTGTATGCAGATACATGACACCGATTAGCTACGAGTCTATAGACTCGGTTGGATGTTGGCGAAGGAGACTAGATGAGATTTGGGATATTCAGTGGACACCCTATGTAGGGTGTGAGACATGGGGGCATCAGGTCCCATAGTAGGATGGAGATGCATACATAGAGGACGATCACTATGATATATGTGAGCATAGATTTCTTTGAAGATAGAGGGCCAATAATATCTGGCCTGGAGAATTTGATGGGCAATGGCGTTAGCTGAGCCATGCCTGGTTCTATACTGCCCATGAAATTCTTCTATCATCTGGGTAGCTTGGTTTTTTTCTACGCTCCGGAGGTAAATCCCCTCAAAATTCTTGCAAAAAAGTGTCCCATTTTTTATCATGAAGTGCACGCTTTTTAGTCGCAAAGTGCGACGTTTGTTGGGAGGGAGCTCCTCCGGGCACCGATTATTGAGTAATAGTTATACCGGATTGGTATACCATGGATCTTGTGTGATTGACTCCACAGTGTAAGTCTGGCACTCTATGTTTTGAGAGACTTCTACCATTGCTTTACATAGTTCCTGGCCTCGGACTATTTTCATCGGTTGCATTTCAAGATCATATTCTTGGAGGATGGCCATCCATTTCCCCTGGCATTCTCCTAGTTCACTCTATAGCAGTAATGACTTGATGGCCTAGTCCAGGATAATGACATACACTTTTCTCCTGAGAATGTAGTGCCAAAGTTTATTCATGGCCTGGACTAAAGAAAATGCCTGCATTTCCAATGGTGTGTAACGAAATTTGGCATTTTTAAAGGGGGAGCTCATGAAGGCAATAGGTCTTTCCTCTCCCTCAACTTTTTGGGTTAAAAATGCGGTGGCAAAGTGTGGAAAAGCAAAGGAATAAATGTGGAAAGGGAGGGAATATTCTGGACTTTCCAAGACTAGGCCCTCCACTATAGTCTTCTTGATTTGGGCGAATGCCCACTTTGCTTCGGGGCTCCACTCAATTTTGGTATCTTTCTTCATAATTTCATTGAGTGGTCTAACAATCACGGCGAATCCGGTAATGAATTGTTGGGTGAAGTTTATCTTCTTGAAGAAAGACCTCATTTCCTTCTTACTGTCGGGCATTTGCAAATTTAGCAGTGCTTCAACTCTCTCAGGGTCAATGGATATCCCTTTCTTAGAGACTATGTGCCCAAGAAATTTCCCTTCAGTGACCCCGCATATACACTTCTTTGGGTTAAGGGAGATACCATACCTGCGACACCTCTCACAAATTTGAGCAAGATGGGCGGGATGATCACGCCTGTCTTAGGAAAAGACTATCAAATCATCCATGTAGATGATTATGCATTTGTTAACCATGCCCTTGATTGCAATGTCCATGGCCTTTTCAAATGTGGCCCCAGTGTTAATTAGGCCAAAAGGAATTCTCTGATATGCAAACATCCCCCACTTCGTGGTGAACATTGTTTTCATCCTATCTTCAAACTTAACCATGAATTGGTTATACTAGGAATACCCATCTAGGAAAGCCATCACTTGTGAACCATTTACAATTTGCAACACCTCATCCAGTGAAGGGAGAGGGTGATTATTTTTCTAGGAGGCCTTATTCAAGTTGCAAAAATCCACACACAGGTGAATCTTTCCATTCTTTTTATGCATGGGGACAAGATTGGAAACCCATGTAGTATGTCAGATAGGAAAGATGATCTGGGCTGACAATAATTTTTGAACCTCCTAGTGGATCAGGGGTTCGATCAAAGGGTTTACCGACCTCTATTTCTGCCGAAAAGGTTTGGCCTCTACTTTCAAGGGGATGGTATGCGTCATGATAGATGTATCATAAGTTTTGATATCTTCATACCCCTAGGCAATAACATCAATATATTCTCAGACAACTGGGAGAATATTCTCCTTCTCCTCTGGGGAGTAGGAGGTACCAATATGGAAAAAAATTTCTTCATCATCTTTACCGATGTTCACCTTTTCATATTTTCCTTCCTCGGAGGAGGATGATATCTTGTCTCTTCCCTGAGGGTCCTAATCAAAGATTCATTCTAGAGCGACCATCCACTTAGGAATGGTGTTGGTGGGTAGGTTAATGATCCCATCATCTTCTTCCCCTTTCCCGATATCATCATGATCAATTTCTTCCACAATCTGATCCTCAAAGATGCCAACAATTTCCATGAAGGCCAAAATGTGCTGGTCATCTTCAAAAACCTAGAAGTGCATTATATTGTCCAGGATGGATGGGATAGGGACCATTTCAACAGAAAATCTCCAGAGCCGGGAGCCAGCCATCGGCTTGAGGGTACTGGCAGACACAGCGAGGGAATTTGGAATGTAATTACATTTCTGGGGGATAAGTTCGATGCCAAAAGCATCAAAATATTTGATCAAGCTCCATGCCTAGTTGCGGTATGCGACCAGCCTTTTATCATGACATGTGTACTGGCTCCAGATCTATTTTACAGTTAGCTATGAATCACCCATTTCCTAGAGGCGGGTGATCCCTTTTCTCAAAGTGAATAGGAGTCTGAGGACCAAAGCCTCATACTTCATGACATTGTTGGTGCAGTTAAATTGTAGTCTGTAGGATGCAAGGAAGGGCTTTTCTCACGGGTTGATTAATTCCACCCCAGCTTCGTAGCCTTGTTTGGACCGGGACCCATCAAACTTCTGGATCCATAAATCATTGTCAATTTTATGGGGCTGAGGAAGTGAAGTGGCATTTGGAATGGGTTTGGGGTTGGGAGGTTTATCAGGTGATTCCTCTGACTTGGATGGTGCACAGGTGAATCTTTCCTCCAGAGACTCTTTTGGTTCAGGTTCCTAGACTGGTGATACTTTAGGTGTGTCAATGGGTGGACTGCTTGGTCTTGGGAACCTATCTTTGCACTTCTTCTCTTGGAGGTTTGTGATGTGATGGGTAACGGTGGTAATACAAGGCTCACAATGCACC
This sequence comes from Thuja plicata, assembly GCA_018584345.1. Classification (NCBI taxonomy): domain Eukaryota; kingdom Viridiplantae; phylum Streptophyta; class Pinopsida; order Cupressales; family Cupressaceae; genus Thuja; species Thuja plicata. The sequence continues at coordinate 2,040,595 of MU224783.1, read as the reverse complement.
CGACACCAAGTACTGAACAAGAGGTTGGCCAGAGTCACCATGCTACCTTGTAAGTCCACCTCACATTTCAGCTTTGCATCTAGGTCTTGAATTCTCTAAGTGATTATGGGATCCTCCCCGGGGATGAAGTCAAAGGTTAGGATTTCCCACGGTTGATATACCTCGAGCGAGGAATTAGAGAAAAATATTTCATTAACCTTCCCAACTTTGGCAAGGGCCTGTTTCATTCTAGGCTCGCTTGCTACCTAGATCTGATTTGATTTCCCTTTCCAGGGGAGCCACAAGTGGGATAAGTCCATCGAGAAATACCTGTTAAGGGCCTTTGACCAATTTTGACTCAATAACATCCCGTAGGTTTTGGGGACGTCAACCACTTGGATGTTGATGATGCTAGATAACCAGGGATCCTAGATGAGCTGAATTTAGATGTTCTTCAGCTCGCCAACCATTTTCATAGCAGTTTTGTCTAGTTGGACTACTGCACCTTTGGAGGGTGTGGGAGTGAGTCTGAGCTTCTGGCAGATGGACAAGGGCATAACGTTACCCAAAGCACTGGAATCCACTAGGCAATTATACTGGTTTTTCCCTTGGATCTTCAGGCCTAGAAGGAAGGGGGTTTCTTCTATATTTCCTTGGAAGACTGTTGAGTTGGCATCGTCAAAAGTGACAGTCTTTGGCAAGTGACTGACATCTTTTGGGTTCCCTAAGAGATTTAGGAGGGACTTCTTTTTCTTGGGACAGTTGAGAAAAACCTCCATCAAAGTCATGGAGGTAGTGGTGTTTTCTAATGCCTTGGTGATGTCAAACCGTCCCCCCGGGTAAATCTGACTCCCCCTGGCCAAATCCTTGGTGTGGTTAGGACTAGGTCCTTTCAGAGGGAGAGAATGGTCATTTTTTTAGATTCCTAGGGGGAGGTGTTCTTGGGAGGAATTAACATGTAGGATAGCCCTTTTCCAGCTTGAATCTGAGTGTTATATGGAGTCCATGGGCTGGTGAAGGTGTTAGCCTCAAAGGCTGAAATAGATTCATCAAAGAACCCCTGTAAATTGGATTCTTCTTTGTCTTCTTCATCTGTCCCGAAGGAGGCGGTCTCACACATAAAAGTAGTGTGAGGAGGCTCTGTGTAGGAGGATTATGGGGGAGTTGGATAAATAGGTTGTAGTCTGTCTGACTGAGAGATCTGGATGATCTTCTCCAGTGTGGTAGAGTTCACCTCAGAATGCGAGCCAATATCGTGCAATCTACACCATGTGGTTAGGGGGTGGAATCTTGCAAGATGCACAGAATGACTAGGTCTAGCACCACCCTGAGTGGTATTTTGATTCAGAGGATGACCTACGGTATTCATGTTATTGTTCCATTACTGTTGGTTGGGTCGAGGCCCGTTGTTGTAGTTTCAGCCTCTGAAATTGGTGTTTCATTGGCCTGAGAAAATGTTCCCTCTCTGGTAATTAGGGTTATAGGGTGCAAAAGGCCCCACCTTCAACTATCCCATGTCTAATGTCAAGGAGGACACCAATTTCTAGAGGGAGTAAACCTCAGCAGACATCTAGGTAGTGGTGTCACAATGTGACAATTGTGGTGGTGGGTTACCTAGGAAAGCGGCAGGAGCACCCGGGGTCGAGGACAGCAATCCTTCAGTTGTGGATGATTGGAAGAAAGGAATTCTGAGGGATTGTGTCAAAGGTTGTGGCATCTGCTATGGCTGATTCCAGGGAATGTATTCTAGACCTGGGGTTGTCTGAGTTTAAGATGGGTAGATGTACCAGGCCTGTTGATCTATCAGTGGTGGCCCATGGCCATCGTCGAAGCACCCATTATCAGATTAGGATTGTATCCTATAGCGTAAGAAGTTCCACTGGGTAACATGTTGAAGGGCATGCTTTGTCCAATCCCACCACAGGCCTTACTCAGGCCACGGGACAATTCCAAGGCTAAGTTGTAAACTTTCACCAAGGTATCCCAGTCGTTAGTGGTGGTAGTTCTCCAAAGGAGAGTAGCGAAAAAGGGGTCCATAGTGTTTAGGTATGTCTAGATAGTCACATCAATGGATGGAACAAAAGGACCTATGCACCGCTTCAAAGTTTGTTGGAACCGATGATTGAAAGTAGTGAGGGGCTCGTTTGGTTCCTTTCTGAAGGAAATGAACTAGCTATGGGACCAAGTTGGGTCCACATGAATGCAAAACGTCGCCAGAAAGGCATCTTCCATATCCTGCCAACTATTGATGGAGTTGGAAGGCAAGTTTAGATACCAATTCATCTCCTTCTGTCCTAAGGACAAGGGAAACATCTGGGTTACAACATCTTGATGTTGTATCCGGTGTCTATTCATGGCATCTTTGTAGGCTTGCAGGTGTTTTTCTACAGTTTGGGGACCTAGATGCTCATATTTGGGGTAGATCTTCTCCAGGTTTGGAGGAAGATCATTAGTAGCACCGGGGAACTACCCCATTGGGGACCCGGTATTGTTGAAGTAGGCAGCCATCAAGACGGTTTGATTTTGGCTTTGGTGGATGTGAGTCCCTGAGATTATCTGAGGGATTTGGGTATTCTGGTGCGTAGTAGACCCCCAAGGAAAATTCAATGGTTGTCTAGCTTGGTGGGTCCTTTACCTTTGGACAAGAGGTCGGAGTTCTACAAACTCTCCAAGGTCAGGGGTCAATCGGAGGATTCTATCAAAGTGTAGGGACAAAAAATGATCCTACCCCATGGAAAGTCTAGTTCCTAAAACTACTGCTTGGGGAGCCCTCGACGGTGTAAAATCAAAATATTTTGAGGGAGATGAGCTCATGCCCTCCTTCTAGTGCCATTTTCTATTGATGGGACTTTGTGACCGGCTCTGCCAACAGAGATAAGTTGTCACCGGGTACTGGGGTACCCACCAACTCCACCTGAAGAGATTTACTAGAGAATGAATTCTCCTAGGCTCCAAGCACCTGGTAGTCGGGTCTCAATAGTGCGGGGGAGCTAAGTTAGGCAGGTGACTGTTGTTTGAGGGGATAGCTGGTTTTTACTCATCAATTTTGGGGATTTCAATGGGAGTGAGGTTTCCTGCAAGAATCTTAATTTTACCAAAGAAACTACAAAAGATAGATCAGAGTTAGAATAATTTTCTACTTATAGTCATGCAATATGTATTCAAACATAAAAAATGGATCCAATGCAAGAAAAACTACACTAAATATTGAATAGAAAAGGAATCAACGATTAATATATACTCAGTAGCAAAGGGAAGTAAGATCATTCAACTAAATTGCAAAACATCAGAGTAAAGGACATAGGAAAACATACAGCACAAAAGATATTCGCTAACTTCAGAGATTAGAGCAACATGACACATGGCCACAAGTTGTTCTTCCTTCTTTCATTAACTTCAAATTATTCCAGCATCACTGGCGAGTATAGTCATGGCTCCAAGGGAGCATTAAGCTACTAAGAACAGACTACAAATAAACTCCTAACTGCAACAAACTTGAAAAGCTATTTTGCTATTGTTACTAGACAAAAAAATCATCAATTTCGCTAACCCTTGTTAAGGCATTGGACCTATTATTTATACACAAATTTGACCTAATCTACTTGTACACTTGCTAAATAAAATACAATATCCATGGCTCGTACTACCTACACCACTTACAATCATCTCGGGATGTACAAAACTCTGACAAGATGGAGAAAGAAGAAAGGGGAGAAATCTAGAAGAATTAGCCTAGAGAAGCGGGTCATGGTACTTATAGAATAAAATTGCTTATTCCATTAACTTAGGCCACACGCTTCAACAATGCTGATTGCGGCCCCTATCTTCGAGGTGTGTCAGGTAGTAAATGTGGGAGCGGTGCCTCGGGGGAATAAGAAGATGTATGTTAGAACCATACCATCCGTCGAACCTGTCCTTATCTAAATCACCTACATTTTGAACCTTATTAATTGCTAACGATGTCTTGGTCGTATTTCATGTTCTGGCAATTTTCCTAGTTCCCTGTCCTTATCCCTGATTTTTGGTATGCTCCATTCAGTTATCTCTCGTTTATTTTGCCTTACCAGTGTCATGTTTTCAGGTTTTCAAGTCTAAACCTTAACCAAATTGATGAAACCCTGAAAACCCTAGCCTAATCCAAATGATAAATGTTATATTTGAACCCTATGTCTTGGCACGTTCTTTTTCAAAGTTACTTTTTAATATCCGCTTAAGGCATGTGCTTTATATTTGAATCGCGCAGTCGCGATGAGTTTTTGTCAATGTTTCTATGTTGTGCGACTGGGCGATGAGTTGCCAATCATGGGTCATCGCGCAATCGCGATCTGTTTAAGTCAAGGTCTTTAAGTCGCGCGAGTGCGCGATGAGCTATTTTAAGAGGTAATCACGCAATCGCGATCTGCTTAGGAGAAGTTTTGATATGTCTACAACTGAGTGGGTTCAATGTTTTAAATGGTTTATCACGCAGTCGCGATGTCTTTTGGAGGTCGATCTATAGGTTCACGAGTCAGCGACGGGGTAGATGTTTGTTTGTCACACACCCGTGTCAGGTTTTTATGCCAGTGATTTACGTCCGCGATTGCGTGATGAGATCTTTTTTTTAGCGGTCACCCACTCCCGTTGGTTCTAACTCATGTTGTATTGTGCAGTGTGAGTGCGTGACAAAGACATAAAGTGCTGATGTGAAAATGCATCGCTCAGTCGCACATGTAGTTTTCAAGGTTCTAAAGGGTTCGCGACCGAGCGACCAAGGTGATTTTTCAAACTCATCGCGCACTCACCCATGTTTTGAGGTGGTCAAATGTCAGCTCATGACTATGTGATGAGGAAACAGGGGAGCCGTCGCGCACTCGCCGATCAAAAAAGATAAAGGGAAAAGAGCTCGCGAGTATGCGACGAGCCAAAAGACAGATGTCGTCACCCACTCGCGCGTTACATGAAAGCTGAAACAAAAGCGGTGCGAGTATGCGACTAGATAGAGTATGCAGTGAAAAAGGGAATGTCGCTCAGTAACCGAGGCTTAGGAGATATCAGAGGTCAGCTCGCGAGTATGCGATGAGTTAAAAAAGAAAAGCATCGCTCACTCGCATGAACCAAAAAGCAAAACATAAAAGGATGGTGATTGTGTGATAGACGTAAGATAAGGTTAAAAAATAACTTGTCGCTCAGTCATAGAAGGTAAAAAGTGGAGTAAGAATGGATGGTGAGTGTGCGATGAGAAATAAAAAGGATGTGTCGCTCACTCGCAAGGATCTTCCCAGAGGTGAAAATGTAGCAGCAGTGCAGACAGAGCTCTTGAACTGTTTGAGCAGATTTTATTAAAGGAGTTGATGGTGCATTCATTTGCATTCATCGTATGTTCAGAGCCCAGGTTGTTTAGTTTGCAGAAGAAAGATATTTTGCTCGGCTTGCAGTGTTGTCCGAATTGATCAGAGAGTTCTAAATTGCACGAAATTTTGCATAGAACAGTCAGCTGATATCTGAGATAGATTTGTTTCAATATCGGTAAAGAAAAAGAGGTTCAAGGTGCTGTAAGTGAGCAAAGTTATGGCTGAGATTTCACAAGTGCAGCAAGCAGATTTTGATGTACACTGATTCAATAAAATATTGTATGAAGTCTTTGCAGTAGAGACTAACATCAACAGGTTCCCACTTGATGTACATCACTGATGCTAGATGGGACAGGCACAAGGGTGCAGGTACTGAGTATTCTAGAATTCAGGTAGCTATCAGATGATAAAGTGAAAGTTTGGCATTGCACTGTTCAAGACATGAGGGATAGTTATTATAAAAAGAGAATGTTGGTGAGTAGGCAAGCTCAGCTATCCAATTCAACATAAATATTATCAGGGCTTGGTCCTTTCGCCATTTTTTCTCTCTCTTTTGTCTTTCTGTACTTTAGGGTTAGGTTTTTTGTGATCATCCGAAGCTTGTTGCATCCTTAAGGGATTCCAAGATGGTCAGTAATCCTATATATAGCAGAGGAGTTGTAGTTGTAAGGGTTCCTTTCCTCTGCTCTGTTTTGGTTTTTACCGGCAGATGTCCAGAGTAGGTTACCATTTGTTTGGAGATTTTATTTGTAGAGCTTGCTTCTTTTTCATGTTTACTTCTTGTGTTTATTGTCTGGACATCTGGAAACAACTTGGATTAATGAGAATACAGTGCAGTTCCTATTCATTATTGTCTTGTCTCTTTTGACTATGGTTTGTGCTCTCGTATAGTTCATTTGTAAGGCATTTGGAATATACCTACTACAAGGTAGTGTGTCTAATCATTTGTGAGTCTTTCTCAAGGAGAGAGTTAAATTTTTTAAATGATTTTAGAGAGCAGGACATAGTTGTGAAGATCTGATGAAGAAGTATTGAGTTGAGTAGACTGTTTGTAAGGCATTCAATCTGGATTGCATGAAGTTTGTAAGGCATCCTTCAGTATTTCATTAGTTTCTTATTGTTGACATATGTTTTCATTGACTCTTTGCCCAAGGAATAGGCACTGATCTAGAG
>MU224783.1:1994417-2020683 GCA_018584345.1 Thuja plicata | reverse complement strand
CTTGATCCCTTTTCTTCATCAAGCGATCACACGACAACCAATAGCACTCTGACAGATGTCATTTATTACTTCGTCCACTTTATGCATTCTGGAAGTCTGACTCATCACCCCCGTTCTGGCGACATCCTGACTGAGGGAAATCACTTAACATGCAACTGTTAGTCGCATGGTCATGACTGTTATCTCTTAACCATCTTTTAATCATGAGACCACGCGAATAAAGGGAAACCTTAACTGTTTTAATGTCCTGATCCAGCGATCACGCGACATAAAGGAGGCGCAAGGTCGGAAGACAACTCTTTGACCTGTTGACTCTTCACGCGATCACCCGACTGAAGGCGGGTCCCATTCACTTAAAAGCTCATAACACGAATATCAAGCGACAACCCGACTGAAGGAAAATCGCTAAGTCTCGATACACTTAGAGAATATTCTATTTTTTCACGACACAAGGCAAAATCAAAGTCGGGAGATGTTTTGGCATATTCGTTCTGATTCACGCGATCAAGCGACCTGACTTAACTTGTTATATAGCACATGCCTTTAGTGACTGAAAAAGGTAATGAAGAAATAGAAAGACATGGCTAAGGGTTTAAAATGCATCGTTTAAAACCTGGCCTTAGGGTTTTTTCAGGGTTTATCAGGAGTTTGACAATTTGGCAAGGTATAGGCATGAAAACCTTAAAATTCTCAGAGAGGATGGCAAGGAACCGAGGCAAAATAGAAAAAACACAAAATACAACCAACAGGTGGTGAATCAGACAAAATCAAATCTTAATACTTAAAACTTAGCTCTCTGATTCACTTAGTAGAACTGAATACAGTAATAACAGACTCACAAAATAACTTAATAACTTAAACAATCATACATCTCATAACATGCAAATCAATCATTCAAACTCAGTTAACACCATATTTAATGAGGAAACCTAATAAGGGAAAAACCTCTGTGGGAATTTTGAACCACAATAAAATGTACCCTTCTAAAGTATACTCGGTTAAGAACTTGTTAAAGATTTACAAACACATTTTCTATATGTGACCCTATTAATGGATTAACCTCAGATCTGTTAAGATCTTTGCCTTGTTAGGATTGGCCTTGTTGGAGGTCTTTAAACACTCTTTTGGAATGTCATCTACTTCTAGGATTTACAAATATGACTGTTAAATCCACTCGATTAAGAGATTTTTTCTCGATTACAAATGCTAATAAGAAACAATATAAACTTTGATATGTAAATATAGAAACTACCTTTTCTTGGGTCAGATCCTTTGTGCTCATATGAATATTGGCATCACATACTCCATTTGTCTCTACTCTAGACTATAGATTCTGCTCTTTCTGCTTCTCTTCTCTGCTTAGTAGCTTTGATACTAATTGTTGGTCTACTGAGAGGGGGGTGAATCAAAGAGATAAGTTTTAAGTATTAAGATATGATTTTTTCTGATTCACCCCCACCCCCTCTAAGTGGACCAACATGGGAAAATGGAGAGAGAGAGAGAGAGATCTCAACAAAAATACACCTTTTTAAGTTTGATTGGATGTCTCTCATAGTGTGGGGTGGGTCCACGCATACATACACACATACACACACACACACACATATACATATACACATATATACATACATATACATAAATATACATATATTTGTGTGAATGACTTTCTGTCCAACAGATGTGTTCGTGTGAAACATTGATCACATTTTTTTACAACAAAAACTTGATTGCAATTTTTTAAATAAAATCACATACATCATTTTACACACATGTGTTAAGAATTGTGATTAGGCTTGGATGGAAATTGTGAGGCTTGAGATCTTCATTTCCCTCCTTTTGGTGTATTTTTTCCTTCCAATATGCTTTCTCAACTTCATTGTCATCAAGTTTATACATTATCAAGTGGGTATTGGTCAAATTACCACCATAATTTTACATGACTCCTTAACTTTCTAACCATAATGTTTTTTGGTTTTAAACAACATAATAAATTTTTAACTATTTGTCTAAATTTGAAATAAATTATATATTATTTTCCTCCACTTTATTCTTTACAATTTTTTAAAAAATCATTTTTTGATTAGTTTGGTGCAAGTTATTTGAAGTGCACAAACATGTACCTAATTTTCAGGATGCGTCCACTTTGAAAAATCATAAAAAAAATACTCAACAAAAAATTAAAAAATATACAATTCTAGTACTTTCTCTTAACTATCTATCTACCAAAGGGTTTTTCAAAATACTAAATGCAACTATATCTTTTTTGAAGTGCACGCCAAATGTTATGTTATGTTTTGCTAAAAAATAGGAACAGTTTTTGGTGTGCAAAGGATTTGACCTCCTTAATCTTATCCATTTTTGAAAAACTCTAGTAGTTTAGGAACTAGATTCAGAGTACTAAAATTTATGTTCTTTTGGTATCTTCAAATTTTGAGTGCACAAGTTTCAAATTGCTCCTTGAAGTTTAGGTTTATCTATTTTAAGAAAAAAGTGGCCGCTTGTACCCCTTTTTATTCACCATCTTGGTGCACTTACCCAAGTATTTTTCTATTTAAAAATTTAAAAATAAGCTCATGTGGCTACAAATAATTATAACCCTATAAGGTTAGAACTACAAAGTAGCATTCAATATTTTTTTTAATGAAATACATAAAATACTAGGTAATGTCAATATATTGTGATATATCTATCAGGGTTCAATTGTGTAGTTTTTGAGTCCAACTCATTGAACCATCTTTCATAAGTAGTGGTCCAAAGAACCCATCTCTCATGATAATGAATGGAACACATAGAACTCATTGCATTTAGGTGATGCTCACAGAGGTGAAGCACCAAGACTTCTTGGGAGGCTACCTATCCCAGTACTACTCTAGCTCAAGCACACTTTGTTAGGATTAACAAGGCAGAAATAATAATTACATGCAAAAATATAACCAATAACAGAGAATAATAAACCAAACCAGAAGAGAACACAAGACACAAAGATTTAACGTGGTTCACCCAATCCTTGGGCTACGTCCACCAAACAGCAAAGTCCAATATTATTCTTATCCAGTGATTACAATTAGATCGCAATGCGCAAATCCCTTACAGCTCAATACCACCATAAAACATAAAACATAATAATGAAACCCTAACCCTAAGCCAATTTATACAAACTTTATGCCGCTTTAGGGTTAGAACATGTCGGTCCATAAATTGGCCTTGCAGAAAGGTAAATCACTTTCCTCATCAGTCATCACAATATAACACACTTAACCCTAAAGTTTCCTCCAAGGTTTAGCCCACTTTGTTTGCAACCCCATTTGTAAAAAATTCAACAAGTGTTGTGTATTATGAACCATTTATTGTGAAGCCACTTAAGCTCATCAAATGATAAGTAGGAGATATTTTCCTCGGCAAGTCAAATTGTGATATTTCTATTAGGATTCAACTATGTAGTTTTTGAGTCAGACTCATTGACTCATGTTTAATGAGTAGTGATTCACAAGAACCCATCTCTCATGAGAATGAATAGAACACTTAGCATTCATCGCGTCTAGGTGATGCTCACATAGGTGAAGCAATGAGACTTCCTGGGAGGTCACCCATCCCAGTACTAATCCATCTCAAGCACACTTAACCATAGAGTTTCATCCAAGGCTAAGACCACTTTGCTTGCAACTCCATTTGAAAAACCTTTATCAAGTGTTATTCCTTATGAAGCCCCTTAAGCTCATCAATTGATAAGTAGGAGATATTTTCCACAAGTCAAATTGTGATATTTCTCTTAGGATTCAACTGTGTAGTTTTTGAGTCAAACTCATTGACCCTTGTTTCATGATTAGTGGTTCAAAAGAACTCATATCTTATGAGAATGAATGGAACACTCAAAACTCATTGGGTCTAGGTGACGCTCATAGAGGTGAAGCGCCAAGACTTCTTGAGAGGTCACCCATCCCAACACTACGCCAATTCAAGCATGCTTAACCACAAATTTTCCTCCAAGGTTAAGCCCACTTTTTTGCAACTCCATTTGCTTGCAACACTTGTTGAAGGTTTTGTAAATGGGGTTGCAAGCAATATCATAGTTGAATCTTGATAGAAATATCACAATTTGACATGCTGTGGAAAATATCTCCTACAAATATCCATGTCAACATATCTAAATATTAACCCTCAAAACTTAAAACAAGTATACCTGTAACTATTTATTGATATTTTGACAAGCTATTCTAAGCCAAAATCTATTTCGATTAGCATCATACTTTAAATACTGACATGATATAATAAAAATAATAGATCTAATAAAAAATAGTTAGACAACCTCACATTTCAAAAATGACCTTTCCCTGTGCTCTTTAATTACTCCCAATTTTGCAGAACTTGACACATAATGATAACAATCAAATAGAATCTCAAAATGATTTGTCATTTAAACTATATCAAATTACCGTATTATCATAAAGTTGTCTATACATCTTGAATCTTTGTTGAGCTACATGATCAATACTTAAAGTTCTTAAATATTATATGGAGATATATAATCATCTCAACAACTCAAATGTCACTAATGTACTATAAACTAAATCTCCTTCAAATATGCCTTTATAATCATCTTAATTTTAGTTTAAGTGGTCAAAGCTGAAGAGATTTAAAATAATCAATATCACTTCACTTATAGCCACTCGAGATAAAGATTGACAACTTCAATCATTTTCTATATTTCAAAAGTAATCTAACATTGTACAAGAACACATTATTTTTGTTACACATGTCCACAACTATTAACGTTTAAGGATTAGATGAACCTTTGAATAAAGTTGCATTTGCATCAAGTGTGAGGCTTCAAAAAGAAATAATAAAGTAATTAAACTATAGGAACATATTCTACCCAAACTTACATAAGATTTGATGAAAAAATTGAGTTGAGTCTGGTCGTCCTATAGAGAGTATGTACAACAATTTTATGTATGGATCAATAACTGGATTTGGAATTTATTCTTCCTAAGTAATTGGTACTACACTATTTCGTTTTGAAATTGTATGTAGACTAAGAAAATTAGGGGGAAAAGACATGAAACATAAAGGCCACCACGAGGATCACAATTTCATCTAAATAAAGCCTAATCTACCGAATAGAGAAATCAAATAGAAATGCAAATAAAAAATAAGAAAATGCAAACTAAACACTCCATTCGACAAGCCTCTATTGTTCTTCTTACTTTTGTTCTAATGTTACTCTCAGATTTTTATAGATAATTGAGATTGATTTGTATTTTGATAAAGTGACGGTCACGATAGTGAGAGAAAAGATAAATTGAGAAACGAGATAAAGAGATGGAATAAATTAGCAAGTAGAGAAGATAAAGATATTTAAGTTAGTAAAATTAGATTTTGAAAAACATAGAAAGTGTCTGATTTTCAAATATGCTCTCCATTCTTTCTATTTTGAAATTGAGAAAAGAAGATAAGTTATCAAAATGCTTTTAATTTTAAAAATCAATAAAAACAAATAAAGTTATGTGCGTATATTTTCAAAATTAGAAAGAAAGTAAGTTGATAGAATTGTCTTTTTTTGAAAAGTAATAAAAGTAAAGTTATTTGTTTCTATTTTTGAATTTGAGGAAAGATTTGACGATTGATTTTTAATTAAATAGTTTCAAGAATTATTTAGTTAATTAATATGAATATAATTAAATAAATTTAACTATCTAGAAGAAAGTGGTAATTAGTAATTATATTCAAAATTAATTTAAAAATGTGAAAAAGTGGAGGAAATGTTAATTCTTGAAATAATTAAATAATTTAAAAATTATTTAATTATTTAGAGGAAACATTAGATTAATCAAATAATAAAATTTTCAATGAATTAAAAGAAACATTAGATTAATTAATTAATTAAAGTAATTCATATTTCATCCTTCATCTAACATTCATCTTCTTCTTTGGAGAGATCATTCATTTCTTTCATACATAAACAATCTATTGAGCAGACATCCTACCTCTATCTCACATTCCACTAGGTCATGTTGGGGCATGACCTAAGCTATTTTTTTAATAAAATTTTCTTTGAAACAATGTTTAGAATTACATTACCTAAAAAAGGGACAAAATGTAGACACTGAAAATTGTCCAACACCTATGAATGACATTTTTTGTTAGTTATTACTTTATTTCATTCACATGTGTTTGACAGTTTTCAGTGTCTACATTTTACCCCATTTGAGACAATGCAATTTTGAGCATTGTTTCAAAGTTTTTATTTATTTATTTTTAGTTTAGGTTATGCCCCAACATGATCTAATGGAATGTGAGATGGAGGTACAACGCCCACTCGATAGATTGTTTGTGTATGAAAGAAATGCATGATCTCTCCAAAGAAGGATAATGTTAGATGAATAATGAAATGTGAAAGAGAAGAATAATTAATAAGGAGTGAAGAATGTTAGTTGATGGTAGATAAGAGTTGATTGATATAAGATGTAGATATGCTCGATTGATCATATATGATAGATAGATTGATTGACTTAGTGACTAGCTGATGAATGTATGGATGCACTAATGATTGATTGATAAGATTGTCCAATTGATAGGTTGAAGATATGTTATCTAGAATAAATAATTAATAAGAAATGAAGAATAGTTAGGTTGATGTAGCTTTCTTTTAGTGGAATTTTATCATCATAGAACTTTATAGTGTGGTAAATGGATGCTTCTGACCATGACATAGAAACCCAAGGTGATAATGCTACCCTTTTGCATTAAACAAACACATTGCAGAAAAGGAATGTTCCCTCCACCATGAAACATAAAATGTTAAGGCTCTAGGTATCTGTGACAATCACAAGCATAATGATACATGACTTTAGGTTTATATAGGATCTTTGTAAAGTTTATGTGACAACACAGACACCCAAAATAGACTTTCTCTAGAACTTCACAAAAACATCTCATAAACAAAAGATAAAAACAAAAGACCACAAATCATCTTCACCACTCTAATCACTTGTGGATATCCTTGAGTAGCATAAATACATTATTGAAGAAAAATCAAAGAAAGATAAGGCTTGTTGGACTAAGTGAGTTATGTAACATATTGATCTCATTGTCAAAGTTGATCGTTTGTGTTATGATAGATGTAGTCTTATTTCAAATAACTTGTCTAAGTGTAATGTCCCCATTTTGAGTGAGCTTCGAAGTTAGTGGATTTAGCCTATCATTGGGTCCTTGTAGGCTAATACTAGTGATTAGAGGACCTTATTGTGGGTTGTGGCCCCATTTTGAGGGACTTGCTATTTATAGTAAGTCAACAGTTGGTTCTACGGAGCTCAGATGATTTAGAGGAGTTATATGATGCACTCAGATTTTATTTTTGACTTTCGGTTTAGGCTCCAAGATTCTTGGAGGGAGCATCTATTTTTAGTAAGTCACCCCGTCAGATTCATTCATCATATTTCATCATCAGGATCACTCATGTGCTGTCAGATTTTGATTATGATGCTTCCTCAGTTATTTTCGCAAGATGGGTGAATTATGATTATTATTTAATTAAATCGGTTAAGGTTGCTATTTTTATTGGGATTGTCTTTTGGGAATCTTAGTGTTATAGCTCATTGGAACTGGGTTGAGAAGTTTTAAATCCCAAGCTCATAAAATAAGGACCTTATGTGTTAGAATATTGTTATTTTAATGAAAGGGTCTCTTTTCATCATTAAAGTGGAAAGAAATATAATAGTTTATTATATTTCAAATGTGGACATAAAGCATAGTCTTTATGTAAGTGAAATGTGTGATTAAGAAGCTAGGGCTCAATTTCTTTTGGAGATATTATAAAAGACACGGAGAATAAATCGAATGGATGATTTATTATGCTTCTTATTCTTTTGAAATTGGATTTTAAATTGCTCTAAGTTTGGAGTTGAGGGTTTCAAATTTTAGCAGGAAGAATTGTAAATTCTTCACGTGTCTTACACTTTGATTTGGATTTCATTGCCAATGAATTGTGCAGAAGTTGCGGCCAACTTTGGTAATTCTGAAAGTATCTTTGGATGCCATTAATGAGAGAGTTGATAGCTAGTGTTTTTAGATGTCATTTAATGGCGCATATTTGGGTGTTATTTTTGGAATGATTTGGGGTTGGTTTGCAAATCCCTTTGTCTTTCTAGTTGCGGCTTGCACTTATTTCAGTCTGGGGGTTTTCTACAGTAGTTTCCTTCCTTCTAGCAGTTGCGGCCAAGATTGAAACCATTGGAAACAAATGGTAGCCACCTTCTTTCATTACTTGCAGCCAGTGTGGTAGCCATTGGAAGTAGTCACAGGTTATTCTTGTAATTTATTTGCTAAGTTTTGGTTTTGCATAATTTGTTATCACCAACCGAGGTTTTAAATTTAAATCAAATAGAATGCATGGTTATTTTTATTTCAATGTAATTGATTTGTTAAATAATATTGGTGGAATCATTGTTTTATCTGGCAAACTATGTTAAAGAATCATATCATTTTACAATTCCAAAACAAATAACTTTTTTTCAAGTAAATTAAGAGATAGAGCCAAGCAGACTCTTTATAGTGGTATCAGAGAAGTTTCCTACCATCCTGTGGGGTGGAATTTATTGGGCTTACTTGTTTGACTTGCGTGATCAACACTCTTTCTTTAATTGCAGTCGGACAGATACATGAAATCTGGAAAACATGGAAACAAGTTAGACAATTTATCCGAGTTAAGAAATCAAACAAATGCCTTAGTTGAGGATATGGAGAAACGAAGGCAAACAATGGAAAGATTAAATGCACCACTTTTAGATCCTGCAATTGTCGATGAAGAAACAAACTAATTGGTTTCTTTATTTAATAGGTCCTCTTCACAAGGAAGATATAAGGAAAGACATGAGTTGTTTACAGGTGAGACATCCAGAGATCTCCATGATGAGCTTTTAGATTCTGCTAATTTTGGTGGAGATGTTCCTATACTTAGTGGGTCAACCACTACTCCTATTTTCCCACTTGAGAGTGGAGGTTCTTTGCAGGGACATGTGGATGTGTCTGTCATAGTGGCAGATAGTGATACTGAGTTTCAACATCCTGAGCCTACCAGAGTTAGTGACACAGATCAGGCTGGTGACATGTCCACTATCATTGATGGCATTTTTACATTAGTTGGTAGTAGTACTAGCAATACAAGATCTAAGTTTCCAGACAACAATTCTTTATTTGAGCTTTTCGTTAATGTTGTGGATAGTGGGAGAGTGGAGGATTTTGTAGATATCACTATGGATTTTGACAGCTTGGATGATGGTGTTATTTTTGAGGACTGAGAGGAGTATTTGAGCTCTGACAACTCTTATGTTTATGACATTTGTCATAGTATGGAGTCAATATAGGAGACTGTAGTCTTTCCTATACTGAGGATGTGAGCATGGAGCTACCCAGTGATGACACTTAGGATTGGAATGTTACAGATAAGTTAGGTGTCATAGGTTCATGCCACAGTGTAGATGATTCACATGATGGCATGAAGTCATGTATGCACCTAGAGTTAGCATAGGGGTCTCAGATAGGCTATTTTGATACTATAGTTGTGCATACCTCTGATGTTGAGTGTGAGGATGATGGGTGTTGCAGTGTGTCTGGTTTTTTATATCATACATTGGGTGTGGACTTAGCATTGTCATCTGGGGGTGGTGGGTTCTAGGATCCTTTTCTACAAGGAATCACAGATGAAGATGGGGAAGCATATGAGTGGTAGGAATTTGTTTTAGCCAGGGCTTCCACTCCTACAGCTGAGGTGTTTGTAGAGGTACCCACAAGTTATACCTCGTTGGTGGATATGTGCGAGTTTGATAGTGTACATGAGGAGAGTGATTATGAGGCTACTTCCTTGGTGACTCATGAGGATGACTCTACCTGTAGTGAGTCATGCTTGATTTATCTGACCCTAGGGGATGACTCTAAGTTGTTAGTGAGTGAGGATGGGTCCCATGATCTAGATTATCATGTGCTTACAGAGGATGAGGTAGCTGAGGATTGTGATGAGTCAGATTTAGTAACAACTTCCTCGAGGGAAGATGAGGATGAATCCAATGTTAGTACTTAGTTTTTAGATGTGTGCTCGGATGACAGTATATAGAGATTCAATGATCTTGAGGGGATTTTTTTGGATACAACTTCCTTCCATAGTGTGGATAGTACAGTTGAGATGGTACCTAGGAGACCCATTGTGCAGAGTCATCATGTGACTAGTCAGTTGAGTCAGTGAGAGAGACATTATTTCTACTCTCGAGAATTTTGATGTCGCTTGTCAACTGTTGGTTGTTTATGGTTGGGGTTCTCCGATGGTTGATGAGCACGGTGGTGGTTACCTTTCCTTGACAGAGATTCATTCCTTGTAGGAGGTTGTCAAGATTTTGAGACAAGATTATTTACTGTTGGTAGCCGATCAAGATCACCTAGTTGAGTGGGGGAGTATGACATATGAGGTACTGATGGACAAAGAGGAGGTGAGTGAGATTACTTAGGAGCTCACAGCTACTTCAGAGGCTTTGCAGGGTGCTCAGTTGGCTCTTCAGGAGTCAAAGTTGCAGTTGGGAGAGGTGACTATGGAGTTGGAGCGGATTTAGTCTTTACCAACCATAGATCCAATTCAGTTGCAAATAGTAGTGGTTGGTGGTGAGCCAGCTTCCACAGTTGGCAATGATGGATGTGTTGGGGACATAGTTACATCCATCCTTGAGATAGATGCAGAGGAGGTTAGTGCATTCTTGGATGACAATAGAGAGAGTTTTGTGGTATCCAGTTCTCTAGTTGTTAGCACGATGACAGATGATACATAGAATCTTTTTGGGAGTCCTATGGTAGCTAGTGCGGATTTGTTCAAGAGTTGTGTGCCAGTTGCTGACACCAATCCATTTGATTCCCAGGACACAGACAAGGTATCATCTAGTTTGGAGGCTAGTTCTCATGATGATTTGTTTCCTTCTGTCAGAAGAAAATCTATTCCTCCATTTCATACAGTTGATAGTGATAGGCACTTGGTAGTATCGCAGGTTCAGAGGAATCAGCTGTGGATTGTAGGGGAGCAAGTTGATGTTGTTTCTTATAATTTCTACTACACAAATTCGTTCATGGAGTACTTTCTTGAGAGTCTGGTTTTGTAGGAGGGACCTTTCAAAGCTTCTTAGGGTACACTCATCGGGGGTTCTTGCAGTATTCAAATGTTAGTGGGGAAGATTGTGGATACCTTGAATACAATGCTTCCTCATCGATATTTTTTGGTTGGGTTTGTAGAGGGGGTTACTCAAGATCCTACCCAACCAGTTGTTCAAAGTTAGAGATTGGAGCCATTTCTTGATTCGAGGTTTGATTTTGATGAGCCTCTGACAGGGATTAGAGAATTTCATCATGATTACATAGTGTGGAGTGTTCATATCTTCTCTTTTGACCCACCAATTGAGGACTTGTTTATGCGTTGGTGTGGGTTGGATCTGGGATTATTTCGTTCTTCTAGGGATGGGTTTACTCCATCAACAATTGATGGGGTTGGTTACTGCAAGCTAGCAGGAGGTGACTTGCAGGAGCAGTACATTCAAGATGTTTTTATAGTGGATGGATATCTAGATTACGGGAGTACATAGGGAAGATCAGCAGGGTGTGTAAGGAGCTCTAATTTATTAGATGGTTTTGGATATCCATTTTTTCTTGTTATGGATCAATGTGAGTCTCATCTCTACTCGGTTCCAGGTAGTGACAGGTTTGGCATTGCAGATTGTGTGGGTCACTATGGTTGGCATGGTGAGAGTTTTTTTTGGTTGGCTCAGTGGATGGTGATTTCATCATAGGAGTTTGCAGGTGATCATAGGGACATTACTCCATTTTATCCTTAGAATTTGGGCTGACTTATGTGTTTTTTTTTTCCAGGATTGCTTGGGGACAAGCAATTTTAGGGAGGGAGGACTGTAATCTCCCCATTTTGAGCGAGCTTTGGAGTTAGTAGATTTAGCCTATCATTGGGTCTTTATAGGCTAATACTGGTGATTAGAAGACCCTATTGTGGGTTGTGGCCTCGTTTTGAGGGACTTACTATTTATAGTAAGTTAAAAATTGGTTCCATAGAGCACAGATTTAGAGGAGTTATATGATGCTCTTAGATTTTATTTTCGGCTTCTAGTTTAGGCTCCAAGATTCTTGGAGGGAGTGTCTATTTTTAGTAAGTCACCCCGTCGGGTTCATTCATCATATTTCATCATCAAGATCACTCATGTGCTATCAAATTTTGATTCTGATGCTTCCTTAGTTGTTTTCACAAGATGGGTGAATTATGATTATTATTTAATTAAATCGACTAAGGTTGCTATTTTTATTGGGATTGTCTTTTGGGCATCTTAGTGTTATAGCTCGTTCGAACCGGTTTGAGAAGTTTTAAATTTTGAGCTCATAAAACATGGACCTTGTGTGTTACCATATTGTTATTTTAATAAAAGGGTCTCTTTTCATCATTAAAGTGGAAAGAAATATAATAGTTTATTATATTTCAAATAAGCACATAAAGCATAGTCTTTATATAAGTGAAATGTGTGATTAAGAAGCTAGGGTTTGATTTCTTGTGGAGAGATTATAAAATACATGGAGAAGAAATTGAATGGATGATTCATTATGCTTCATATTCTTTTGAAACTAGGTTTTAAATTGCTCTGAGTTTGGAGATGAGGGTTTTGAATTTCAGCACGAAGAATTGTAAATTCTTCATGTGTCTTACACTTTGAGTTGGATTTTATTGCCAACGAATTGTGTAGAAGTTGCGACCATCTTTGGTAATTCTGAAAGTATCTTTGGATGCCATTAATGGGAGAGTTGATAGCTGGTGTTTTTGGATGCCATTTAATGGGGCATCTTTGGGTACTATTGCTGGAACGATTTGTAGTTGCAGCTTGCATTTATTTCAGTGTGGGGGTTTTCTGTTGGAACTAATGGGAAGTATGTACTGAGAAGGGAGGGGTGAATTAGTGCCTCTAAAAAATTTTATCTCTTTAAACTTAATCAATTTAGTAATCCATTGTATTACCAACCATCTATTCTATACTATTTTGTATAAGTTATATCAATTCATAAACTGAATAAGCATGTAAACATTCATGGAATCATTCATGAAATATAATGACCCATAACACAAGATATGGTAATGCAGAAAACCCCAGTTAGAAGGTAAAAACTGAGGTGGGGATGACACCCATAAAAACTTCACTATCTGCAAATTGGAAGGAGTCGGTTAAGGCTTACAATTTTGATCACTTCTGATGATCTACCCTATTAGGAGTGTTATGTGGAGACTGGTTAAGGTCTACTCTATTAAGAGCTTTAGCAACACTGTTTAGTGTGCACTCGGTTAAAAGATTTACAAAGGATTGTTAAATCCACCTTTTTAAAAAGGATTTCTTCTATTTGCTACACTTGTTAGAATGTAGACAAAAAAAATCAATGACCTAAGTGTATGCAATCTTCAATTTCTGATTAAAGATCCATTAAAATCACATGTACAAAGTATCACCTAATGTGATTGATTAATACCTCTGTTGCTCGGTAGCCTTGATTCTTGGTTCTTGATAACCAAATTTATCTTTTACTGTTCTGCTTCTTGAAACTCTCAGTCTGATCCATAGATGTGCTCTTTGGATACTATCATCATCTCATCCTTCTGAAATGAATGATTACACACCTATTTATACAATAGATTGACCTAATTAAGTTTCACACATTACAAAGATAACTCTATGATTGAAGGTTTACAACTTGACCTTGATCTCCTAGTCTGCATGTTTTTAATCAGTTAGACTGATTAAAAAAATTACAATTATCTTTATTGTCCCTCAAGAAATGGTTTTAAATCAAATCAAAACTCTAAATATAAAACATAATTGTTTTATCTGACATGGAAGTCAGATCCACTTTTCTCGGGATATAACTAGCTTTCGATGTCTGATGCTCGGGTTGCTCTGAAAATCTTTTGGTGTTCCTTTGTTGAATTATCCTTCGGGTTTCTTTTCTCTGTCAGGTTCCTCTCTTTTCTTCTCTTTTATTTTATAGTGTAATTTTCTCGTCGGGTTCCTCTTTAGCATTTTCAGTTTGCACTACAAAACTGTGTCATCGGGTTTCTCTTGAAATTAACACTTTCGGTCTGAACTGAAACCTGTCTTTCGGTGTAGTGTTACCGATGGTTCAAATAACTGTTTTCCCTTTGTATAATAATGGTAAAACTTATGTCATCAACCTCCCCCTTTGACATTAGTATCAAAAACTGATGTGTAAAATACTAAACTGTGTAGTATGTACACCATGTGTTTACTCTGTCATTTATGACTCCCCCTATGTATATGTCGGTATAGTATAAGTATATACATGTATACTTGCCTTTATACTATATTTCCTTTTTACCTTATCTTCATTTCATTTCTCCCTTTACTACTATTCATATCATCATTTTCCCTTTTTTCTCTATATGTATGTACATATCATTTTCCCCCTTTTTTGATAGTAAGGGAAAAGGTGTATACTTAAAACTTATCAAAAATATGGGAATGAGAGTTCTTCATATCCTCCATCATCTTGTCCCATTTATCCTTTAGGTGCTCAAGAGCCATTTTCTCTAGTGTAATTCTGACATGCATATCATAGATGATGTCTGCTACAGACATCTCGGGGGTGGCAATTAAATTTCTTGCTGAAGTAATGTGTTGTTGCAGAAGTGTGAGGTTTGGTAATAGTTGAGCTTGTAGCTCGGTAACCTCTTCTCTAAACTATGATTCTTCTTCCCAAATCTCTTGTCTTAACCTTTTGATTTCCATTATCTTCTCATAATGCTATTTGATTGCATTGTCATCCGTGGTTAGACTTTTAGCACTTGCATTTAGATTGGAATCGATCTTTGCAATCTTATCACTATTATCCTTAGTGAATTTCTCCAAAGTGCATAGCTTTTGAATTAAGGAAATAGATTTAGTAATGATTGGATCTAATTCATTTGTTAGTTCTGAAAGCTTTACCTTATTTTCTGCCACTTATTGGCTGATCTTTTCTGTCAATTTGTATTGGAAATTTTGCTCTGCTCATTCTTCAATAGCCTTTTCTGCATCCACATTTTGAGTTGTGCTTGCTTCGGTGAGAAAGGAAAGTTGATTCAGAATGGGGGCATTGGGACCAACATCAATGTCATGAACTATTTGGCTTAAGATGTCTCTTTTGGTTTCCAGCACTAGAGAATCTGTGTTCTTTTCTAAGCTTTCCCTGCATTTCTTTCCATTGACATATCTCTTCATATTCTATAAGAGATTCATAGTTCAATGTGGTTTGATCACACTTTGGTATTTCAATGATTTCATCAAGTGTGACCTCCAACTTACTCTTCTTGGTTTTCTTCTTCTTCTTCTTTTGTGATGCACCTGTATGCAAAACCATAGCAAGTTTTTTTTCTTGGTCTGATGTGCTGGAGGATTGTTTCGGTGATGTTGTACATTTTTCTTGTTGCTCGGGGTTTTCCTTTTGGTTGTGTGTGGATGTCTCCTCATCAACCTTCGGTGTAACTGTAGCATCTCCTTCAGTGTTCTTAGGAGTGGTATCAACTGGCTTATCTTGTTAACCTTTCTCCTTTTGCACTTCATCTGTGTCTTTCATTTGTGCATCCTCTTTGGTGTGATCTCCATATTTTTGTGTGTGATCTATAATTATAACATTTTTTTCTCCACCGGTGACTAACTGTTCATCGGTTGTGTCTTTCTTCTCATCATTACCCTTATCTTTGGGTATGCTTGCATCTTTTCCAGGTGACTTCTCCTTCTCCGAGATAATATTGATAGCTTGTATCAATAGTGGTATCTGTCTTGGTGTGTCTACCAGTACAGAATCTGTGGCAGTGTCCTGTTCGTCAGTTTGGTCTTGGACAACAATAACATCTTCATCTTTCTATACTTCATCTGCAGGATTTGCTCCGGTAACATCAATGATTGTATTATTGGGATATTTTTCATTTGCAATATCCATATCCTTGTTGGATTTTGTGTTCAATTATTCTTCATTAACACCCTCATCAGTAATAAGAATATGTTCGGGGCTCTACTTAGCCTGATCATCTTTATTTTGTTGCTTGTCAGGAAGAGCTATTTGTGGCTCAGGCTTGTATCCTTTTTAAGTATATCAAGTATATTTCTCCATTCAGTCTCACTCTTCCTGTCTAGCTCAATTAGATGTCCTTGAAGTACTTGGTAGGCTCTTAACTTTGGTGAGAATATTTTGGAGTGTTTCTTCATCATTTCTTCAATCTCCTCCATTTTAGATTTGGGAGGAATGACAGAAACTAGGGTTCTTTCCCTTATCTATTTCTTAGAATGTAATGCAAATGTCCATCTTACCGACAATCTATTCATAAGTTCTTTTGGAATCCTATCTGCCAATTGTATTGGAACATATTTGAATGCACACAACATTGTAATAATTGCCTCTTCTATCTTATTATGGTCCTCGATGTCCAGAGTTAGCCATTTTTTAATCTTGCAATCATTTGTTGTACCTGATTTGATAATAGAAGCACATACCTCATCAATTATAGAAGGTAGTGTGTTCTTGACAACTTGTACAGATTGTTCATCCTTTTCAGTGTCCTCAATGTCTTCCCTAGTTCTGAGGAACTTTCTTCTTTTTTTTGGCCCCTTTTTCCCTGTTTGAGGCTTTCTTTTATAGGTCCTTACTTAACCTTTCTTGATCGGTGACGGACTAGCATCCTTTTTTGTCTGACTCCTGGTCCTGGATGCAGTAGTAGTCCTTGGTTTCTTTTCTCGTGGTGGTGTTGGTGTATTGGAATCTGTGGATTCTGGGTCACTTTCCTTCTCAGCTTCACCGATGGCTAACTAACCCTTAGTTTCTTCTTTCTGCTCAGTTTCCTCTTCATTCACCGACAACTTTTGCTTCAAGGTCTTAACCATTTTATCTTTCTTCTTGTCAATCTTTTTCACAACTAAGCCAAGTTTTATCCTTCCTTTGGCTTCCTCATAAGTTCCAAACTTAGGTTGTGATTTATCTAATGGTTCATTTATCAATTCCTCAATAGCATTTGATGCTTGATCTATGATCACCTCATAGTCAAGTGGTGCCAACCATGTTGTCCTTGGTACAACTGGATTTATGTAGGTGTAGTCAGTGTCCACCATAAAACAGATGTCAGCCTTGAATTTTTCTACTAATTGCTCTGGAATCCTCATTCTTTTCTACATTCTTTCTTTGAATCCAACAAAATATTCATCCATGACTGATTCAAAATTGTCTCCTAGTGATTTGATGAACTCACTAATTTGTGTGGTCACTGGTCTAGTAGTGTCCCATTTAACATTGCCTATGGATGGGAAGGATTCTTGAAAATAGAAAAATATACACATGATGAGTGAACCAAACTTACATGAGTTGGATTTTGTAGTCCTTATTGTCTTCATGTTCTCATCTAATTGCCTTAGCAGAAGTTCTAATAGATCCAACTGCAGTCCCTTCTTGACAATTTTTTATGTTATATCCACTGCTCCGGATGTAATATTGTTCATCCTGCTATCTTGAAAGAACTTTTATCCTAAGACACATGCTCAAAACTTCATTTCATCATATTTGATGGTGGATACCTATAATTATCTTCCATCCCTGTTACTCCTGTGTAATTTTCAATGTCAACCTTAGACGGGTGCTTTAGTGCCTTTACTTTATCGGTTATGGGATAACCGGTAACAACGTGTATAACATCCCTGGTTATCATTTTTGGCTCATCCAGCCATATCTTTCGGTCATGTATTCTGCTCAGTACTAACCGAATCTATTCGGTTTTGAATTCCTTCAAGAATAGTAGGGCATGTGTGAGCCCTTTTAATTCAATACGCTTATGTTCTTCTTTGATAGTTCCATCATCGTTGCAAATATTTTTGAAAGCTTTCTCAACTTCCAGGTCTCCTATTTCTGTAATCTTGTAGTGTATATACGCTCGTACGTCTTCAATGAGAAAAACCCTAACTGGTATACTGGTTAATGCACCAACGTTGTCAGGTTGTGAAGCAACCTTGGGACATATCTTGTAATGAGGTTCTTCACAAGTGGAATTATTGATTAGATTGACCTTATTCTTCTTATCATTCTTGATCTTGGAGGTTCTTGAAGTTGATGCCATCGTTTCATAATTTAGGGATTTTTCCCGTAAATGAAAATGGAGTTCTCGGTGATTCCTGTTACTTACTTCAATCTGCTGTGACTGTTGACAATCTTTCTGAGTTTTGTGAACAGGGTTGGATTCACTCTGCAATATGGTCGCTCTGTGCTTTGGTTTTACTCTATTTCTTCGCTCAAGTCACTGTGTGAATAATGAAACCCTTCTATTGTCTATTTATAGAATTTTCCCTAAGCTGTGTCATAAATGCTCAATGAATTCTCAGTGTGTGAAGACGGAGTCGTCGGGTGATACACAAATAAAATTCTTGATGAGAGCGCGGTGCTTCGGGGAAGCTGTCAACTTGTTACGTTCACCGATGGATTTCGGTGTATGGCGAAGACAAAATTTAATTTTTACCTGATTACCAATGGATCTCAGTTTACACTAGCAACTTAGCTTTTATATGTTAATCGACGATTCTTGGTAAGTATAGACAAATTAGCTTTGTATGTACACCGATGCATTTTGGTATGTATTGACGATGGGATTGTTTTCACAGAATCATAACAAGTAATACCATAGTGCATCTTTAATCACGCTGATTTGGTATTTTAACTATGTATAATGGAACTGATGCAAAATATTACTTGGTATAATGCAGTTCGATACTTACTAGTTCTGCTTAGGTGGGGGTGGGGATGTCACTAGATCTATTGGATAAGGTGTCACCATTTGCATTGTTCGGTCCAGCTTCATCAGTGTTTGTGGCTTTCCTCCACATTTTGTTTCTCATCTTCCTAATGTCTTCAATAGTGTTTCTATTTGCAAAGGTATTTGTCTCTACAATATTTTCTTAGATGACCATCTTTATGATAGTGTAGACCTGCCATTCCGAGGTTAGTCAAGCTCCTAGACTTTCTCATCCATTTTCTTCTGCAGTTTGCAGTTATGTGACCAAATTTTCCACATGTTGTACAGTTTGCCCATGGGTTGTAATTCCAAACATATGAGTTACTGAATCTTTTCCGTTGATGAGAAGTTTCTTGATCTTTAGGCTTCCATGCTTTCTTTTTCTTCTTCCAGCATTCAAGAGATGTGTGTCCATGCATTTTTCAAGTAGGATAGTATTTGCCCATGTAGGTTTCCTTCTTTGGTTGTTTCACCTCAGATTTACATTCATATGCTTTATGTCCTTTCTTGTTACATTTATATAACAAATTCCTATGAATGAAGGTGTGGATTTAGGAATACCTTTTATTTTGCTCCTGCAAACATTTGATGTGTGGCCATGCCTTCCACAGTGATTGCATGACTGCTTTCTTGTTCTTGGATTTGCATAGACATTCTTTGGATCAACTTGGTTTGGTGATTCTTCATTTTTGGTATACCCTAGTCTGGTATTGTTGTTGACTCTTCTTTGTCCATCCAGAAAATCATCCATCCTTTCGGTGCTTTCTTCAGCTCTCTTGATCATGTCATTATGTTGTTGCTGAATTCTCACTTCATGTTTCAGCTTTTCATTTTCTTCTCTTAGCTCACCGATAGCTTCTATTCTTTCAATAAGTTATGTATTCATTTTGTTTGCCTCCTGACTCGTAATAATAATTTGATTTGTGATCTCATGATGATGTTCTATAAGTCTTTGTATTTCTGACTCTTTCTCTTCTATCCAGCCAGATGTTGATTGATTTCATTTAAGCTTGTGATGTTTTCTTTTGATGTGTCTGATGCTTTGATTGTTGTAGATCCTAAAGAATCAAATAGGTATCTCTTCTTCTTGATAGTATGTTTCATTACAACAAAATGCCATAATCTTTCTTTCATCTAGCAATTGTCTCATCTTTATTCTAGCTTCTTTATATTGTTCATAGAAGATCTAAATTTCTAGTTTCTAATTCTCAATACTTTTGTCAAGCTTGTACTTCTCCATTGTATGATATTTTATCTTAAGTCTTTAAACTTTTCCAAATAAGAGATATATATAGCTCTGATACCAATTTTTGGAAATAATGGGAAGTATGTACTGAGAGGGGGGGGGTGAATTAGTACCTCTAAAAGCTTTTATCTCTTTAAACTTAATCAATTTAGTAATCCATTGTATTACCAACCATCTGTTCTATACTATCTTTTTGTAAGTTATATCAATTCATAAACTAAATAAGCATGTAAACATTCATAGAAGCATTCATGAAATGTAATGACACATAACACAATATATGGTAATGTAGAAAACCCCTGTTAGAAGGTAAAAACTGCGGTGGGGATGACACCCACAAAAACTTCACTATCTACAGATTGGAAGGGGTCAGTTAAGGCTTACAATTTTGATCACTTCTGATGATCTACCTTGTTAGGAGTATTATGTGGAGATTGGTTAAGGTCTACTCTGTTAAGAGCTTTAGCAACACTGTTTAGTGTGCACTCGGTTAAGAGATTTACAAAGGATTTTTAAATCCACCTTTCTTAAAAGGATTTCTTATATTTTCTACACTTGTAAGAATGTAGACAAAAATACTCAATGAACTGAGTGTATGCAATCTTCAATTTCTGATTACAGATCCATTAAAATCACATGTACAAAGTATCACCTAATGTGATTGATTAATACCTTTGTTGCTTAGTAGCCTTGATTCTTGGTTCTTGATAACCAAATTCATCTTTTACAGCTCTACTTCTTGAAAATCTCAGTCTGATCCATAGATGTCCTCCTTGGCTACTATCATCCTCTCATCCTCTCATCCTTCTGAAATGAATGATTACACACCTATTTTTACAATAGATTGACCTAATTAGGTTTCACGTATTACAAAGATAACTCTATGATTGAAGGTTTACAACTTGACCTTGATCTCCTAGTCTGCATGTTTTTAATTAGTTAGACTGATTAAAACAATTACAATTATCTTTCTTGTCCCTCAAGAAATGGTTTTAAATCAAATCAAAACTCTAAATATAAAACACAACTGTTTTATCTGATGTGGAAGTCAGATCCACTTTTCTCGGGATATAACTGACTTTTGGTGTCTGATGCTCGGGTTGCTCTGAAAGTCTTTCAGTGTTCCTTTGTTGAACTGTCCATCGGGTTCCTTTGCTCTGTCGGGTTCCTCTCTTGTCTTCTCTTTTAGTTTATAGTGTAATTTTCTCGTCGGGTTCCTCTTCAGCATTTTTAGTTTGCACTGTAAAATTGTGTCGCCGGGTTTCTCTTGAACTTAATACTTTCGGTCTGAATTGAAACTTGTCTTTCGGTGTAGTGTTATCGATGGTTCAAAGAATTTTTTTCCCTTTGTATACTAATGGAAAAAATTATGTCATCATTTTCTACAGTAGTCATCTTCCTTCTAGTAGTTGCGGCCAACATTGAAACCGCTGGAAATGAATGATAGCCGCCTTCTTTCATTACTTGTAGCCAGTGTGGTAGTCATTGAAGTAGTCACAGGTTATTCTTGTAATTTATTTTCTAAGTTTTGGTTATGCATAATTTGTTATCAGCAATAGAGGTTTTGAATTTAAATCAACTAGAATGCATGGTTATTTGTATTTCAATGTAATTGATTTGTTAAAGAATATTGGTGGAATCATTGTTTTACTTGGCAAACTATGTTAAAAAATCATATCATTTAACAATTCCAAAACAAATAAAACTTTTGCAATTAAATTCAGAGATAGAGCCAGGTATGCTCTTTACACTAAGACAAATTTAGTATAGTTTCAAGCATAAAAAACCTTGTATAAGATAGATGACGGTGATAAGGATTGATAATGTCTGATAGGAAAATTTGATCTATTTGATTGCTAACTAGGTTGGTAGTTCATCTATTGTTGTGTGATATGTTTTTGATTAAGTGAAAAATAGGTTTACATTACAAGATATCACAAAATATATTCAAATAAATCCCACAACAAGAGACGGGACAAGACCAACAACGAGGGGTTAAGCAATAGGCACCCTCAACCTGAAACAAACACTGCACGAAAAGAGAATTTTGTAGCCTAAAGCAAGAGAAAGGACCAGAGATCCTTTCCAAAAACCATGACAAACAAACATTAAGATTTACATTTGATCCCTTTCCTATGGGACCGAAGGGTCATGTCAAAAGAGGATGAGGACCTCTTGAAATTTTTACTTTTTATAGTTATCCATCCATCTTCCACCTTAGCAGCCTCACCCTGCCAAGCCAACTAATCCATCTCTGAAATTCCAACACCCATGAGGGGGACAACATATTTCACAAAACCAAAGACAACAATAGGACCAACAACAAGACCAAAGTTATAATGACAACATCACAGTCACCAAAATTGTTAGACAAAGAGGTAGCAACAACAACATACTCAATAACTAGAGCCCTGTCACAAATATTGGCAATAGAAGGAGCCACATGAGAAACAAGCGGTAAGATGACCACAACATAACCACCATATGACATCTGAACAACTGGAGGAAAAGAAACATGACTATCCTGTGCACCCACCAGTGAGAAGAGTTCTTAGCCGTGTAATGTTGAGTTGTAGCACCTTTACACAATGAGGCAAACTTCTTCATTTTGTCAAGCTCACAATGGGCCTTCATGTGACCAGTCTTAAGCATCTTCTGCACCTAAAAGGAAGCCCTTCATAGTCCAAGGGTTGAATCCAACTACCCTTAGGAGTATCAAGCTTAATCTCCACAGGAAGTCCCTTAGAAATATCAATATCCACTAAAATACGGGTAAAGATAGAATGATAAACATTAGAAGATTCCACGTCCACCATCAGAAAGTCCCCAAGAGCCTCACCTACTTCCTCTAAAAGAGAATCCACCCATAGATGAATGGGGAGGTAGGGAAGTCCAACCCAAATAGGCATTTTGTTGAACGTTTCAGAAGAGGGGGTAAAATCAGCATGCTATGACTTAACCATCAACATGAAATGAACATCCCAGCTAAAGAAACGATCACACAAAATCCAGTTATTATCCCCAACATAGTCAAATTTAGCAATAAAGAAACCCTTGGCCATAGGGGAAATATGGACAGTACCTGAGATGATAGGCTCCCAATATTTGGAAATCTAGTCGTGTAGTTGTGTGATTATGTTTTTGCAAGGGACAATTTTCATTGTCTACAAATTGTATAATTTGTAGTTTTGAATTGCTATAGGTTGCATGAGATGAGATGCAACACTAATAAGGAGTAGAGCCATAACACCTCCATAAAAAATTTACCAAAAGAAAACAATAACTAAACCTTTGTACCTTAAAAGTCAAGAAAGAAATAGATTTTAAATAAAATCATAGTAAGAAAACCCCAAAATGTGTTATACACAACAAACTAAAAAATAATCTCAAGAAACTAAAAAAGAAAAAAAGAAAAAAGAAAAAAGAAAAAAGGAAAAAACAAAAAAAGTTAAACTACTAAAATCTACTTCAAAATATTATAATTAGATGAAAAAATGAATAGAGATTAAAAAAATATTTTATAGAAAATAAACAGTCTTCTCACATGGCGAGGAATAGTTTAGCTCCACGGGGTAAGACAATAGGTCGGTCAAAAGCCGCTACAAAGAAATTATACAATTATTTTTAGTTGAAAAGTCATCCTCAATTTCCTTGGTCTTGTTTCGGGTACCTTGTCTAAGATAAATTTAGTCTAGTTTCAAGCATACTAAACCTTGTCTAAGATAGATGATGGTTATAAGGATTGATAATGTCTGATAAGACATTTTGATTGGTTTGATTGCTAACTAGGTTGATAGTTCGTCTATTGTTGTGTGATTTATTTTTTATTAAGTGAAAAACAAGTTTTGGGGACGCGAAAACCATTACAAGATATCACAAAAGATATTCAAAGAAAGCTCACATCAAGAGACGGGACAAGACCAACAACGAGGGGTTAAACAACAAGCACCCTCAATTTGAAACCAACACTGCACGAAAAGAGAATTCTACAACCTAAAGAAAGAGAAAGGACCAGCGATCCTTTCTAAACACCAAGACAAACAAACATTAAGATTTAGCTTTGGCCCCTTTCTTATGGGACCGAAGGGTTATGTCGAAAGAGGACGAGGACCTCTTGGAATTTTTACCTTTTTACAGTTTTCCAGCCCTCTTCCAACGTAGTAGCCTCACCCTGCCATGCCAACGAATCCATCTACGAAATTCCAACACCCATGAGGGGGACAACACATTGCGCAATATCAGAGACAACAACATGACCAACAACAAGACCAACGACATGACCAAAGAGACAACACCAACATCACAGTCATTAGAATAGTCATACAAAGGGGTAGCACCAACAACAAAATCAACAACCGGAGCCCTATCACAAATCTTAGCAGCAGAAGGAGCCACAGGAGCAATAAGTGGTACACTGGCCACAACACAACCACCATCTGACATCTGACCAACCGGAGGAGAAGACACAGGGGTATCCTATGCACCCACATGGGAGAAGCTTTGTTGATAAGAGTTCTTAATTGTGTAATGTTGAGTTGTAGCACCTTTCCACCATGAGACAGAATTGTTCATTTTCTCAAGATCACGATGGGTCGCCATGTGACCAGTCTTAAAGCATCTTCTGCACCTGAAAGGAAACCCTTCATAGTCCAAGGGTTGAATCCAACTACCCTTAGGAGTATCAAACTTAATCTCTGCAAGAAGTCCCTTAGAAACATCAATATCCACCAAAATACGAGTAAAGGTAAAATGATAAACATTAGAGGATTCTGCATCCACCATCAGAAAGTCCCCAAGAGCCTCACCCACTTCCTCTAAAAGAGAATCCACCCATAGATGAAGGGGGAGGTAGGGGAGTCTGACCCAAAAGGCATTTTGTTGAACATTTCAGAAGAAGGGGTGAAATCAGCAAGCCATGGCTTAACCATCAACATGAACGAACATCCCAGCTAAAGAAATGATCACACAAAATCCGATTTCAATCCACACCATAGTTAAATTTAGCAATATAGAAACCCTTGGCCATAGGGAAAATACGACAGTACCTAGATGATAGGCTCCCAATGTTTGGAAATCCAAGAGTGTAGTTTTGTGTGATTTGTTAAGCACAATGTTTTTTTGTGTTTTCTACCTACATCTACTCAAATGTATGTTTTTGCAAAGGACAATTTTTCAGTGTCTACAAATTGTATAATTTGTAGTTTTTAATTGCTATAGGTTACATGAAATGAGATGTGACACTACTAAGGAATAGAGCCATAACACCTCCATAAAAAGGTTACCAAAAGAAAACAATAACTAAGAAACATATTTTTAAAAAAATTATAATAAGAAAACCTCGTAATGTGTTATTCACAACAAACTAAAAATTAACCTCAAGAAACTTAAAATTAAAAAAATAAAAAAATAAAAATAAAACCACTAAAATTCACTTCAAAATCCAAATTATAATTAGATGAAAAAATGAATAGAGATTAAAATAACATCATATAGAAAAGCAATGGTCTTCTCGCGTGGAGAGGAATAGTCTAGCTCCGCGGGGTAAGACAGCTTGCCGGTCAAAAGCTGCTACAAATAAATTATACAATTATTTTTAGTTGAAAAGTCATCCTCAATTTCTCTCCACCCAAAAAAAATAAAAAACGCGATAATCGGAATCATATCAGTATTTTTCATAATACTGGGAATCACATCAGTATTATTGGTTCCTGCCATGGCAGAGAACTATTGCAGAGGGTTTTTACTTAAATAGTGATTAAAACTATTTTCTTCAACCAATTAGAAGCTCTCATTTGCTCCTTTCATATTTTCATTTTGAAGGAGGACTATTCAAACATGCTCGAATGTTGACAAAACAGAAATTTGGCTGGTTCTTATTGGTACTGCTGACAGCCCTGCAAAATACAGATAAAGATTACAATTCCCCATAGAAGAGAACGCACGGTTTACTATATTTCTGTTCATTGTAGATCACCAGAACACATGATGGCTCTAGACATGTCAGCTGCAGGTTGTTCTGTCTTCGATCTGCTCTATTCATGATTGGGCCTGGATTCAATGACTGCGTATTGTTAAAAGCACCATTCCAGCTAGCTTCTTTGAAAGGAACTCCATTTAAATCCCCTTCATAACAATGATCTTGTTTTTGTGTGTTGACAACTATACATTTTGACAGTCCCCCATGC
>MU224783.1:1979437-1991625 GCA_018584345.1 Thuja plicata | reverse complement strand
CAAATGTAGTGTTTGCAAATAAATCATGCAAAACCAAGTGCAGTGTCTGCAAATAAAGACTGAACACAAGAACTGTCTCTGTTCTTCCAGTCTTTGGCAGGAACTTAGCTGCACTGCAGCCCTTGTTATTATTATTCAGGAAGGCTAACCGTTCAATTCCGTCAAGACCAGATTTATCATATTGCCATGAGAATATATCTACACATTTTTTCATTGGGATTCCAGGAATTCCTGGCCCCACACAATTGCATTAATGTCTTTCAGAAATCAAGGGAGTTCGGTAAACAAAACATGTGAGAATCATGGTGGAGTCTTCGTCAGAATTAAAAGTTGCAGTGCGACACGCTATCATCCATTACGCAATGACCAACTACTTTCCGCCAGATTTCCGATTTGGAAATAAACAATGGCGCACCTTTATTTTGACGAAGTCGTGTAAGGAAGTAATCTGTTAAGTCTGAAAATACACAGCACAAATTCAGATTCATCAAATTTAAGATCTGACTCCACGTCTACAGATTCATCAAATTTAATTTCAAATTAAAAATCTTAAGAACAATTTAATCCAAAAACAAATACCGATTTATCAAATCTTATATCAAACAAACTGTTCCTGTACATTTAATGGCCACTACACATTAATCGAGAAGTTCAATTTACCTGTCCTTCCGTTTCTCGAGAAAGCGTTGAAGAGATAATTTCTTCGCCATCGGAAGTTCTGCAAAACAGAGTTTTCGGTTAACTCTGTACACTAATTTTTTTCTAGTGTAAATATTACAAATCTGAGTTTCTTCGAGCGAAAATATTACAGATCCAGGTTTCTTCTGGTGTGAATATTACAAATTTGAGTTGAGAACTTACTGGCATGAAATAGGGTTTGATTTGCTCCGGCTGAGAATTCTTCTTGACTTGTAATATTTTTTCTTAATCCCGTCGGTATGGGTAGTGAATTTGAAGCATTGGTGGAAGATGAGGAATCCTCATCGGGATGCAGAGCATTTCCATTTCCCGCAGCCAACAACATTACAGCTTCTGCCTGTTAAAGGAACAATCTATTAGTTAGAAAATTGAGATTTTAACGCGTTTTAATGCTTTTTAAATCCTCTGTTTCGCTTCTGGAGGAAAATATTGGATCAAACATGAGAAAATGCTTACTCTTTGAGGAAAAATGCCGGGGAAGACTTTCATTTCGCCGTTGTAGAATATCACAAGTTCTTTGCCAGGAGGCTTGGAATTTTCCAATTGAAACCCTGAGGCGTGTTGAGGAAACAATTCCATGATCTTCATGCCTTCAGAAACCGCAGAATTAACCTCCATTTGAGCACGGCAGAGAACTTGTTGCAGGAAATAGGGTTTTACTTTCCCCAGGCACGACTGATTTGCTGTAAAATTGAAACCCTAAAGACATCAATATAAATCCTCGCCCTACGTTCCTAAATTTAAGAATTCTTTACAAGTTGAAACAAAATAACTTACATTGCCTCTTCAAATGTTGCTGTTGGCAATCCATGGCAGGATTGGTATTCTCTGCTCCATCAGTCTCGCTTCCTATCCCCAAAAAATCTATTGTATGCAACCGAGGTTGAGACATCTCTTTCCCAAACAGAATGAATTCTCTGTAAATAATTCCTCAAATCTTGATAATAATTCCTCAAATCTTGATGAACTTCAATCGATCGGGCGATTCGCTGAGGCAAAAAAACAGGGGCGTCCGAATGGTATTTAAAGGGCCAGCAATTAGCACGAGTTTAATAACGGGTGTTCTTTCAATTGAATAAAAAACAGTGGAACAAAAAGTATGACCAGACGGCTGATTTGAAACCTAAAATGAACACGTGGAGAATAATGTAATGTAGCATTGTCAAGCGGGGCAGAGAAATCCCCAACCAATGCAAATCGCACATGTTGGAAATAAAGGGAGTTCCGTGTGAAAGGCGTGGTTAGAAGTTAGAACAGCTTAAATGTCACGTGTATTTTTTTATCGATATTAAACCGCTTAGAATGGGTTCCAGTGGGCGCAGGCAATACCAGGGGCAGGACCCACATTAATGGTAAATAATACAAATCTTTCCCTAAATCTTAGTCCAGGGTAATTAAATATATGTTATTGATTAGGGGAGAAGATCCGTAGTTGAGCACCCTGACTTCGCGCTTTTCAAAATTCTATGTGAAAAGTTCAATCTCATTTTTTTTTATAGTAGCTTACTTGGCAAGTCCCCTCCTTATAACTAAGGTTTCAGGGCCACATCATCAAATATGATGCCACATCAACATGCTTTTTGCCAAGGTGTCCAAAACAGCCCAAAAAAAAGTGAGACCAATCGTAGTGTATTAGGGACCTCCATAGTTGTGTAGCTGATGTGGCATCACACAATTGGTTGTTTTTTAGAATAAGGGACACATTTCATTCAATTATGAGTAGTCATCATTAGCAAAAATAACTTTAAAGTCACAACTATTGATACAATGCTGTCAAAAAAATTGGATATTAAATCAACGAGTGTGGGTATCAAGTTAACAACTCCTATCACAACCATTGGAACGTGTTCAAGTAGTGGGTGCTCACCCCTAAATATTAATTTGGGAAGTTAGTTGAGGAAGTGTATATTTAGTTCTTGCTTTGAGAAGAGCGAGTATGAAGTAAAGATATAAGTGGCTCTTAATATTGATAAAAATACTTTTACACAAATCAATTAAAATTATTTTGGTATTAGATAATATATCTTTTAATAATTTTAAAAAGTTTTATTATAATTTAGAAAAATGGTAAGTGAAGTGTATGGAATTTAATTTTAATAAAATAAAGATCAGTTTAAAAGATTTTATTAGACATTATATTAAGATTAACTAGCAATTGCACTCCAACAAGGTGCAATGGTTACACCGATAGGAAGGTATATGCGAGTATTATTCAGAAGTGGAGAAAGTTTTGAGTAAATTTAGTCTAATTTTAGAACACAACTAACTTAAATCTTGGTAGTTATTAATCTTATGCAGTGGTCGTGTATAATACATTTGTTGGCGTTTGTTGTTTTGAAGACCCAAAGAGCAATAACAAAATGTTATCTTCATATTGCTAAGTCTAGTGTAGGTGTTGCTATTGATCAATATGCATGCTTGATTTGCGAAGTTGATTGGTTCTACCTGTTTCTTTCATGGGCTAGATGAGTTTTCTACGAAAGAGGAATTTGTAACAATGGAATTAATACTTTGATAATAATTGAAATGTAAGGTTGTAAGGACTTACAGTTGTGCATCTTGATTTGTTAGAGAAATAGTTATTGTAACCAAGCCTCGTCCTTTTACCATTGGCCGAATAGATGACATTGAGTAGATTTATAATGTGCAAAATGTTTGT
Source organism: Thuja plicata (assembly GCA_018584345.1). NCBI lineage: Eukaryota > Viridiplantae > Streptophyta > Pinopsida > Cupressales > Cupressaceae > Thuja > Thuja plicata. The sequence continues at coordinate 1,988,267 of MU224783.1, read as the reverse complement.
ATAGGAAAACGATGAAAAGGGAAATTGATTAGGCGGCAAGCTTCGAAAGCAATTATATAGCTTGAAGCAATGGACGAAATGATTAGGGGGAGTATGAAATAAATATAGTTGAGAGGTGCGCACCTTGATTTATTAGAGAGAAAGTTGTTGTAGTCGAGATTCCTCTTTTTTCCTTATAATTGTATACAAATTGTTTTACATTTTGGATTACCTCTCAAAGGAGAATGTTGATTGAATGCATAGGTCATTTAATGCCTTAACTTTGGAGACGACGATGAATGTTAGCCCTTGCCTTTCTATTTTTCAAATATTGAAATCATTTCTTTTTGTAGTGTTAGGCATTGGGATTTGTGTATGGTTATAGCCCATGCCATTGTGAGGGGTATTGGCTTTCGGCTCCCTAGAGATAAAATAATTATTGCTATACTTTCTAGGGTCTTATTCATCCCATGTCAGTCTATTGTAATTATCGAGCCTTGCCACAATATGCATTGGGACATCAGGTGGTTTGGAACCAGGACTATAAACAATTTTAATTACTTGGCCAAGAGCTCTATTGACAAGGCCCGCCTCTGTCTATATGTTGGCTGTCAACATAATGTTTTGACCTTTGCAAAGTAGAACTTGTTTTTTGAGCTATTCATTACAAGTTATATTTTCCATTATGTTCCTAGTGCTTGTTGCAATACTTAATGCAATTGGTCAGTTTAACAATTTTAGGTTTCTTCAGTTGTGCAGCTTGACCAAATTGTTGGTAGCAAACAAATGCATCAGGCTGTCAAATTGTTCCTTTTCACTTGGGTTAAGTTTTTTTTCTATGCGCATCATCAAGAGTTGTCAATCTTCTTGTCTTGGTTTGACATTTCAAATGTTCTGTGTAATGTCCCACCAGGGAACCCAGGAGAACTTAACCTAAAATTGACACTAAGTTTATGGAATATTTTTTTTTCTTAAATGTTTACAAACAAAAATGATAACAATGCGGAAGCAATACAATGAAGTACATGACATACATGAAATACAACTCATACATGATTAACATTTCTCGAGGGTTCCTTGACGTAGAATTACTTAAACATAATAATCTACGATTAACAATAATAAAGAACTAATCATAAAGGTTACATAATCCGAATCCAATAACATACATTACATAATAAAAGATTACATATGTACATCTAATACCAAAGGTATACTACCTAATCAACATCCACTGCACAAGTCGCAAGGTATGTAATAATACATAATAAACAATACAATGCATCCTCCAAAGGATGATAACCATATCGCATGTAGTACAATTGTATAACTCAAGTAACTGATCGAGTCTCCAAAAGACTAGGAAGATGAAACTGCAACAAGGAACATCCAAGCATGAAGAAGAATCCATCAGAATCTCAATGGTAATAAGAATCACTACCACCCGACCGCGTGGAACCAAAGGTCCACTCCCACCGTGTTGAGGAGATAGTAACAAGCCCATCACATGGGGTATACAACATGAATGCAAACAAGGTATACATGAACTCATACTCAAATGCATAGGAAGATCCTAGAAGCACTCTAAACCATAACAAAGAACACTAAACAACACCAGAGGTACTGACACACGTAGGATAACCTAAGCTGTATATAGGAAAGTGTCATCATGTACGTCTAACCCTTGAGTTTTGTCCTAGCAATCCCTTAATGGATTTCGGCACTCAAGTGACCATACATGACATCAATGACCTTTCAAACAGACAAGATCACTAACGATGTTGTACCCACACCCCTCAAGGAGGCAAACATCATCTCATCCTCCATCTTAGCCTATACTAGCGCTTAAGCATGGGTGAGGCATTATCTTATTAGTTTATACTAGGGCATCCTAATTAATTTATTATGTTTTCACTTGTTACCACTACTTCCAATAAGCAATCCTAGCAGCCACTTGTGGGCTCTGACACTTATTGCAAGCCACCTCCTACTATACAACTAGGTAACCTACCCTAGGTTCACAAAAGTGTATCATAAGACAAATCACATCCTGCCCATTCAGAAGCACACAGGTTCTCAATAACCATAAAACATCCACTGTATCCTCACAAGACCAAACAACACATCATAACCGAACCAGGTTGGGCCTAAGAATATCATGGCTATGACATCATCATAAATCACGAACTGACATTACATAAAATACCACGCAGAAAGTACAATCCCAAAACCTCTGGATTTATGTCCTAAGGGTTATCTAGCCCAGCAGATACCCGAAACAGAATAACGTAAAATAATACACAATTCATTTAGTCACGCACTCAAAACACATCATGGTACAATAACTTCATATTCAGAATGCATTAAATTAAATACAATGTTAACGTAGGGATAAACAAATTTATAATCCCTAATCATGCAAATTCGTTCATCCAATTAAAATTACTATTCAGGAGTAATTAAATCTTTAATGAAGTCGCACAATAGGTATAATATAGGAAAATTTATAAAATACCATGTACATAAATTAACCTATTTAAACAATTACTAATTTTGACTATAATTATATTAGTATGGAAATACAATTTAATTGGCATTAATACTAACTCCATACTACTATTTTCATTTCCCATAACTAATAACTTTCTTATTGTGAAATCTCTCAAAATAAATATCTCATTAATATTAATAATTAATTTCATTAAATAAATCCCTTTATATTAACAACCAATTAATAATCACCTGCTCATAAAACCTTAAATAACATATCCATTAAACTAAGGTTTTAGAACATATTTAAAAATAAACATTAAATAATTAAAATATATATACATCTATATTTTTAAATAAATTAACACATATTTTAAAACTAATTTATGATCAACTATAAACTAATTTAAAAATTAATTCCAAACTAATTCATAATTAACTATAAACTAATTTAAAGATTAATGATAAATTAATTTTAAATATTTATAATAAACTAATTAAATATTAATCATAAACTAATTAATAAAATTTAACTAACATAAAAATTAAATAACATATATATAAAAAAAATGAAATATAAGAATTCTTTAAAAAAAAAAAAAAATTAACACGTTTTTCTTTTTTTTTTTTTTTTTGGGGGGGGGGGGGGGGGGGGNGGGTCTCGGCCCCACCCCACGTCACCCACATGGGGTACTGCAGTCCAAGGTCTGCAGCCCCACTGTCAGTGGGTACCCTCGTGGGCCCACTGCACAATGGGTACGCAGGTCCTTGGACATGCGGCCCACTGGGCACGCAGTACTGCGCGCAGGGGGTGCGGTGGCCCCTGCCACCCACTCCCCATAAATAATTTTAATTTTTTTTTAAAAAAAAGAACAATTTTATTAACATAAAAAAAACAATGCACTTTTAATAAAAACAAAAAAGTTATTTTTTTTTTTTGTTAATTTCCGGAAATGAAAATTTAATTGATAATAATTCTTTTTCCCCTTTGCTTTGTTTTATTCTTTTTTTTTTTGTCTTTTCTGGCACTATATTTTTTTTTTACTGGTGTAAAAACGAGAGAGTTTTTTTTTTCCCTAATTGATTTTTCCCAACTAAAATTGATTTCCTTCCACCATTAAAATTTATTATTCAGCCACTATATAGTTAAACTATAGACCAGATTGATTTTTCATTTTCTAGGAGTTATAGGAGGTATTTTTTGACAAAATTTGGATAGCATAACTGTGTTATGCCAAGTAACAATAAATAATAAAAATAACGGATCTAAGGGTTTTCTAAATACTCAAAAACACAAAAATTGAAATAACACCTTTAAACTATAAAGAATTGACATGCATCCAATCAAACACCAAAAACCCTCAGAATTGCAAAATTGAAACCATTTTAAAGATTACAAAACCTACCTCCAATCCAATGCAAGAAAACTGAGATTATGCCTTTGAAGATTGCAAAACCCTGAAAACCTTCAAGCACAAATCAACCACAATTTGGAAACCATGAAGATCCAAGCACATGCAAACCACGAAAACACATGAATATCCAATCCAAGATGCAACCACAAGAATCCTCAAATTCTCCCAAAAGCCAAGCACACACCAAGCTCTCCCAAAATCTCCAAAACCTGTTATCTCCAAATGAAACCCCAATTCCCTCCTAAAGGAATTCAATTTCCCCTAAACAAGCCAATCCTCATGACAACACACTAGTTAACTCCTAAAAGGACTCCACTCTAAAATTGAAAGAAAATAACAATTAATTAATTAAAAATATATTTAAATTCCACAACTCAACTTTGAATCCTAAAATCAAGTTGAAGTCTTTGAGTTTGAAAATACTTATTCAACAAAATCATGCACATGTAATTAATAAAATATTAAATTAAATAAGTTAAATATTCAAATCACAATAATCCATGTCACTTAATATTTAATTATTTAATAAAGCATAAAATCATATTTAATCTAATTTTCAATTAAATATTAATATTCAATAAATACACTTTAATTAACGTTTCAATTAAACATAGGTATTTAATTTAATTTTCAATTAATTAAATACCCTATATTTAACAATTAATAGCAATAATACTTAATTAAATAAATAACATGATATAACACACAAATAATCAAATCCAGCACCTGAAATCGAACACAAGCAAAATCAAACATGCTCAAGGAAAGGGATACACGAATTCCTGTCAACTATACGAATTTGGTAAGGTAGCCAAATGGATACTTGTCCACTAATTAGGACAGTTAGGTTTAGGATAGGATTTGGACCTGAAAACTATCTCCCCTCTCTTACCATTGAGATTATTGCGATATGGCACACTCACTCCTGCCAATTTAGGGAAGACATAGCCCAGTACTTGCAAACCTGTCATCACAAAGATGAACATACATGCATATATAATATGAAAAACAATGGTTGAGACTAGATTATCGTGTGGATCTCGCCGAAGCAAGTAACTACGACTCTGTCTCATACCATACCAAGCACATCAAACAGTAACACAAAACATACAATGATCCATGTGCATATAAATCTAAGGTCAGTATTGTCAGAAAACCATAATCGAAATGAAACCCTAACATATACATAATCATCATTAAATAACCATAAACCAAATATACACAGAAGATATAACATACTAACAATGGATCAATAACATACTGAAATGTAATACATAAATATCCTCAAGATCAACTGAAATAACCACACATATATCAAAAATGCCAAAAAGAGTTTGGCATACACAAACTGAAAAGCAAACTAAGAGGTGGGTATTACATTCTACAACATTTGGCAAAATTGTGCATGTATTGTCAATTTGCCTTGTTGGCGGAACATTGTTTGCAATATGACGACAATAGGAAATTGGTCCCATAACATTTTGATGATGGAGTATGATGTGTAGATAGGATTGTCTATCATGGGAGAAAATTGTGCGAGGTCGCCAACCAATATCATAGAGATTCCCCTGAAGCACATATGTTCATTGTGGGGAAATGTCTCACGTAGTTTGCTATCTATTTTTAGCAGTAGCTTTGGTCCTATGAAACTCATTTTGTCAATGAGAATATATTTTATGTCCTTCAAATCTTCTTGGAATGTTATCAATGCTTGTCCTTGTAAGGGGTGCATTTATTTAATAGGAATCCTAAGCTTTGAATGTATAGTTGAGGCATGGATATTGAATGCACAACTCTTATAGGGGCTAGTACGAAAAGTTGGCTTGCGACAACTTACTTTTAAGTTTACTTCTTATGCAAGTGATCCAATAGGAATTTATTGTACCCGTTATTCCTTGAATGATCATGTGTGGTGGTTCAGCAAAGGGGCATTCTCTATGATTTATAAGAAGTATGAATGGATTATGTAAGGCATAGTCTGATTCAGTGATCATTTACTAGATTTACATTTGATATATCTTTGTTATTAAAGGTCTTTTCATATTAAGTGACTTCATGACCATTGGATAAGGCATTGGTTTGACATGTTAGATTGTGTGGTTCCCATCAAATCCTTATACCAACTGTTATCATTTTTATTTTATGTTATATTTATTATGCCTGCCTGTTTGAAAACTACTAATATTTAAGGGCATAAGTTAGGTACACCCGAATGAGCTTGTGGAGCTCAAAGTGAAGGAGAATTTAATCCTCATTAATTAGACCTATTTCTTGGGATAATCAGAGTTTTGGTTTCATAGTTAAGCATTTATGTTTAACAAGATTTTGCAAGAAAAAGCTCCAACAAATTGGCGACTCTGCTGGGGACAGAGCAGTAGAAATCTGGTTGAATCTTTTAAAGAATATCTGGTGTTATACTATTTATATCATTTGACCCATCCGATTCACCAACAAATTGGCGACTCCGCTGGGGATAGAGAAGTAAATTTTATGTTAAACTTTTAAAGAATCTATGGTGTTCTACTATTCATATTTTGAAGCAAAAAATTTCTTTTGGTTAGTGTTGTATTTTCCCAACTAGTTTAAGGTGGTGACTCTGAGAGATCTTTGCAGTAGTGCTTATTGGAGTTGATGAAAAACTATCAACCCTACAGCTCCCAAGAATCACCTGCATGCAAACACTTGTCACAGAAATAGAGAAACAAAAGCTATGGAGGCCAAAAACAATAGATCTGTGAAAGAGGAAACAACCTCAATTGATTCAATAAAAATGGAATGGAATTACAAAAAGGATTAGATAATTACAAAAGGATCAATCCTTATAAAGGAGATCAAAACCCTAAGATGGGTGAAGAAACCAAGGTTGCATGAATAATTAATAAAAGAATCATTTATTGCATGCCTAAAGTTTAGCTTAAGTGAAATAGAGATAAAAGGGACTTAAGAATTAAATCAAATAATGATTTAATTAATAAGTGAAAGGTGAAGTAATAATTAAATCAATAATGATTTAATTAATAAGTGAAAATACCCTTTTAACTCTAACACCCCCTCTTAAGATAAACTTAGGGAGAAGCTAAAAAACCTAGAAACAATTGTAGAAAGCAGGAAAGATGGGTCCCGGCAACATGGCCTGATGAGGTACCCAAGCACAAAAAATATCTATAAAGAGGAGAAAAGGAGAAAAACTAGTGTGAAAAAACCCTCTCCAAAAAGAGATGAAGTCTAGTGAAGGACTGAAGAAGCCTCCAAACTAGAGAATGTCCCAGAAAATAGGAACAATGAAAGAATATGTAGAACACCTCTGAAGCATGAAGCTACAAAATACTATCAAATAATTGCTCTGTATGAGTGCCCTCAAATGACACTACTCAAATGTGGATGGTAAACAAGGCAAACATCGAAACTCGAAGATACAAATGGAAAAAATGCCAAGTCTGAAGCCTCCAAAATAGGAATGAAAGATGAGTGTCCATATGGTAAATGATCCATCTCACCGAAATGCATAGGTACCAGCCACTGCATTCTCCTAGTACATAGAAACAAATACTGAATACATAGCTCACAACATCGAACCAAGGAAACATAAGAACCAATAGTAATACCCCGCCATAATGCTGATAGGGAGAGGTATAACAGATACACTGAGAGACTGCCAAGGAAAACTGCATGATGAAGAACGTACAAGAAGAAATAAAGTATGTGTCGAGGATGATTAGTCGCCGACACACATGAGGCTAATGTCATGAAAGGAACACTCGCTTGACAAAGGTTCAGCAACCCCCCATGGCACTTTATAAATAATGCGAGTATAATCAGGCATAAAATGTGCGGAATCCCAAGCATGCAAGATGACACTTTATCTCAATGCGTTTGCAAAAAAGCTATAGAAAATGATGTATACAATATCCAGGAATGACTAAAAGCATAAGAAACATATGTAACTGCTCTCAAGGAGTCATCCCATGCACAGAAAATGATTCCAGGACCTGAAACATCCAAGATATCCACCAGATTGCAAAAATGCAAAAAATTGAATTAAAATACCTGGAGCAATTTTTGGGTGTGAGACCCATACAATAAGAAGGATAATGGAACCAACTTTCTGATGCCATGAGGAAGTCGAAAAATGGAGTCTGAATGAGTAAGATATGGCTCCCAGAGTGCAAAATAGATCGCTGACTTTGACTGCCAAAAAAGGCTACAAGATGGAAAATCAAAAAATCTAACCTCCAAAAAAGTGACCGTCTCAGAAAGAGCTTTTTGGTGATATAAAGAAGTCAAAAATTAGCCTTCGTTTGCTCCAAATAGAGTAAACAAACCACACACTGCTCATTATGAAAAAAAGTAAGTAATATGACGGTTTTGTGGCCGTCAAATTTAACCTCACTATCAAACCTGCAACTGCTAACATCAACGACATGAAAACTGAGGTGCCACATAAATCGAAACGGCACGAGAATTGAGGTGGACTTTTTTCCTTGTAAAGTGTGCTAAGGGCCGTGCATGCAAAATATAGTCCCTAAATTTCAACTATGTCCAAATAGGACATGCCTTATATGAAAATTGGGTTTCTTGGGCCTTTCAGACATAACCCAGATGTTGGTTTTTGCGCAAAGTGCTACAAAAATAAAATCCTCTCCATATCCAACAAAAACCTCTTGAAAACACAAATTTAATGAACAAGGCCAAATCTCTCATGAAGAGAATAGGGGCATGAAAGGGCCATATTGGAGTTGATGAAAAACTATCAACCCTATAGCTCCCAAGAATCATCTGCATGCAAACACTTGTCACAGAAAGAGAGAAGCAAAAGCTGTGGAGGCCAAAAACAACAGATCTGTGAAAGAGGAAACATCCTCAATTGATTCAATAAAAATGGAATGGAATTACAAAAAGGATTAAATAATTACAAAGTGATCAATCCTTATAAAGGAGATCAAAAC
>MU224783.1:1968033-1979387 GCA_018584345.1 Thuja plicata | reverse complement strand
AGATCAAAACCCTAAGATGGGTGAAGAAACCAAGGTTGGGTGAAGAAACCAAGGTTGCATGAATAATTAATAAAAGAATCAATTATTGCATGCCTAAAGTTTAGCTTAAGTGAAATAGAGATAAAAGAAACTTAATGATTAAATCAAATAATGATTTAATTAATAAGTGAAAGGTGAATTAATAATTAAATCAATAATGATTTAATTAATAAGTGAAAATACTCTTTTAACTATAACAGTGCTGAGTAATATATATAATCCTATACACACTTTCTCAATAGGAATAACAAATATACCAGATCTTGGATGAGAAAACATCCAGAGGAAAATATGGAAGATGAACTTCCAACTACCTCTAAAGGAGGTCAATCAAGAAAAGGAAAGAATGATAAAGGGCTTCCTCAAATTAAGAGACAAGAAGATAACATTAGGGGAGAGGATCCAATCCATCATAGTCATGAAGAAAATATATCAGAATATGAAGAGGCTCCAGACTTGGGATTGGGTGCATATGAAGATTATTATTCTCCTAATGAGAGAGAGGAAGGATCTGACACTACCCTCCCAGATTCAGAAAGTCTTGATGAAGAAGCTACTGAATTGGAGAGAAAAATCCAAGAGCAATTTATCATCACACAACAGAGAAATAAAGAAAAAGAAGAATAGATAAGACAAAAACAAATCAAGTTTGATCATTTAAAAAGGAAATTATTGAGACAAATAGAAATGAATAATGTTGAAGAACCTATGAGGGTTGAAGAGAAACCTGTCATCTACCAAATCTTTATTACTCAAGACCCTAAGAATAAGGGAAAGAAAAAGGCATCTAGTATCCATATTGAAGAGCCAAAACCAAAGGAGGTTTCTTTAGGTGGGATGTCACAGGAAGATCTTGAGTTAGAAGAAGCTAGGAGGGTAAAGGAAGAACTTTCCAAGCAATTGGAAAATGATGAGTTGGAAGCAACAACTACTGAGATTAAAAAATAGCTAGCCTCCTTTAAGTATCACTACAAGTAATACTGCAGTTCAATTAGTGCTACACAAGTACCCGGTCCTAGTCAAAATAATCAGACTCTTGGTTCAATCCAAGGAGTACAAAATTTGGGTGGTCACCATGCTACTGTTGTATCAAACCACACAAAAATTAGAGATCTATAGTAGGATGATAAGGTTACATGGGGAATGTCAAGGACATGGGTGATGGAAAGAAGAGAGTTCTTGAAGCATAAGGAACATGAAGATGAGAAAGCTGAGGTAAAGAGTCCATTTGAAGGACAAGAAGACAAAAGAAAGTGGCAGATGAGTTGCAAGGAATATGGTGACTCGCATGGTAGAGAGGTTCATGAAGTTGGGGCAGAGATAAAAGATAAAGATGCTGATAAAGACAATATGGCTCATGCTACTGCAAATTTTCAAAGAAGACCTATGCATTTGGATAGGTACCGTCCATTGTTCTTTGATGACATTCATGGTTACCCAAATGTCATCCCAAATGAGGTAAGAGATAAAGTCTCTAGGTTTAGTGGAAATAATTCTCTAACTTGTGAAGGACACCTTAAAGCATTCGCTAACAAGATGAATGACATTGAGATTGATCGTGAGGATGTACTCATGAAGTTATTTGTTCAATCTTTGGATGAAGATGCTAGAGATTGGTATAGGATTTTACCTAAAAAATAGTATAACATCTTGGGAAGAGCTTTTTGAATGTTTTAGGGAACAATATGTGAACATGTCAATTCAAGTTTTATGTTGAATGAATTTAATAATATTAAGAAGTTCCCAAATGACAGTATGACAAATTTCAATAATAGATTCCAAAAGGCCATGAACAAGTTATTTCAAGTTTTGAGATTAGATGAGCAAGTATGTTTAACTACATATTTCAATGCTATGGAAGGAAAGATGTCATATCTTTTAAGGGATAAGAGTCTACATAGTCTGAGGGATGCTTATAAAATGGCTATAAACATTGAAAGCAATAGGCAAGTCTCAGGGAAAATGGGAAAGAGAGAAGATGGAAGATTTTGGAAGGATACAAAAGGACAAACAAGTAAACCTTCCAAGGAGGAGGACAGGGTGGATAAATTAGTAAGTGCAGTAAAAGACCTTACTGCCAAGGTTGATAAAAATGACCGGTCTCCTCATGACAATAGGTATCAATATCAAAGGTATGATATATTCCCAATTTGAGGGATATGCCATACAAGACAAATTGGAAGGATGGTAGGTCTATTATTGAAAATCATGAGAGCTAGAAGACCAAGGTAACCCCTAATCCTTTGAAAAGAAATGTTGCACACAATGTAGAAAATACCCCTTGGTGTCCTTCTTGCAATATGCCCCACTCTTCTTTTCAATGTATCATTGCCCAAGCTTTAGTTGAGAAAATGAAGGATAGTAGTGAGAAGATGACCCTAGAAAAAGAAGACCCTATCGTAAATATGTTCACTATGAATAGGCATAATGGTATGTGGTCCTCTGAAGATGAGGAGCCAGTTGCATACATGGATACTAAGAGAGAACATTTCCAAAGATACCAGCAACACATTTTCTTTGACTCAGATGATGAAACTGATACTATGCTGCAAAATACTATCTATACTTTGGGTGATGATTGAGAATATCCTCATTTCAGGTTAACTAATGATGAGGAGAAAAGATATTTGACCATAGCAACAATCAATCAAGCTAGGAGTACTTACAATTTGAGGAATAGGAGGGTAGAGCCTGGTCAAGGTAAGCCTACTTTGGTATTCATTAAAGTGCCTCAAAGGTTGTTGCAGGATCTCAAAGAAAAGATAAAAATAAGAAGGAAAGTACAAAACAAGGAGAGTTTTCTTCTGCCCAAGGAGAAAAGAAGGAAGTAAAAGTTGATAAGCAAGTTGTTACTAACAAAGGGAACAAAGGTAAGAACACAAATTACATTTTTTCTTGATTACCTACATTTAATATGAAACATGCTCTTACACAAATGAAAGTGTCAGTTCCTTTGATTGAAATGTTAAAAATAAAGGAACATAGGGATGCTGCAATGTCATTTTTCAAAGGGATAGTTGATGACTCTGTTGATAATATAAGGGAGAGAAAAATGAAGGGTGTTATTCATGATCCAGAAACATCTATCTTATATGTGGGTAATATGATTACCCAAGAACCCTCTCAAGTGGACCCTTTTTAGGTAAGCTTATTGATAAACAATAGACTTGTAAAATATTGTATGATTGATTCTGGTGTCGTTGCAAATGTAATGCCATATGGTGTAATGAAAGAATTGGGTATGGATGTTGATACTTGTTATGGGAGGTGCCACTCCATGGATAGCAGAGAAGTCCCTGTGGTGGGGATTCTGAAAGGAGTCAAGGTTAAGATGGTTGTCTTTCCCGAGGCAACTTACAAAATGGATGTATTTGTTGTAGATACCCACCCCATTATGGTATGCTATTGTCTAGACAGCAGGCTACATCAGTTGGAGATCATGTTTAATTGGAACTATCTTATGCAGCAATCCCAGTGAATGGGAATGAAGTAAAATTGTATAGATAACCACGAGCACTAGTGACTGTTGAAAAGGTGCAAGATAATATGCTTAATTGTTGTGTGTATGTAGACATGGAAAACTTCAGAGTAGAGAATACCTTTCCACAATGCAAAAATAATGATCCATTAATTGGAGAGCTGAACACACAACAAGGTGGCCTATGGCAGATGTAATTTGATGGAGCTTGTCCCAAAAATAGATCAGGGGTTGATGTTTTATTTATTTCTCCATCATGTACTACATTAAAATACTCTTTCTTGTTAACCTTTCAGTGTACAAATAATACTGCTGAGTATGAAGCCTTATTTTTGGGATTAAATATTGCTACTAGGTATGGTATCAAATGTTTGAAAGTTTATGGGGATTCTGAGCTAGTAGTAGCACAAGTTAGATCCAAGTATGCTATAAAAAATGACAGACTAAAGATGTACAAGCATCCTATTTGGGATCAAATTGAATTTTTTGATGTCTTTAACATTGAATGGATAGAAATGTCAAAAAACATCATGGCTGATTTCCTGGCTAACGCTTCTTTAAAGATTGGTGATTTGACTTTGAGTGGGGTATCACTTGTGGAAGTTAAGAGTAGACTAGTTGTGCCTGACAATGTTTACAACTAGCAAGTTTTTGAAGATGACCAAGATATTCTCAGGTTTATCCCGTGCCTTGACCATTATGAAGGCCAGCATGTAGATTGTAATGCTTTAGTTGAGGTGATTGATGGAAATGATACTATTTTGGGCAATGATCTTGTCCAGTTAAGTTCTAATCAGATTCCTAAGGGGCTGATAGAACTAGAAGCATTATTTAGTGATCAAGATGATCATTTGTCAAAAAGGAGTAGTGCTAAAATTGAGGATATGGAGGAAGTAAATTTAGGATTAGAAACAACACTTCAAATGGTATATATTGGAAGGAGGTTAGAATCCCATGTTAGGGAAAATTTGAGAAAATTGTTAAGGTAACACAAACATGTGTTTGCCTGGTCATATGCGGACCTAAAAGCCTATAGGGAAGACCTTTTCCAACATGAGATCCCACTGAAACTAGATGCCAAGCCATTCAGAGAAAATCAGAGACCAATCAACCCATTATTGGCCCCTAAGATGCAATAAGAATTGATGAGGTTGAGGGATGAAAGGATTATTCAAACCATAAGACATTCAACTTGGGTCTCTAATTTGGTCCCAATGAGGAAAAAGAATGGTGATATAAGGCTTTGTGTTGATTTTAGGAACTTGAATATTGCATCTTTAACAGATAATTATTCTTTTCCTAACATGGAGGCGATGTTGCACAAAGTCACTGGTTGTGATTTATTGTCAATGATTGATGGTTTTATAGGCTACAACCAAGTGTTAGTAAAGGAATCAGAGAAATTTAAAACTGCATTCACTACTCCATGGGAAACACATGTGCATATTAGGATGCCCATTGGTCTCATAAATGTAGGGGCAACATTCCAGAGAGCTATGGATGTTGCATTTAAAGAATTTATTGATTTATTCATGGTGATCTATCAAGATGATTTGAAAGCATATTCCAAGAAACCAGAGGACCATTGTGGGCATTTAGAAAAGATTTTTAATAAGGCTTTGGAATATGGTGTTTCTTTGAATCCTAAGAAATGTCAGTTTGCACTAACATAAGGAAATTTTTTGGGACCTATTGTGTCAAAGGAGGGAGTAAGAATTGACCCAGAGAGGATAGAAGCAATTTAGAAGGTCACTGCTCCAAAAAATGTCAAAGGGGTACAATATTTCTTAGGAAAGATTAATTTTATGAGGTTTATTGCTAACTTTGCAGAGATTATTAAGCCTATAATTAAATTATTGAAGAAGGATGCAAAGTTTGAGTGAGATGAAGGAGCACAATTTGCTTTTGAAAAGATCAAGAAGGTAGTTCAAGAACCACCTATTTTGAGGTCTCCTTATTACAGTAGGCCATTTTCATTATTTTATTTTGCATCTTTTCATACAATTTATGTTGTGTTACTACAAAAGGATGATGAGGGTTATGAAAATCCCATTGCATTTTTTCAGTAAATCACTCCAAGCTACAGAGTTGAACTATGAGATGATGGAAAAACAAGAATATGCCAAGGTTAAATTTGTGAAATCATTCAGGCCTTAGCTGGTTTGTGCGAAAGTGATTGGATATGTACCTCATGCAACAATCAAGGACATTCTTACCCAATCAAAAGTTACTAGTAAACGATGCAAATGGATAAATAGGATTCAATAATTTAATTTGGAAATCCATATTACCAATTTAGTAAGAGGATTAGGCTTAGCCAAGCTAATGGCTGAAGAGAATATGGATTTGGTTCAGGTAAATAATGTAGGAATACAAGATTTAACAGTGACTAGTATTGAAAGACAACCTTGTTATGTTGATATCATGTACTTTCTCCAAAATGCCAAATGCCCCGAGACTATGACTGATAATCAGAAAAGAACCCTTAGGTTGCAAGCTCAAAGATACAAATTAGTACAAGGAGATTTATATTGGATATACAAAAATGGTGTACTTTTCCATGCCTAGATGAGGGGCAGGCTGAAAAGGTCCTAAAAGAAATGCATGTTGGTGTGTGTGGTGGAAATTATTCTGCCAAGACTACTGCTCACAAGATCCTTAGGGCTGGTTATTTTTGGCCTTGTTTATTTAAAGATTCCTTCAAGTTTGTACGAAAGTGTGAAGCATGTCAGAGATTTGCTTCCAAGCTGAAGTATTTTGGTTCTTTGTTACTAAATCTAGTAGTGGCTGAGGCACCTTTTTCCATGTGGGGGATTGATTTCATTGGGGAGTTTTCAAAAAAAATATAGTGGTGGACATAGTTGGATATTGATTGCCACAGATTACTTCACAAAATGGATAGTGGCAATTCCTACTAAGAAGGCAACTAGTAAGGTGGTCATTGTTTTTCTGATGAAAAATGTTCTGACCAAATTTGGTGTCCCTATAAAATTGATAATGGACAATGTTGTGTTTCAGGTCAGAAGAGTTTAAGGATTTATGTGATGAATATATAACTATGATGTCATACTCTTACCCATATCATCCCCAAGATAATGGACAAGAATAATCTAGTAATAAGAGTATTCTGTAGATTTTGAAGAAAACTTTGAAAACAAACAAAAGAGCTTGGCATTCTAAGTTAAAATTAGCTTCATGGGCTGATAGAGTAACTGAGAAAAGGGCTATTGACAAGTCCCCTTTTGAATTGGTGTATGGTATGTAGGCCAGGTTACCATTGAATAATTTACTTCTTGTTTATAAATTCATTAAGGAAGAAGGTTTTGAAGTAAGTGATGCCATGCATAAAAAAATGGTCCAGTTAGTTGAATTGGATGAAATCAGACAAGAAGGACAAAAGAAAAACTTGAAGAGACAACAAAAAATGAAATATATGTTTGAAAAAAGAGCTAGTAATAGAAGGTTTCAGTGAGATGACATGGTATTACATAGGAATTCTAAGGCTGAAGATAAAGGGAAACATAAATTTTTTGAATCCATATGGTTAGGGCCTTATATATCATTTATCAAACACATGGTAAGGATTCATATTTCTTAAGAAATTTGGATGATGAGGTATTGGAGTTTCCAGTGCATCCAGGACAATTCCTAAAACCTTTCTTTAATTAAAATTTATTTCCATGCACAGTAGTCATGTATATAGGTATTTGGTTTTAGGTGTGCTAGTGTTCTGTAGGTTGTACATTTGTATATATTCCTGAGTTTTTGCTGCAGAGCTTTGTCTTGTCCCTGGTCTGCTTTTCCCAGAGTTCTGGTTTCTTGCCTTGATCTTGCAATCAAGCATCCTCAGTCAGAGCCACTATTGGTCATATTTTGTCCATTTTCCATGTATATTGAATTGGGCCTGGTTAGGGCTGCAAAATTTTTTCTCCCCTGCTAGATCTCTCAGTTTTCATGATGTTTTATGCTTGGTTCACAAACCTCAGGTCTTGTTGGGTTAAAATCTTGGCTTAAACCCTAAATTCTCAAGCCTTGTTCTATTTTGAAGTTACTTTTCTGAGTAACTTAAATCGCTTTTAAGTCATGTGCATTTTTATCCTTGCCTTTATCTCCCGATCTTGCAATCGAGATCGAATATTCTTTTTAATGTAGTGACTTGGTGTGACCTTTATATCTTAATCTCCAAGAGGAAAGGAATATGCTCTTATTATTGTGAGATTATACGTAGGCCGTTGATCAAGTTTGAGATGTGTGAATGGCCTTAGATCTCTAGATCAAAGTCAAAGTCTTGCTTTTGTTTAGCGATCTAGCGAGGGCCGTAGATGTCTTTCTGATCCTGTGGCTGGCGTTGAATCTCTGAATGAGAATCAAGTTAACTAATTTATTCAGCGACGTAGAGATACAAAGGAAATGATATACTCAGAGTTAAAGGCCAATTAAGGACTGAGGATAGGTCGAGGTTAGATCCAACGGTTAGCGCAAAGGCTCAGAGGCAAAGTTGCTCAAGATCTAATGCTTAAGGCATTGCGCTTAGCTAACACATGGCATATTGGTGGGACCAAGTCTGTGCAAAGGTAAAGAGTTAAAGGCAATTCAACTTCATTAAGATCTGCAGTGAGCATTTTTCCTTAAACATGAAATGCAGCTTGATCTACCCTTTGAGGCATCACGCCGTGTCGACATGTAGAAAGTTGTCAGGTCTTGGGCCTATCTGTGGTTGGTTATTGAGTGGTCAAGTCTCAGAAGATCCTGTGGTTGGCTTGAAGACTCAAAAGATAAGATGAAGGTTTTTAACCTTTAAGCCATTGCGTCGTTGCACCACGTCCCTAGTGGGTTCGGCTCAGCATTAAGGGAAAAGTAAAGAGATAGTAAGTTTGAAAATATCCAACGAATAGCACAAAGCCTCAAGGGAGAGATGATCATGAGATACTCATCAAGGTATTGCGCCTGTATGAAACATGTCCTATCTGGGAGGTGGGACCTACGGTCAGTAAAGTGGTGGGTAGGTAAGCCATAGTCAAGTTAAAACAGATCTAATGGCTGACATAAAGCCTTATCATTGAGATGCAACCAAATTAACCTTTAAGGTATCCCACCTATTTGCCACCTGTCCCAATCAGTTTTGGGTCAATGCTAATGGATATGGTAAAGGTAAAACAATTTTAAAAGGATCTGACGATGGGAGTAAAGCCTTATGTAAAAGTTGTGTGGGGTCTATCCTTTAAGGCATCGCACCTGCGTGCCACCTGTCTGTTCAAAATCTTTGAAGCCCGAGTAACTTAAATTTCATCAACGACTGTGTTTTAAAGTGCGAAAAAGATTCAATCTAGAGTGTCGATGGAGAATTCAATGCAAGGTGTAGCCGTTACAACCATTTTTCAAATATTTAAATCCTTTCTCAGGGTTTTCAAAGCGGTGATCTATGTCGTCTTGTTGCAAAACAATAAATAGGTAAATTTGATCTCTTGGGTTGTATATGAACAACTGTTAAATGTTGTTTGAAGGAAGGATAGGCATTTCTGAACGCATTTAAACATAGATTATCTTTTTAGGGTTTCTGGTTAACTTGTAAATCAGTTTAAATTCCTTTATTTTGGCTTTTCTGTTCTTCGCCATTAATAGGAGGTCTTTTACCAGAGTGATTTAAGGTGAAAATCATATGTGTTTTTTGATCTTGAGATTTTCCAAAAAGGGTAGTTGGATTTCTACAATTCTGAAGGGTTAGGTTTTCTGAGGTAATTAATGCACATCAGAAATTCCATTTATTATTCCTATTGTGGGGTATTGTGCTTCATTTTTCCCAAGGTGGATGACGGCTAGATCAGATTTTATCAATAAAAAGTTTTAAAGGAATGTTTCACCCTGCAAATGACAGAACTGCTTGATTGTTATGATGAATTAATGTTCTTTGTCATGTAGTACTCTAGTGTTTTATCCCTAATCCTAATGAATCTAAAGCTTGTTGCACTCCTTATTTCTTTATAAGGATTTCCAGGATCACTTAGTGGGGATGGGAATCTTATGCCACAAAAGGCTTGTAAAGCTCTACATATTTTGATCAAGTTTATCAATGGTCTCCTTGGTTTTGACTTTATATGTATCTGATGTTGTAATATCATTATATGTTTATACTTCCTGTAATTTGCATGATTTGATTGAATAGTTGTCTCTGTTTTAGCTTTTATACTCATTTGGATTGGTTGTTAAGGACATTTCAGTCCATCACTTTGTAAGGCAGAGTGTCAAACTGGTTTAAGGTTTCTTTCAAGGAGAGAATTAAATCTTTAAGGTAGTTTCGATGAGTAAAGGGTTGTAACAAATTTGATGGTTATTTATGCTTGTAAGAAGTATGAATGGATTATGTAAGGCATAGTCTGATTCAGTGATCATTTACAAGATTTACATTTGATATATCTTTGTTATTAAAGGTCTTTCCATATTAAGTGACTCCATGCCCATTGGATAAGGCACTAGTCCGACATGTTAGATTGTGTGGTTCCCATCAAATCCTTATACAAATTGTTATCATTTTTATTTTATGTTATATTTGTTATGCCTACCTATTTGAAAACTACTAATATTTAAAGGCAAAAGTTAGCTACACCCGCCTGAGCTTGTGGAGCTCAAAGTAAAGGAGGATTTAATCCTTGTTAATTGGACTTGTTTCTTGGTATAATCAGAGTTTGGGTTTCATAGGGTCTAGCATTTATGCTTAACAAGATTCTGAAAGAAAAAGCTCCAACAGTTGGTCCTCTTGAATTATTTTTCAATGTGAGTTAATGTGAATGGGCTTGATTCCTATTTTAGATTAGTGCATCCCTATTCCACAACCTCGTAGTAGTTAAGTTGACCGTGATATTGTAATGTAATCTCATTAGAGATATTTAGAGGTTTGGCTCCTTGAAGTAATTTATTATTCCTATTATTATAAAATATTTTTACTATATTTTTTATAACATTATTCTCTTATGCAATTTATTTCATTAAATTTTAATATAATAGAAAATTCAAAACAATAAAACTTCAATTTCACTAGAAAAAATAAATCTTATTATTTTATTTATACTTTTATATTTTATTGCAATGTAGTTTAATCATATATGAATAATTAGAAAATCATATCATTTCCTTAAATTGCTATAATTTTTTAGCCTAATAACTCATTTCATTAATTTTAAATTAATTTAATTAAATAAAAACACATTTCACAAGGTAATGTCTACTCAACATGGGGCTCACCACTTAATGTGTTGGTTAAGTGGTGTTGTTGTTGTTGTTGTTGTTGTTGTTGTTGTTGTTAAGGACGTGACTAAGCTCCCTACAAAATGCACCATTGACCAAATTTCAAAAACTAGAAAACCTAACAGGTTTTCACGAAATTTTCAGCATCTGTTCTTCATGATCTCCATATTTTGTAGTAAAAAACTACAATAAATTTGCAAAAAAATCACTATGTTTTTGCGAATTTGAGAAAAAAAAAGTTTGACATTTTTTTTTGTCTTTGATGCATTTTGTCTCGAGCTTAGCCCGTGCTATTGTGATGAGATGAGGTCCCTCATTTGTAAAAATGTATTATATTAAAAAATTTACCAAACACTTATTTAAAAAAGAAAATAAATATATTCAACATTAGAATGCATATTTGATCCTAAAACTTAAAACCAAATCTCTAAGGGCCCGTTTGTTTCGTGGAATTTGTGCATGCTGGAATTGCCAATTCTAGAATTGAATCCATTCTGGCAATTGGGCTATTCTCAAAATGAATTCTAGAATTAGGCTGTCTTGTTTGGTTCCCCTGGAAGATGACTGAGAAGATGCAGATTCTGCGTTTGGTTCC
>MU224783.1:1920208-1947805 GCA_018584345.1 Thuja plicata | reverse complement strand
AAAATTGTAACTATCATGGTCATTATAATTTGTAAATTGTAAATTGTTAATTTTTTCGGTAGTGGGTATGCCCACGGACCTATGTATTTATGAAATCTCGACAAAGCTCGAGTCGTGGGAATGCCCAAGTATATTTCTATATCAGGTATAGGACTTTTGTCCCGGGCAAGGCTGGAGGTTTTCTCGACCCCACTCTTTCCTACCAGCGCCCGCAGCGAGTGGGGTTATACTGTAAAAATTATTTTTAATATTAATAAAATTCTGGCTTCGGCCTTTTACCGATCAAAAAAATAAAATAAAAATAAAAATAAAGGAAGAGGTAAATGAATTAATTAATTAAATTATATATATATATATATATAATTAATAGAGGAATTTTGATTAAATAATTAATTAATAAAATATTTAATTAATTATGCGAGGATATTTTGAGGTGTCTACAACAATCACCTCCCACACATGTGCTCTCACAAAACTGATATACTGATTGATATGATCGCGAAGGTGCACCATCCAAACTGATCTTCACACTTATCTTCAACACATATTTGAACAACTCATTCCACACATCCAACATGCTGAAATGATCTTCAATGTATATCAACTTCATTAAAAATGACACTTAGGTTGGCAAAAATAGAATAGACATAAGTCCAATCAAGTTGACCAACAAACATAATATCGACGACTTTGGTCCACTTTAGGAGATAATAAAGACCTAAAAACATCATAAACCATCTTTTTAATTAGCTCAAAATGATTCACACATAAGAAAAAATCCTCCAAAGTTGGCAACAAACGTAATGTGTAGATAAACTACGTAGCACATAACCAGTCGACCCAAAAATATAATTCAATAGAAAATAATTTAATGTAGATCTTCATATTCCATGTAGTAGGACAAAATAAAACATCTGAACTCAACTTCTAAACAAGTCCATTCTAGAAGAATATGATCCAAACATAAGAACCAACACAGTCAACCAGAGAGCTACTAGAGAAACATAACATCATAACTATCCT
Organism: Thuja plicata; assembly: GCA_018584345.1. Lineage (NCBI taxonomy): Eukaryota > Viridiplantae > Streptophyta > Pinopsida > Cupressales > Cupressaceae > Thuja > Thuja plicata. The sequence goes on along the minus strand of MU224783.1, from coordinate 1,946,782 downwards.
TATGGAGAAAAAAAACAACAGAAAACTAAACCGAGAGACTACACAAGTATTTTGAGCATGTCCTCCAAACGAGAATATTAGAATCAACAACGTAGAGAAGTGAGGACCATTCTCCTGTCCAATCTTGGAAAATAGACAGATTGTTAGTAAGCTTCAACTATCAACCACATCAACTAGCATGTTGAGTAACTGAAACCATAAGTGCACAACATTCCTAAACATAAAATTATATCTAGAGCCACAAGCTCTCATCACTAAATACAAAGGAATGTGGAGCATTCTTCCATACAAAATTTAAATACTCTCTCTTGCATATTCCATCTTTTAACATTGTAGCATTCCAAAAATATCAAATGCTCTCTAAAGAAAAACAACAAAGAAAATAGGATCATCAGAACACATATTGCCAACAATATCCTCACATTAGGTTGACATGGATGATAACACCAAAACATATTTCCAACATAACACATCTTTTAGTCCAATAGAAAAACTCACGCCTTCTTCTCTATGTGATTGATGTATGCTCTTTCTCTTTCCATAAGACCACTTGTGACCCTGAAATAACATGTCAAAAAATGATATTAGTGATTGAGACATTTTGATATTAAGCTCTCTTCAACTAGTTGACTTTGAACATTTTATTTTGTTTAGTACAAACATTGTTTTATTTGTGTATATTTGAAGGTTTTTTTCATGGATTGATAGGATCTTATAGGGATTTGCACATCCCTTAAAATTAGTGATGTAATATTCCTAGCTTGTCTTTCTCTTAGATGTTGTAATGTAGGGAAAATAAATTCACTATTCTAACATGCAAACTAGGAATCAAACCCACCCCAATCAATTACGTTGGAGAAAAATTGATAGGACCAACAAAAAATTCTTGGGAATGATAGATTGTTCTCTTTTTTGTTTTAATGATTTGGATATGATTGGAAAGTGACAATGCCAGAACTAGGTTAGAAGGTGAAAAATTGACAATAATCAACATAAATTGACAAATGCAAATTTGAGAATCAATTATGATGTATAGAACTGAAAAGAGGATGTAGAGAGGAACCTATGTCTAAAATATGAGCTTAAAATAGTTGGACACTATAAATAGTAACCATAGTCATCTAGGTGTCTCAGGTTTAGAATAGAAATCAAACTAGTCTCAAAAGCCTCCAAACTCTCTAGATAAAATTTGAAGCCAAATTACTAGGACTATAGTACTAGGTGATAGTTTCCTTTTGATGAATGATGCCAAAATACCTTTGTATCTATTTTCAATAAGATCTTACACTCTTGAACTAGATCTGAAACCTGTTTCTGGCTTAGTATCTACACAAAATGAGAGAAAAATGGTGTTGGGTTGTATAGGGGTTTGCCTAAGTCAAACCATGGGTTGGAAATCAATCCTAAAATGAATGATGAAGAAAACAAAATCTTAAATCTGAAGGAAATATTTGAATTAAAATGATTAAACCATTGATTGATGATGTAATGCTCTTAGAATAGTTCCTCAAAATGTTGATGTAATAACATGATTAATCATCACAATATCCATCATAAAAAAATGATTGAAAATGTTTTTTTGTAGCTTGATGCTCCTTGAATTAGATCTGTTGTTGAGATGAATCCTTTCTCTTGAAACGAACTTGTGAATGAGAGATTGAAATGTGATTGATAGATACGATGAACCAAACTAGAAGAGGTGCCTTATGTGGGGTTCTCAATATATTTTTGTATTTATCACGATCTACAACAGTTATAATTAAGGCTACATTTGGGAATACAAAGGCCTTCACATTATCCAACCTTTATTTCAGCCAATAAAAAGGTGGTCAGACTATGTCAATAATTGACATAGTCCATAGTTATCAAAATCTAGTCCGACCCTTTTCGGCTCAAATTTTGAGGTGGAAAGATAATGAGGTCATGTTATTAGATCTGAAATCGATATGGGTATATAAAAAATTGAAGTTGGGCTTAAACTGCATTGAATTTTACAATAAGATAGGACCCATGTAAACTTAAGATGCTATAAGATAAAGGGCACACTTAAAATAAGGGCCCAAAGAGGAGTGTGTTGAGATTTAAATTGGAATATGACTCATATTCTTCATGTAAATATTAATTTATATACAAAAATGTTGTAAAATATGCTTAGAGGAATGGAAAATTAAAATGAGTGCCATGAGAGTGTGAAATTAGACTCTAGACGTCGCGACTTAGCAACATAGTCCGACATTTTTTTCAAATACTTTAGGGAAACAATTAGAGCAACATCCTAAGGGAAAATCTATGTTTGATATTTGGATTAGAACCTTTGGGACTATGCCACCTAGCCACATAGTCCCACATGTTTAGGCTTGAATTTCAGTGACTAGTTTTCATTTGTTTTCCTTTTCCATATATGTACTTAGAGTTTGCATATTTGATCTATCTTACTATTTATGTTGATTGTTTTCCGATTTTCATCATTTACTCTAGCACTCACATCTAAAAATGAACTCAATAAATAAAAAAACAAAAGAATAATTTCAACTCATTGAGCTCAACTCTTTCAAATAGATATGTTGTGCCCTTGAATTATTCTTTCATGTGGGTGTATGTGAATGGGCTTGATTCCCATTTTAGATGGGGTCCCTATTCCACCACCTCATAGTAGTTAAGTTTACATAGGTGACATATAAATCATAATTAGTTTATGATCATCATATTGTAAATTGTAATCTCATTAGAGATATTTAGAGGTTTGGCTCCTTGAAACAATTTGTTATTTAATTAAATTTAAATATAATAGAAAATAAAAAATAACAAAATTTCAATCTCTTTAGAAAAAATAAAATCTTATTCTTTTAATTATACTTTTATATTTAATGTAATTTAGATTAATCTATATATGATTTATTAGAAACTCATATCATTTCCTTAAACTGCTATAATTTTTAATACTAAAAACTCATTTAAAAAAAAAAAACTAATCTAATTAAATATGTAGACACCTAAAAATAGTTCAATTCTTGTGCCCCCTTTTAACATGTCTTCTATATTGTGTATTTGATCTTTATCATTCACTAATATTATTCTTCCATGTCATCAATTACTAACATTTCTCTCATTTTGGCCAAATTAATCATCTTCCTAAATCAGTCCAACCAAGTCCTAATCTTCCTAAATCAATCCAAGATAATTCCAAACTCATTTTATTCCAAGCTCATATCAATGTATTATCAATCTCTTTCAATCAATCCTCTGGCATTGTCAAAGTTCATCGATGCTATTTCATCATCAATCATCATTTCGAGAGTATTGTCAAAGTTCATCGATGCCTCGCCGTCACTTTCACATTTCAGGAGCATTGTCCAAGTTCATCGATGTCTCCCTATCTTTATTTATCCTTTGGCTTCATCCAATTTCATTGATGCCATTATATCATTTCCAATCATTATCGCGAGAGTATTGTCAAAGCTCATCAATGCCTCGTGATTTCCTAAACTATTCTAGAATCATCAGAATTGATCCTAATCCTTATCAATATTATCAAAATCAAACCAATTGCGCATTAATGCCTTCAATTTGATCAATAATTCACTAATTTATCCCCATGGGATGAATAACCTAATATTTATCCCCATTCTTTATGAATAAATTATATTTATTCATTCTTATCCTAAGTCTTCACAATTAATTAATTGGCTAATTCTAATTTATGGGATTTTATAATTTCATAAATAATAATTATTGATTTGTGAGGAATATTGTTTTATTTATTGAAATAAATCCTCCTAATTCCACCTAATTTGTCATATCCCTTAATTGTGATTCATATCCCTATTAAGGTGCTTCATGATATCTCCCATATTTCTTCATTCAGTTTCCCCCTAATCACGCTTCCAATTTCCTACCTTATTTTCCCTCCATTGTACATTGAATTTATGCATTCTAATTCACCTAATTGCTTCTCATTTTCTATAAATTGGGATGCAATCTGACTCTCATTCAAGTTTGAACCACTACCTCCTAGTATTATTGCTTTCAACATTGGCTTTTCAATACTTGTGCAATTTTTGTCATTGAAAAAAGAGCAACATAATCTACCTCATGGAGAAGAAAGGAGAGCATCCGAGCATCACTTGAAGGGAGTTCTTATGTTTTTATTGCATATTGTTTGTGAACTCCTCTTTCAATGGCTCTAATGTTAGATTAGATAGGTTAGCATATTGTTTAGGGTTTGTGGTTACCTAGATATGTTTATTCTACCTTTTTCTGGTCTTACATTTGGTGAACCCAGCGTGAAACATGCCTAACTGATTACATTTTTGTGTTTTGTGCATTTTTTAGGTTCTGGAAGAGTTTTGAGCAATTGGTTACAGGTCCTGCGCAGGTGGTCATGAAAACTGCACAGGTGGTCATGCCAAGTGCGCTTGTTGTGCAGGTGGTCATGCCAAGTGCGCTTGCTGTGCAGGTGGTCATGAAAGCTGCGTAGGTGGTTGATTAGGTTGTTTTGAATGTTGGAAATGGGGTTTAAGAAGAGTTGTTTGTTTCTGAGTCTTTCATTTCCTATTCTCTCTATTCTGAAGCTTTAGATGAACCCTAATTCATGCTTTAAAACACTAAAGTTTGTAAAAGAATCTCACATTTCAATTTGGATGTTTAAAATGAACTACATATTTTTATTTGATGCACTTAAAATGAATCTCATCTAATCTAAGACTCAAATGCATAATTACTAGTTTCATTTGTTCTCAATTCCATCCAAGTTGCAAATATTGCTTAAATAAGGGTTCAAATTGATAAGATATTGGAAAATCAAGTTGCTTACTTTTAAAAGGATCTACAAATGAACATGCACACTTGATTTGGTGATCTAAAATGAACATTAAAATAGTTTAGGATCAAGTGCAGATCTGCATAGTTAGATTGTTTCAAAATCATTCAAAATCCGCACATAGACTACTTAGGAATTCTAAATTAGCTTTGGTCTTTCCAAATATTTCTAAGATGACATAAATTAACCCTAAAAGACATGATATTAACTCTTGCACACCAAGTTTGATCATACATAGTCAATTTTGCAAGTCTTTGATATGTTTTTGAAGTCATGAACAAGAGCTATGTAGTTGGTCATACCAAGTGCACTCATTGTATTGGTGGTCATACCAAGTGCACTCATTTTATAGGTGGTCATACTAAGTGCGCTTGCTGCTTGCTGTGCAGGTGGTCATACGACCTGCGCTGGCTGCGCAGGTGGTCACACATTCTGTGCAGGTGGTAACATTGCATTTTTTGAGGGTTTCTTTTCTTTTTTCATTCCTATTCCTATTTTTGCACTTGATAAGCAATTTTTATGTGTTATTAATGATTTGTGCAGCATTTTGGCAATCGAGAGATGAAGACAAATTGAGAAAACTACTAATGTATCTAATGCAGGACGTTTGATGAATACCTTGCATAATTTCATAAAACTTTCATGTCTGCATTTTGAAACACTTCAGTTTGGTTCTTAAAAAGAATCATTTCTTTCATGTGTCTTAAGTGTCTTTTAGATTGTAAACCCTAAGAACTATATGAACATATCCTCTCCCCTCGCCTTCGTGGATCTTGGGTGTAAGAGAAATTCATATAATTATTTTAGTGTGGCTACCTCTTGAGAGCTTTAGCAGAGCCGGTGAGAGTGGATTGCCCAACTAGTAATAGGATAAATCCAAGCCCTTCCAAACCGATATATAAAAGATGTCATTGTGATTAATCTCACAGTGAACAGGTGTTGATTATGTTATACCGAGAAGAATTTCTACCTCAGTACCCTTGTGGTGCATAAAAACCTATATAATGTAACTTCTGTAGGCTGGGAGGCCTCCATAATAGAGCTAATTTGTTGCACATATAACCACCTGAATAGATGCCTTGATTAAAAACTTTGTTGTAGTATCCAAAAACCCTCTATCTATTGGCATGGAAGGTCGGAGACCAACTAAGACACCCCACATTTTTGCGGCTCTTAGTAGAGACAACGGTCCCTTGGGAAGTGATGACCCTTGGGATTCGAAGCTTGGTGTGCCTGAGAAGTGAGTGCACTGTAAGGAGGAGCCCATGCCTCCAAGCTTCTAAGTTGTCCACTATTTGTAAGCATGGCTGAACTTTGTTCAAGTGGGGATTCAATAGATATTGTCCTTGCCATCCTTAGGTCATGGTGTTTGTTTCAATTTTACAACAACCATTCTTCACAACGTGTCTTGTGTGGGTGTTTCAAAAAACTTTAAAGAAGAATTTCAAAAACACTCCTAAGAATTCTATTCTCATTCAAAACATTCCCAAACATTCTTGAACACTTTGATTCTTCCAAAACACCTTGTTTCAAAAACCTTGTGAACATATGGAGACCAAATTTTTTTATCTTGGATCTTTGTAGTTTCATTCATTCTTGCATATTCATAGCATAATCCCTTTTGCATATGTTGCATTAGTCTCCTTGAATTTGCAATCTTAATCCTCTTGCATTAAGCTCACATCATAACTGCATATTTGCCTTGCAAAATCCTCATACTGCATTTAGATCCTTTTCAAAAACTTTGTAAAATCCCAAAGGAATTAAAATTTTAGGGTCTTATCTTATGTCATTGAAGAAAGATTCTTGACTTGGTCCTTTTTGTCCCTATATCAAATTCCCCCCTATCAATTGGTCTCACTCCATCTTTGTCATGTTGGATTGGACCTAATCCCTTTTTATCCCTTTATCAAATTGATCCCTTTTAAAGTCAAGATCCCTATTCACTCTCCTAAGGTTAGGCTCTTAGGTTTTCAATTTCCAAAGATTTTTCAAAATCCAAAAAAATCAATTGCATTAAGCTATAGGTTGCTTTGCATAAAATCATCCAAAGTCCAAATTTGCATTTTGCATAAAGTCATTGCATACCTTAAGCTGCATTTTCAGCCTCAAAGTCCCTCAAAAAAATTCAAAACAATCTTGCTTTTGCATATAGGCATCATGTTGACCTTCACTAGGTTCCAAGCATCCAAAAGGCAACACAACACTTATCAACCCATGTTTCCATCACAAGGAAAATCACAATTACCTTTTAATCAAAGACAAGATATACCTTTTCAAAACAAGCCTTTGATCCAAGACAAATGACGTCAACACAACCAAACAATCAATTGCATCAAATCCATGCACACATGATTCAAAAGTTGCAAACAAAATTAGATAAAGAAAAGAAGATCTTGGAAGAGAGGGTAGAAAACATGATAAAGAGTATAAATGAGATTGTCAAACTCCTTAGATACCCAAGTGAATATTTTGGTGAAATGGACACACAATCTCTCATTGAGAAATCAAAGATACCAAAACTTATTTTACAACTCAATGAGGCAAATGAAAAATTTCACAAAGCCCAATTAAATCATGTGCAAGAGCCAAACATTTTTCAATCAATTCCCAGATTATGGTCAATTCAATCAAGTTTCCAATCACTCTCCATGTACTCAAATTTAAAATCAATCATTCAACCAAATTCCCAAACAAATCCTTCAACCAGAGTGTGGCGTAATTCAACTAGGGCCACCACCAAATTATGAACCAATCTTCATTCAAATGCAACCAAGTGATCTTCAAATAATTTCACAACCTCTTGTGCCAATCATGCGAACAAGACAATCAATGCCAAGATCACAAACAATAACATTGCATGAGGGACCTTTTGTGTCCTCCAATTCACCACCATGGTCTTATCAAACAAAGACAAGTTCAAGCGTGCCACCTTTTGAACATCGATCAAGCAAAAGAAATGAAAAACCTATTGTGGCACATTTTCAATCACCAGATTCTTTCCAACCTATAAATAATTATGTGGTATCACTAAAAATATCAACCAAGCAGTGAAAGTTCAAATCTAAAACTTTGAAAGGTTTTTTCCAAAAAATGAATATTATAAATGAAGAGGATGAAAAAAATAATTCACCCATGTATATCAATGTCTCATCCCAACAAAATCACATGGATGATATACCTTCTTCCTCTCAATAAATTAACCTTCAAGAAAAATCCGTGTTTCACTCCATTCCTTCATCCCTACAAACTTCACAAGAGCAGTTTCCCCCATCCCCATCAAGTGATCCTTCCAACAATTCAACCTTCCAATGGCTATCACAAGAAGAAATCCAAGCTAGTCCTATCCATAACCCAAGTTCCTTTAAACCAATTCCACCATGTCCTCCAATTTCAATCAAGCCTATTCATGAGAGTCTCATCCAAAGTCCATCTCTCTTATGTCCAAACATTGACCCCTTTCAAGAATCCCCCTTACATGTCCAAATGCATATCCCATGCCAAGAGGATGATACAAAGCATGAAGAAACATGTCTAAAAATATATCAAGATCAAGATCCCAATGATGACCAATTCCCTCAATTGTTGAGCAAGAGCCCATTCCCCTTGAGCCTCATGATGATCATATTATCCCTAACTCTCCTATTCAAAATGACCCCCTTCCATTCCCAAACCAAAATGTTCTTCCAAATCCCATTGAGCTTCCACTTCCTAAGCAAGATCATTATATCCCTTCCATGTCTTCCCAAGATCCCTTTCCAAGTCAATATCAAGGTGTCCCTTCACCTTCATTTCCTCCAAAAGATCCCATCATCCCTTTGGATCCCCCAAAAGATCCCATTATTCCTCCAAATCCTCCTCAAGATCCATCCATCCATTCTTCTCCTTGTCCTAATCCTTCAAATCCCCCTTGTAATCCAAGCACATCTATGCAAGTTGTTCATGAACCCCTTACATTTAAAATAGGTTCCCCTAGTTCTATTGAGTCTAGTCCACCTCATGGTCCTATAAGTCCTTCCATATCATTCACACCCCATAATAATGGACTCGCATCTTGTAGCAAGTATCCTACTGGTCAAATAAAGCATTATCAAGTCAAAGGGTTAGACCTCCATGCAAAAGGTATATTGAAACCCTTACGTGTCCAAGAAAATTCAAATGGCCATGATCTTAATAATAAATCTACATCTCAAGGAGTTGGTATCCCTTCAAAATCCAAATCCAGATGTATACCTCCCCCTTCAACCCTTCCATCCATCTTAGGTCCATATATTCCTCCCTCCACTAGCTCACAATCCCCTTACCCTTTCCCACATGCAATTCAACAAAGGAATACACCCTGGAGAACCTTCCATCCATCCAAAATGCCTCCATACAATTCCTATCCATCCATGAATTCCATTGCCTTTCAAATAAATTTGGATGCCAAGAATAAAATCCACAAATCAAGAAATCCACATGCTATCAAGGATCAACATGTCCAGTATAATCAACATGTACAAAAAAGAAAAATGTGACCCTAAAAGAAAATTCCAAAAGGCCACAAAGGCCCATTGAGCAAAAAATAAAGTTGAAATCCATATGGGTTCCTAAATCTCTTATGCAATCAATGCATTCTAAGGACCCACAAAATAATGAAAAATCAAAAAGCATGTGGATTCCAAAGAAGATCCTTGAAGCACAAAGTCCCAAAGAAAAGTCCAAATTGTCATCCAAAGTTGCTATCTCTCCATCTAAATGTCTTCCATCTTTCAAATCCATTTTGGGTCCTTGTGTCCCAAAATCCATATCTATTCCTTCATCAATCCTTCAAACTCCAAAATCTCTTTTTCCTCCATCACTCCATCACCCATCAAGGTGTGTGCCAATGTTGTTCTTGCACCCATATCCATCCATTCAACATCCATCCATCTTTCACTCCCTCCATCATCCAACACCTATTTTCCAACCTTTCATTCAACCTATCCAATCCTTCGCATAATGCTTGTCCCATCCTTATCTAATCACCCACTTCATATCCCTTTGTCATTACCCTATCAACGTCTTTGCACAATATATTTCAAAAGAAAATTTCAAAGAGTAAGGCACTTGAGTCCTCTGTCCATGTCATTTCATGCATCCAGTTTTTTCCAAAAAGTAAAAAATTAAAAAAAAAAAAGATAAAATATTTAAAAAAAAGAGAAATAATTTCGTCCAATAGCGAAAACATGGCAAACAGGCATTTTGGGAAAGTACCATGATGAAAACCTAGCAAACGGGTGTCATGTGTAATTCTATGAACTTCTTGCAGTCTATACTTGGGGGTAGATTTCATTGGTGTTATCCTCCATTATCCCCAACATATCCTCCATTATCCCCAGCATGTCCTCCATTATCCTATGCCTTTCATATCCATTATCCTATCCCCTTTTCCCCAACTTTTATCTTGACATGGCTACAAATCTTCCTTGAAGCATCACATGTCCTATCTGCTTACATTGTCTTGATCCCTTTGGTCTACATTGCCTATCCTATCATAACCTTTCATCCATATTCCATATCCATTCACATTATCCCTTCTTGATCTTGCATATCCTATCCCCCATATCCTGTCATTATCATGTCTAGGTCCTAACACTGTCCTATCCAAATCCCTTTCTTGTTCTTGATGACAATAAGGACGTTCAATGCAAAAACATGTTTTCCAATAAAAGCCTCTTGACATGTCCATTTCTCGCATTCCATCCACTAAACTATTATCCTTATCCTATCATTGTCTTAACCAATCCCTTCGCTTGGCACAAAAATTGTTATCCCATTTCTTGGATAGTCCTTGGCACCTAAGCAGATCCCATGTAGGTGACCCTTGGCCTTTGTCCATCTACCAGTCCATTTCCCCTTTGACAATGTCCCTGTCTTGCTAGACACTGGGGGAAATTCAAATCTTGCAACTTGTAAATATCTTAATGTCCTGAAAAAATCCTAAAAATCCAAATAAGAAGCTAAAAATACAAAAAAATTGCATAATCTCCTTAAAAAAAATCTCTAAAAATCAAATACGATCCTGAAAAAATTCTAAAAATCGTAAAAAGTCTTGAAAAAAGATCATCACAAAAAAATTCAAATATCTCAAAAACCTTAAAATTTACAAAAGCTTCTTCAAAAATTTGCAATAAATTTGTACATATTGGTCTTTCTTTTGCGTAATGATCATCATGTTTGCAGACATCCGTGGCAGATTCATCATTCTGTGCCTAATGAAATCATGTTCTTACAAACACGATCTAAATAATTGTGACTCAACATTCAACCTCTTTGGACCTATTCGATCTTTTGATCTTTACTATCAATCAATCTGTCCAATTTATCAATCAATTATCTAATCAGTAAATTTAAAAACTAAGCTATCAAACAAAGAACATTTAATGCAAGTAACAATAGGAGCAGAATGGCTGTTGGCTCACATTGTTTCAGTGAATGTTTTATCTTTCATTGATTTTTTGTTTTTTGATCACGTTCCTATGCTACGCGATCATATCATCTGAACTTATGAGCATAGCCAGGATGGCTCATGATCATTTTTTTCTTTGTCTTCTGCCTGTTTGATGATCTCATGAAATTCTGGGGTATGCTTGCTATATGCTTCAGGATGGAGAAGATCATCCTTTGTCTGCATCATGTTTGTTTGTGCAAAATGATGGCTTTCTTGCTCTGGCTTTTGTGCCATGATGCACTACATCTGGTTTTGCAATATCAAAATAAGCTCTTACGACATAATTGCACTTCTGAAAGCCAAAATATTTCTATCTTACTAACATTTCTTCATCGAATTTCCACTTTTTGCCTAACATTTCTTCTGTGAATACTAACAATCAACCTTCTTTTCAAAAAATTGTCCTCATATCAATTTCTACCCAATTTTCTGAGGGGGCATCCTACCTCCATCATGTCGATCCACTGGGGAATGACTCTTAATTATTCTTTGAGACAACGATCATAGTCACATTGTATCAAAGAGGGGTACAATGTAGACAACTAAAAATGGTTCAATGCTCGTGCCCCCTTTTAACATGTCTTCTATATTGTGTGTTTGATCTTTATCATTCATTAATATTGTGTCATTCTTCCATGTCATCAATTACTAACATTTCTCTCATTTTGGCCAAATTGATCATCTTCCTAAATCAGTCCAACCAAGTCCTAATCTTCCTAAATCAATCCAAGATCATTCCAAACTCATTTGATTCCAAACTCATATCAATGTATTATAATTCTCTTTCAATCAATCCTCTAGCATTCTCAAAGTTCATCGATGCATTATTATCATTTAATTCCTCCAATAGCATTGTCAAAGTTCATCAATGCTATTTCATCATCAATCATCATCATTTTGAGAGCATTGTCAAAGTTCATCGATGCCTCGCTGTCACTTTCACATTTAAGGAGCATTGTCCAAGTTCATTGATGTCTCCCTATCTTTATTTATCCTCTGGTGTCATCCAATTTCATTGATGCCATTATATCATTTCCAATCATTATCGCGAGAGTATTGTCAAAGCTCATCGATGCCTCGTGATTTCCTAAACTATTCCAGAATCATCGAAATTGATCCTAATCCTTATCAATATTATCAAAATCAAACCAATTGCACATTAATGCCTTAAATTTGTTCAATAATTTACTAATTTATCCCCTTGGGATGAATAACCTAATATTTGTCCCTATTCTTTATGATTAAATCATATTTATTCATTCTTATCCTAAGTCTTCACAATTAATTAATTTTTAATTAATTAACTGGCTAATTTTAATTTATGGGATTTTATAATTTCATAAATACTAATTATTGATTTGTGAGGAATATTGATTTATTTATTGAATTAAATCCTCCTAATCCCACCTAATTTGTCATATCCCTTAATTGTGATTCATATCCCTATTAAGGCGCTTCATGATATCTCCCATATTTCTTCATTCAATTTCCCCCTAATCATGCTTCCAATTTCCTACCTTATTTTCCCTCCATTGTGCATAGAATTATGCATCCTAATTCACCTAATTGCATCTCATTTTCTATAAATTGGGATGCAATCCTCTCATTCAAGTTTGAACCACTACCTCCTAGTATTCTTGCTTTCAACATTGGCTTTTCAATACTTGTGCAATTTTTGTCATTGACAAAAGAGCAACATAATCTACCTCATGGAGAAGAAAGGAGAGCATTTGAGCATCACTTGAAGGGAGTTCTTATGTTTTTACTGCATATTATTTGTGAATTCCTCTTTCAATGGCTCTAATGTTAGATTAGATAGGTTAGCATATTGTTTAGGGTCTGTGGTTACCTAGATATGCTTATTCTGCCTTTTTATGGTCTTACAAAATAAAAAACACTTCACAAGGTAATGTCTATTCAATATGGGGTTCACCACTTAGTATGTTGGTTAAGTGGTGGTTTTGCTTTTGTTTTTCCCACCAAGGTTCTTGAACCAGTCTTGGGTTGTTGTAATTGCAGGTGATCCAATGTGGTCATGGGTTTAAGCCTCAACTCTATTGTTAGAGGGAATATCATGCCAGCATAACTAATTACATAAAAAGTTTACTAGACCCTTATTTTGAAAAAAATATTTCTATTCAACATTTAAAGTTTGTATTTGATCATATTTTTGGATAAAAGATCGTTAGACCTAAACATTATATTAATATAGAAAGCTGAAGTACATCTGACCGTACAAGGCCAAACAAGCATATTGTTACTATGATGTCTTGACACATACCAGCTTGTTGGGATATTGAGAAGGTTGTTGGAAATTATGTATGCTGGCATTAATATTTTGTCATTGATGTCAACATATTTCTACTATTGGAGACAATGTTCTTGGTTGATACATGAAGTTGAATTGCTTGGTATAGATACTACACAGAAGATCTATAGTTGTGATCATATAGGTGGTTTCAGTAATGCTTTTAGTTTATACATGTCAATTGCAAATGTTAGTGTGATGGTGTGTGAGAGTTATGGTTGATTTATCAGTGTTAACCAACTAATGGTAATAATGATGGAGATCGAGTTTAGTAGAATACATGCAAGTAGAATGGTTAGATCAGTTATTATTTTTTCATTGATGTCAAGCAATTGATTTATGGTTTATATTAAGTTTCCATATCATTCAAGAGGAACTTAAATGGGCAGATAATAAAGATCAGACAATGATGAGGTACTATTGATATAATTGTTTTTACTTAACATTTGACGTTGTTAAGTCGGTAAAGCAGAAAGGTCAAGTCAGTAAAGGGAAAAAGCTTAGTTACCAAGCAACAAGAAGTCTATTGGTAATGGGAAGTGTTAGTCGGTTGATAAAAGTCAAAGTTAGTTACCGAGAAAGGTTGGCAACCGAGAAAATTCAGACACAGAGTGATGATAGTCACCGAGTCACCGAGCACTGAATATAGTTTGAACAAAGATTGAATTCAAGGAGCAGAATGAATTTAATGCGAGGGAGAAAATATCTATAAGATGCCACAGATAAAGATGAAGTTTGCTACAAGATCTAAGGTCATGAAAAATAAAGTTGAAGATCTGAGATGAAGATTAAGTGGCAAAAAGTAAAGTTGTGAGTTCCAAGAAAAGTGCAATTCACGAGGCAAAGGTTAACCGTTTAACTGAGTTGTTGATACATTGAATCAGTTCATAAGAGATGATCTGACGGCTGAGAAAAATTGAAGGAATACCTAATCAATAAGATTAAGAGGAAAAATAGAGGCTTATATATTTTGAGTCTATATGTTTATACAAAGATGCTGGCAAGTTGAAGAGTTGAAGTGCTACTGAGAAGAGTAGAGAAAGAGGTGGAGATCTAGTCCAAAAAAGAGACTGATGAGTTGTTGATTCCATTAGTTTTAGAGAGCACACAAGGGATTTGATCAAGAAAAAGGTAGTTTCAGAGTCATAGATCAATTTAGCACATTGTTGCTTACTAATCTTTGTAACTGAAAATCTCTTAACCAAGTGAACCTAATAAGTCTTTTTTATAAATCCTTGTGATAGGTGACATTCTAGGATGAATGTATAAGCCCTCTAACCAGGACACTCCTAAAAGGGTGAAGATATTAATAGATCTAAGTTAAATCCCCTAATAGGGTGACATCTAACAAATGTGCATTGTAATCTTTAACCAAATTGGCTCTTAACTGAGCATACTTCAAAAGAGTATTTTTTTTGTGGGTGACAATTTCCATGGAGATTTTTTCCAAATTGGGTTTTGTTATTAAATATGGTGTTACATGTGATGCTTGATAATTAGGGATGTTAGTTTGTTATGTTATATGTTGTTTATCAGGTTTATGAAGTGTTTACAAGTTTCGGTTGCTACTGTTATTTGAGTTACCGAGTTGAATCAGAGGTTTAGTTTTAAATTTTTAAGTTTCAATATTTTCTGATTGACCCCCTCTTAGTAAACCATAATATGGTAGGGAAAACCAACATTTAGTATTAGAGCTAGTGCTCCAAGAAGATAATTTTGAAGGTACTTGAGTTAAATATCTAAAGATGTTTAAGAGGGAAGTACCAAAGTTGAATAGGAATAACTTCTCTACATGGAAGACCAAAATGAAGCTTCACATATCTGGTATTGAAGATTATACAGTGAATTATCTTGACATCGAGTACTCACCTCCACTATTTTGTCCTTTGACACTTGAGAATATAAGAGAAAGACAAGAACATACACAAGTGATGATTGAGATATCTTCTACTCTCACAGACCTAGAATTCAATGATCTACAAGGCTGTGATACAACTAAGAAGATGTGGGACAAGCTTGCACTGGTTTATGGCAAAGATCAACATGTTTAGAAGGCTAAGGATGAAATATTAAGAGGAAAGTTTGAATCAATGAGAATGAAAGAAGGAGAAAACATTGCAGTATACAACACAAGACTAAAGGAGGTTGCTATTGCTATTAGAGGTGCTGGTGGAACTATTGAAGAAGAAGATGTTACAAGAAAGATGATTAGAGCACTACTACCTATCTATGTCATCTGAGTGTCTTCTATTCAAGAACTAAGATCCATTCCACATATGATTGTTAATTTGGATGCTACAATTGGTAAGCTAACTGCTTTTGAGCTAAATGATTTTGATAATAGTTTGCCTGCTACTTCTAAGATTGAATTTGCATTCAAATCATCTTTGACTATTGGAAATTCTAGAGATTATAGATCTAGTGATGGATATGCAAGTAGTTCTAGTGAAATATTTCATAGTTGTAAGAGTGAGCTTGAAGAGCTATATGCTGAAGATGAAAATAATGAAGCTGGATTTGAAGCTTTATTGGCTAGAAGGCTACGGAGAGGTAAATCTAAGTATAGAGGTAAGATACGTTTGAAGTGTTTTACATGCAATAAGATTGGTCACATAACTTCTAACTGTCCTGACAATATTGAGAAGAAAGATAATGGAGATAAAAACAAGAGTGAGAATAGATTCAAAAGATTCAAAGACTTTAAGAACAAAGGAAAGAAATCATGCTACATTGCTGAAGGAGGATCATCTAATGATGACACTAATGCTAATAAAGAATAAATTTTCTATGCTGCTATTAAAGATGAGTTTGATTAAGAAAGGTAGGTTGAAGAAAAATCCCCAATCACACAAGTAAGTAAAAATGATACATGGATATAGACAGTTGTTGCTCACACCATATGACAGGTGATACTGGTAATTTTATTACTTTAAAAGAGCATAATGGTGGTAATGTTAGATTTGGAAATGATGCCCCATATCATGTGGAGGGAAAAGGTTCTATAATTCTACTAAAAAATACTAAATGTGATGATGTTTATTGGGTTGAAGGTCTGAAGTTCAATTTGTTGAGTGTGGCATAGTTGAATAATATAGGTCATCGACTAGAATTTCAAAATAAGAAGGTTAAATTATTTGATTAGAAGGGAAGTCTAATTTCCACTAGAGAAAAATCTAAAGGTAACTTATTCCACCTTGATACATCCATAAAGAGTTGTCTTTTTGCTAATATTGAAGATGTATGGTTATGACACAAAAGGATATGTCATGTTAACTTTGACAACTTAATAAAAGTGAGTAAGAAAAATAGAGTAAGAGGTCTACCAAGTCTAAAAAAACCTAAGAATGTAATGTGTAAGGGATGTCAAGTAGGTAAGATGACTAAATAGATATTTACAAGCAAATCTTATACTACACAAGGTATTTTGGAGTTAGTACATACTGACCTATGTGGTCCCATGAGAAAATAAAGCTACTATGGTGATAGATAATTCATATTGTTTGTTGATGATTATTCTAGAATGATGTCGGTTATGTTTCTACAAGAAAGATCTGATGCGTTCCAAGTTTAAGTGGTACAAGGATAGAGTTGAAAAAGAGACAGGGAGACAACTAAAATGTTTGAGATCTGGCAGGGGTAGAGAGTTTACTTCTGATGAATTTACACTCTTCTTTAATGAAATTGGTATAAAGAGGCATATGTGTGCACTGAGGACACCACATCAAAACAGTATAGGTGAAAGAATAAATAGATCCATTATGGATTGTGCTAGAAAACTGATGATTGAGAATGACATTTCTCAAACCTTCTAGAGAGAAGCAATCAACACTGCTTCTTATACACGTAACCAAGTACAAATGAAGAAGGGAACTAACGAGACACCGTATGAGATCTGTTATGGACACAAACTGAATGTAAGTTACTCAAAGTATTTGAAAGTAGGTGTTATATTCTTAAAGATGCTAGAGATGGAAATTTTGACTCTAAAGGAGATGAAGGAATATTCTTGGGATATTCTACTAAGAGAAAAGCCTACAAATGTTTGGATAAGAATACTGACAAAATAGTAGAAAGTTTTAATGTGAGGATTGATGAATTTGCAGAGAATAATGATGAAGACAACAAGAAAGAACCTGAGGATTATCAAAGTTTTTTTACGTAAAAATTGAGATTTTCTGAAGCCTTACCGAAAGCACAAACTGAGGAAGAAGATGAGTAGAGAGAGCTTCCACTGAATGATGGAAATGAAGAGATACCACTGGCTACTGAGCCTATGTTGGAAAAGTATGTGAAGAGACACCACTCACCAAGTAAAATTATTGGAGACAAAATTGCTAGAGTTCTAACAAGAAGCAAGGTAAGAGAAAACACATGCTTAATATCTAAAATTGAACTAAGAAAAGTAAAAGATGCATTAGAAAGTGAAGATTGGATCAAAGAAATAAAGGAAGGGATAGATCAAATTCAAAATAATAATACATGGACTTTGGTACTAAGACCAAAAGATAAGAATGTAATTGGTACTAAGTGGATTTTTATAAATAAGTTAAATGAGCATGGTAATGTAGTCAGAAATAAAGCAAGATTAGTTTGCAAGGGGGATGCATAAGAGGAAGGAATAGACTATGGTTAAAATTTTGCACCTGTTTCTAGATTAAGAGTTAGAAGTCTACTAGCATATGCAGCTTATAAGGGATTAAAATTTTATCAAATGGATCTTAAGTTTGCATTTCTTAATGGTAATCTTAAAGAGGAAGTATATATTGAAAAAGCTAAAGGATTTTTTGAGAATATTAATTGAGACATGGTATGCAAATTGCACAAAGTACTCTATGACTTGAAACAAGTACCCCGAGCATGGTATGAAATATTGCATTCATATCTAATCAAAATAGGATTTCAAAGGACTAGTGACAACAACAATGTGTATCTAAAATTTGATAGTACTAACAAATTTTTAATTGCTGAGATATTTGTTGATATTATCTTTGGAGGTAATGACACATTGTGTAGATATTTTACTGAGGAGATGAGAATGGAGTTTGAAATGTCTATGATTGGAGAGATTAAATTCTTTCTTGGACTTCAAATTCAACAGGTAAAGGATGGGATCTATATTACATAATAAAAGTATATCAAGGAGAACCTAAAGACCTTTGGTATGCATGACTCAAGACCAGTTGGAACACCGATGGTCACTGGTTGCAAGTTATCTAAAGAGAACAAGTCAAAAGAAGTCAATGAGACACTCTACCAATCCATGATTGGTAAGTTACAATATGTAGTGCATAACAGACCTGATATTACTCATGCAGTAGGGATTGTTGCAAGGTTTTCTTCTGATTCGAAGGAAACACATATGTCTGGAGTGAAGAGAATTTTTAGATATCTGAAAGGAACTGAGGATTTCATCCTACTATACAAGAAAGAAGGAGAATTTGACTTGAAATACACTGATGCTGATTGGGATGCAAAAATTGATGACAAAAAGAGTACAAGTGGTAGAGCTTTCTTTCTAGGAGAAATACTAGTTACATGGCTAAGTAAGAAACAAATTTGTATATCACAGTCTACTGCCGAGGTTGAGTATGTTGTTGTAGCTATGAATTGTGCAAATATTGTATGGATCAAACAACTACTAGAAGGTATGAAAGATGAGATCACATATCCATTCACTATCTATTATGACAACACAAGTGCTATAAACATATCAAAGAATCCGGTAATGCACTCAAAGACCAATCACATATCTATCAAGTATAATTACTTGAGAGAGCAAGTACAAGACAAGCACGCAATGTTGGAGTATGTGAACTCAAAGGAACAACTAGCTGATATATTCACCAAGCCACTACCAAAAGAATGCTTTTGAGTATCTTAGATGTAAATTAGGGATCCTACCCCTATCCAACATTCATTAATGAAAGAGGCATGTTGCATCAATTCTAGGACACATTAGAATATTTGAATTTTGAGTTGATGCTAGTGATAACACTTTAGGTGATGCCTGAATTTGTGAAAGGATTTATGTATGCAAAGATAAATCAATATATGCAAGGTATGATTCACTACCTAAACAAGACTTCAGGAGTCTGAATCTTTGGCATTATTGTAAAAGAGGGAGAAGTAAGTGATTGATGATCAGAGAAAGAAAGAAGTAAGTGATGAATACACAAGTGAAGGAAACTACATGTAAGAGGGAGAATGTGATTGAAGGAAAAGAGGAAGAACAAGCTAAGAGGGAGAAAAGACAGTACAGAGAGATCAAAGTATACCATCATCAATTGATAGTGTTTCCATCAATGCTAAAGAGGGAGATTGTTAACCAACTTATGGTAATAATGATGGAGACTGAGTTCAGTAGAATAAAAGGAAGTAGAATGGTTAGATCAGTTGTTATTTTTTCATTGATGTCAAGAAACTAATTTTTGGTTTATATTTAGTTGCCATATCATGCAAGAGGAACTTAATTGGGTAGATAATAAAGATTAGACAATGATGAGGTACTATTGATATAATTGTTTTTACTTAACATTTGATGTTGTTAAGTCGGTAAAGAAGAAAAGGTCAATTTGGTAAAGGGAACAAGCCTAGTTACCGAGCAGTGAGAAGTCTATTGGTAATGGGAAGTGTTAGTCAGTTGAGAAAAGAAGAAGTTAGCTACCGATAAAGGTTGGTAACCAAGAGAAGTAAGAACAAATTTAATGCGAAGGCACGAAGCTCTATAAGATGCTAAGGATAAAGATGAAGTTTTTTATAAGATATACGGTCATGAAAAATCAAGTTGAAGACCTGAGATGAAGATTAAGCGACAAAAAGTAAAGTTGTGAGTTCCAAGAAAAGTGCAAGTCACGAGGAAAAGGTTAACCATTTAATTGAGTTGCACATATATTGAATCAGTTCATAAGAGATGATCTAATGGATGAGCACAATTGAAGGAATACCTAATCAATAAGATTAAGAGGCAAAAAAGAGGCCTATATATTGTTGAGTCTATATGTTTATACAGAGATGCTGGCGAGTTGAAGAGTTGAAGTGTTATCGAGCAAAGTGGAGAAAGAGGTGGAGATCTAGTCCAGAGAAGAGACTAATGAGTTGTTGATGCCATTATTTTCAGAGAGTTCACAAGGGATCTGATCAAGTAAAAGGTAGTTAAAAAAATCACAAATCAATTCAATACACTGTTGCTTACTAATCTTTGTAACATAAATTATCTTAACTGAGAGGACCTAGTAAGTCTTTTTGTAAATCCTTGTGAAAGGTGGCATTCTGGGATGAATGTATAAGCCCTCTAACCAGACCACTCCAAAAAGGGCGAAGATTTTAATAGATCTAAGGTAAATCCCCTAACAGGGTCACATCTAACAAATGTGCATTGTAATCTTTAACCAGATTGGCTCTTAACCGAGCATAGTTTAGAAGATTATTTATTTTTGTGGGTGACAATTCCCACGAAGGTTTTTACCAAATTGGGTTTCCTCGTTAAATCCGGTGTTACATGTGATGCTTGATAACTGTGGATGTTAGTTGCTTATGTTATATGTTGTTTATCAACTTTGTGAAATGTTTACAAGTTTTGGTTGCTGCTGTTAGTTGAGTTACCAAGTTGAATTAGAGGTTTAGTTTTAAAGTTTAAAGTTTTAATGTTTTCTGATTCACCCCCTCTTAGTAAACTATCATTTAGTAGGGTAAACCAACAATTAGATGCTGGTGTTTTTATTGTACAAGAAGTGACAAAGTTTTAATTTTCTGATCGGTATGGATCATTATTGAGGAATTATTGGTTGCTAACCTTGTAATGATTGGTGGACGTACTTATGTGTCCTCAATTCAAGTGGTTCATGATTTTGATGTTGGAAAGCTATTCATCTTGAGTAACAAAGGTTGTAGATATTATTGTTGATGAACAGTGCAGAGATGAGTCTAGCTCTTGAGTTTGTGTCGTTGCAAAGTTTGTTGATTATTTCACGTTGCTTGCTGATCTTTCTTGATCGTGTTCTCATCGTGTTTATGGCTCAAATTTTTTTAGGTGACCGGGTTACATGATTCTCATGTAACGTGTTGGTATTCTTCATTTGGTCTTAGCCGAACTGATGATGTCAGATGCTGCGAAGGTTTGGTGTGTGATTTGTGGATTTCGATCATGTTTGAGGTTATTGATTTGGGTCATTGCAATGTTTTGGCTAACATTCAATGGATCACATTGTGGAATGTATTGTAATTTATTATTTTTTTGCAATTAGATCCCTGGCTGACCTGATTGGGATGAGGTGATGAATTATATTTAAAGATGTAATCATTTAAAGTTGCGAGTGTGAGTACAAATGAAATAAAATATGTATATTGTGTTGTATGAAGAAGTTTGAGAGGAATCTGAAACGAGTCAGAGATCTGTGCACTTCATTGGAACTATTTTGGCATAACATATGCTACCAGTCAGTTCATGTGTTTGGACTGCAAGTCCTCTTGATTTATGATCGGTTGATGTTGTAAGGCAGTAAGCCTTGTTGTTATTGTATCTTGGCTAGTGAGATCTAGGAAGTGAGCCTGAATGCATGTGCATTCCCCATCTATGTAATGAGTTATACTTTTAGTAGGGTATTTTCTTATTGTGGGTAATCATCCCACCATGGCTTTCCCCTAAGTGGGTTTCCACGTATAAATCCTCATGTTATGTGTTTGGATCTTGCATTAATGTTTGTCTTTTAGATCTTTGGTTAAGTGGTTTTAGTTTGAGATTTTGTGGACAAAAATGATTCACCCCCCTCCCCTCTCAGTTGTTTGTGCCTCCTTGGCCCTAAAAATTGGTATCAGAGCTAAGTCCTCTTCTTGAAGCCTAACCACTTGAGGAGATCCTAATGACAACTTTTAAGAAGGAAATTTTGAGATTTGAAGGTATAGAGAATTGATCTAAGCTTGAAAGATATTCTAAGTAATGGGAGCAAATACAGAAAGAATAAAGAGAGCTTGAAGAGCTTGAAGCCCTAATTATGAAGAGACTACCTAAGGGTGCTAGTACTACTGATGATGAATCTAAGGAGAGAGAAGAGGAAATTGTCTTCATAGCTATCAGAGATTAAAATCCTAATGAAGAGCCTTGGTTTCACATGTCGATAAGAGAGACGACTGAGTTATTGACAGAGAGTGTTCACATCACATGACCGGATACAAAAAAAAATTTGTGAAGCTTGAAGATTATGATGGTGAAGTTGTCAGATTTGGTAATAACACACCTTGTTTGATCAAAGGAAGAGGTTTAATTACACTTGATGGTAAGAATAATAATGATGATGTTTTATATGTTGAAGGATTAAGGCATAATCTTTTGATTTTTGGACAATTAGTTGATAAGGGATATCAATTAGAATTCAACAATGGAGTGTGTAGAATCATTGGAAGTACTGGAATTGAGATTGCATTAGGTACAAGACCATAGGTAATGTATTTCATTTGAATAATTCAGAGAATAGATGCTTGATTGTTAATATTGATGATAGTTGGTTGTGCCACAAAAGATTTTGTCATGTAAACTTTGATAACAATGTGAATATTAGTACTACAAATGCAGTAAGAGATTTACCTAAATTGTTGAAGCTTGCTAATGCGATGTGTAAAGAATGTCAACTAGGTAAGCTAACTAAATCTACTTACAAAAGAAAGACATATTCTTCAAGTGGATTGTTAGACTTGGTACATACTGATTTATGTGGCCCTACTAGAACTAGAATTTATTATGGGGATAGATACTTCATCCTGATTCATGTTCATTGATGGTTATTCAAGGATGATGTGGGTTGCATTTTTGAAAGAAAAATATGAGGCATCTGACAAATTCAAGATATTTAGAGCTATGGCTGAGACTGAGATAGGTATGAGGCTGAAATGTCAGAGATCTGACAGAGGTGTAGATTCCACATCTAAAGAGTTTGATGCTTATTGTGAAGAGAATGGGATAAAAAGATAGATGTTTTCTCCTAGGACCCACAACAAAATAGAATTGTAGAGAGAAGAAATAGAACAATACTTGACACATCAAGGACTATGATGATTGAAGGAAATATTCTGCAGATCTATTGAAGAGAAGTTCATAGCTCACTGCTATTTATACTTTGAATCAAGTTCAAATAAAGCATGGTACTGATAAGAATCCTTATGATCTTTGGTATGATCATATTCCTAATATGAAGTATTTCAAATTTTTTGGAAGAAAATGATACATTAAGAGAGATGAAGATTTAGGAAAAAATAATCCTATAAGTGATGAAGGAATATTTATTGGTTATTATACTATGAGAAAAGTATATAAATATTACAATCATAGATTGAAAAAGGTGATTGAAAGTGATAATGTGAAAGCGGATGAAAGTTTTCAGAAACCAGTTAGATCTTATAGTTATGAATCAGATGATGAAGAAGGATGGGAGATTGTGCAAGCACAGAGTCATAATAAATATCAAAATGGATTGGTAGAATAGAATGAATAAGTTGTGAATGAGAAAGACTCGGAAACACAAGAGTTAGCCACTAATTTGCAAATGTGAAGACTCTAAGGTATGTAAGAATAAATCATTCAGAAAATCAGATTATTGGTGATAATAATAAAGATGCTTAGACTAGAGGAAGAACTACTAGAAATGAATTTTTTTTTATTTTTAAGATTGAGCCCAAGGACATTGATGAAGCATGCAAAGATGAGAGTTGGATCAAATCTATGAAAGAAGAGTTGGAACATATTCAGAAGAATAAGATAGGGATTCTTGTTCCTAGAGCCATGGACAAGAATGTGATTGGTACTAAATGGGTATTCATAAAAAAATTGAATGAAGAAGGAGAAGTGGTTCAGAACAAAGCCAAACTTGTTTATAAGGGATATTATTAGATGAAAGGTATTGATTATGAAGAAAAATTTTCCCCCATTGTTTGAATTTTTCTTGCATACATGTTACTTACAACATTTTTAAGGTATATAAGATGGATGTCATGTCAATATTCTTAAATGGAGAGGTAGAGGAAGAAGTATACATTGAACAACCTGATGGTTTTACCTAAGCGATGAAGGTGACATGGTTTTCAAGTTGAAAAAAAAAATGTATGGATTGAAACAAGCTCCTAGAGCTTGGTTTGCTAGATTGGACAAGTATTTTCTGAGAATTGATTTCAGAAAGGTACCACTAACAGTAATTTATACTTAAAAGTTTTCAATGATGCTATGCTAATTATTGAAGTCTTTTTTGATGATATTAGCTTTAGAGGAAATGAAAAGTTGAGTAAAGAATTCGTTGATGAGATGAAGAAAGAGTTTTAGATTTCTATGATAGGTGAAATAAAATTATTTCTTGGATTGAAAATTATACAGTTAGACAAAGGTATTTTCATATCTCAGTATAAGTATGTGAAATAAATTTTGAAGAAATTTGGTATGGAATATTCTAGACCAGTTGGTACTCCTATGGTTACTGACCTTGGAAATTGATTAAAGTTGATGAGTCCCCTAACGTGAATCAAATAAGATATAGATAAATTATTGGTGGATTGTTACACCTGACATAGGCTAGACTAGATATTATGAACGTAGTTTGTATTGTTGCGAGATTTCAAGAAGAACGGAAGGAATCTCATGTTGTTGTTATGAAAAGGATATTCAGATACTTGAATGGAACAATTTGTTTCCCCACTTTTCATCCTGTACCCATGCTGTCAAAGTGGAGGATTTTGAAGTCATAGCCAGTCTGGTCAGTCTGAGTCCAGGTCTAAGTCTTTCTTAGGTAGGCTATCTTTGTCGGGTTTCCCTGTCATTGCCCTTCCTTCTCTTAGTCGGGCGGGTTGTTCTGAGGTCTCATTATTTTGGGTAGGTTGTAGATCCTATCCCAGAAAATATTTGTGCTCCAATCGATGTTCTCTCTCAGGCAGAGATCGAAGACTGGTATGGATCAATTCTACAAGTCTCAACGATCCTAATGCAACAAACGGCGAGCAATTTGGTTAAGAAATGAGCGAGAACGAGCTCAGCGGGATTTCAGAAATCATCTTCTCCATGGCGGAATTCTACCTAAGGCGGTAATTTTTTGTAAAGGCAGAAAAGAAGAAAGAGCGCTGTGGTGGACCCCACAACGGGTTTTCGAAGCACTTTTTCAATTTTCCGGGTAAGAGAGAAATGTTTAAAAGGAAATTTGGAATCAAGAAAGACTCAAAGTGGAGAATTAGATTTCAGCTTCTCCATGGTGGAATTCTACTTAAGAAGGTAATTTTCCGCAAAGGCAGAAAAGAAGAACTTTGCACTGCGCAGGTTTCGCACCGCTCAAGTGATTTTCCGCAAAGAAGAACTTTGCACTGTGTGGGTTTCGTACCTCTCAGGTGATTTTCTGCAAGCTTAGTTATAATAAGGTGGGCCCAATTTATTAAAAAGGAATATTATATTATTGTTTTAAGAGATCAAATAAAGCATGTGCTTTAAGTTAAGAAGTCTACGCACTTAAAAATGACGTGCGGAAAGACAGGCAGTGGCTTCTCCATTATGCGGAAATCGCACCTACTAGGTGTGATTACCGCAAAGAAGGTTTTTCACATATTGTGGGTCTCGTACCTCCCCCATACATTTTCCGTGAAGAGAAGCTAAGTTGTAAATTTTTGAAATGGAGAAGCTCTTTTCCAATTTTCCGCAATGGAGAAGCAGATTTGGTATTTTCCGCCGGAAGCATTCAGTTTGGGATTTTCTGCCAATTGCATTAAAGGCCTGAGTTCAAGATAAATATGAAGGATTCAAATTGAATTGTCACAGTTTGATTGATGCTTCTGCAAGTGGCATGAACAGAGCTACAGAACTGCAAAAGCTGAGCAGGCACATACATGTGGCCATGGAAGAGCTGCCAAAGCTTATCGGACAAAGATGGAAAAGGGAAAGGAGGCCAAATGATTTAACTTCCCCTCTTCTTTTCCGTTTCCTTTCCCTTGTAATTAGTTGGTGATAGAAGTGGT
>MU224783.1:1878981-1891256 GCA_018584345.1 Thuja plicata | reverse complement strand
TAAAAATATAGGAATTAATTATTTAAACAATGAAATTGCTTTTTAATAATTAGAGAACTATAGCCATTTTAATTAAATTAAATAGGCTAGGGGAATGGGCTAATTGCAAGTGGGTATTTGATTTAGGGATTTCTTTAATTCCTTTATAATTAAATACTATAGCCATGTTTGATTTTGATTTGATTTGATTGGTCAAAATTGATTTGAATTGTATGGCTATAATAGTTAACATAAATCAATGATAAAAATCACCTAGGATATTAAATTGATATAAAAAATTATGCCAAGCAGTGACAGGGTCGTTTGGACATAAATCGAGGGTATGATCACACTTAGGGAAAATAGGGTCTATAGTTGCGATAGACCAAATTCAGGGTCCAAATTGTGCCTTGCAAATTTTCATAGGGTCTCTTGTTGATAGTGTCAAGGGTTTTGAAATTGGCATTAAATTTTTTTTCATCCCTCTGCAAAAGTTCCCCAAACCCTCAACCTAATTGAAAATGGTCAAAAGTGACTAAAAAATGTAAGTGCCTTGGCCAATTCTATTCCTTCGTTACTTTTTCGGTCACTTAAGTCATACTAAGTCATGTGTTTGTGTTGAATGGGTTGCTTTTGTCAAAAGATTGTAACATCCTAACCACTTTAATATTTCCTAAGTCTCAACATGTAGGTCCCTTTTGCGTCATCACCTTATACATCGAGAAACTCAGAAAATATATAATGGTTCACTTTTTTGCTTATTGCCAAGATACTCGACATCTAACGTATAAGCGGATAAGTGGTGGTGACGCGTGTCCTTGGTGGGGCCAAGCATGTTAATAAAGTCCTCTGTTTAAAGGCAAGAAACTCAGAAAAGATCTAATGGTTCACTTATTCGCTTATTGCCAAGATGCTCGACATCTAACATATAAGCAGATAAGCAGTGGCGACGTGTTTCCTCGGTGGGACCGAGCTATTGTAAAGGTGCCCTGTTAATTAGTGCACAAGTTGGAAAAGATAGAACGGACCGCTTATTTTGTTAAAATAAAAGTGCACAGAATCTAATGAATAAGCGAAGGTGACACCTGTCCAGGGGAGTATGTGGGTCCAGTTGTAGATGAGTGTAAAAGGCATTAAAACCCAGAAAGATTTGATGGTAGGCTTATTCGCTTATGTCCAAGATGCTTGACATCTAACGTATAAGCGAATAAGCGGTGATGACATCTGGCACTTGGTGGGCCCAGGCATTCAAAGTTGGCGGAGGTTTAAAGTTTAGTTAAGTTGTTTCATATCTAACGGCTCGCTTATTTGCTTATAGACAAGATGCTTGACATCTAACGTATAAGCTAATAAGCGAAGGAAACATGTGTCCTCAGTCGACAGTGATTCCTAGGGAAATAAGATAGCCGTCAGATGTGAAGGATGTTGCCCAGAATTGACGGTTCAAATTCAAAGTTGATGAAACAAGTTGCAGAGAGTCGTTAAGCCACAAAATTGAAGTTGGTGAATTAATTACAGAACATGTGGAAAATCCATTCGAATTCAATTTGAAAGACTAATTTGATTAAGGCCGTAAATTGATTAAGCTGAATACAGTCTAAATTATTCAACAAAACCATTTGAGAAAAGGCGGAATTACAAAAAAAACTAGCTTCACACGACTTCTATGCAGAACGGGTAAGCTCACTGATTCACCAACCTTCCAATTGAGATAGAATTTATAGTTTTGAGAAGTTTTTAGAGATCTTGTTTCAAAATCTGGTTCTAGTGTTGATAGAAAACCCTTAGAATGGCCCCTAGAGTTGAAATTTCCGGACAGGTCGATTACCAAAAATGCAACGTTAGGGAAGATTTGTTGCAGCAGTTACCATTGTCTTCAGGGGATGCCACACAAGCCAAGAAGGCAGTGCCACAACAACCTCACTTCAGAATTAGGGAAGGGTTATATGATTCAGGTAGGTGGGCAAAAGACGCTATTACTAGTTTTGATGCCCTTACTCTGTTTAGAGCAGCTTATAGTCAGAGGAATGCCCCCACCCCAGACTGCAATATTTGGGAACTAGATGTTGGAAAGCTTATAGCACCCAGTGTATTCATGGACACTAATTTGTTCACCTTGATATAAAATACTTATGATAAGCTGGCTAGGGTTGTTAGGGAGACCCAAGGAAATATAATATTGACTGTATCAGTTGATGAAATCAGAAGGATTTTCAAGCTGATTGACCCCTCTCAGGATATGGATGACATTGATCTCAAGTACTTCGAAGAGGTATACAAGAACCAGAGAGATTATTATATAGGTGAAGTAGTGAAGGGGTATGCTAAAAAAATAGGAAATTTGGTTGTAATAGAGCCAGGAACCCCATAACCCTTCAAAGTGGATCTTTTCAATGGCAAGGCTAGAAAAATGTACAGTTCCCTATGCAATGTTTTGGGGATAAATGAAGAGGCGGCCATGCCAGTCTAGATAATGTTGACGGTTGTTCAAATTCTGCATCCTCATTTGTCAGTAGTGTTTGACTATGCATCCTATATTGCTCAGGAGATGCATGATGGTTTGTCAGGGGTCCAAGATGGCAACATAAAAAAACCGGGTTGGTATTCCCTCATGATGCATATGTTTTTATTTAACAATGCAGACTTCTTTGAAGAAGAAATGGAATTGGAAAGATTCCAAGACAGTAAAGAATTTCCTATCTAGATGTGGAGTGCAGACTTGTCCTGGGATAGAAAGAATGCAAGTTATGTATATTTTGACAAAGTCTTTGCAACTAGGCTCAAGTTACTACTGGATAACCAGAATGCCAGGGTTCATAATGAGATGATGAGGCTCTTAAGGCCTATGGAGTATGCCTCGGAGTTGAAAATTTCTCACAATTGGGGAGATTTAATCTTGTACCCTTTTTCCACTGTGATTAGGGTTTATGGTTTCAGAGGTACTCCTTATGTACCACCCTACAGAGTCCCACTCAAGATTGGGATAGCTGAAATTATAAGATAGTTAGGTGGGCTACAGGAGGAAGCCTTGACCGGAAAGATGAAGGGAAATATTTTTCCTACCCTCACTGGAGCCCATAATTTTATTATAACAAAAGGTGGGTGGACACAATTTGATAAATACTTTGAGCCCTATCATCTATCCACTTCTATATCTAGATGTGCAGATAATGAAGATTTTATCATGGGCATGTTCAGAAAAAGGACCAATTGTATAATGCTAAAGCATCAATTCTTCTATCCAAAGGATATTATCAGAAACATTTTTGACCTATAAGTTCAAGAAGTTAGGAAAGAGAAATGGATGGCATATAAGAAATCCTTGGACTTTGTCCACAATTTTGACAAGACCTATGATCCCCTAAAGGATTTTTTCCCATGGTCTTATAAAATTGATTCACTAATGAATCTTTTTAAGGGAATAATGAAAATCCTAAATGAGAAGAGGCAGAGAGCAATTGAGGATGATCCAGAAAAGGATCTTTCTATTTTGAATAAATTCCCACAGAGAAGAATAGTTCCACTTGGGAACTATATTGTATACAAGAGAAGAGGATATACCATTGTTTCTCCCAGGGTTGATAAGCCCATTCTGCATAAGGGAAAGAGGCCAATGGATATTGATGTTCAAGAAGTACCCTCTCCAAAGAGGCAAAGGATGGAGGCACAAGAGAAAGGAGGTGAATTGTATTCTCCTTCCCAATCCCCTATGCAATATGACGACCGGATCATTGCTGAGCAATTGCTCAAGATGAGAAATGCTGGTGAAGTAGTTGTTACCCCTCAAGAACTACAAGAAGGAATGCTAGAAGAGCATAAACATACATCATCTGACCTCATAGTGGCAGAATTTGCTGGCAAGGAATTAGAACCTGTGACCAAACAAGCTAGTGATGATTTCTTGTCTGATGACAATTTCATCAAAACTAGGGCTTTTGTTCAGTTCCTGTGGAGATGCCACATTGGTGAATACAATGATAAGTGCTAGAAAATGATAGAAGCTCAGCCCCATGCTACCAAGGAGGACATAGAGAAGGAAGTTAAGCAAGAGCTAATATCAAAATTTGATAAGATTACTCTTGAAGAGGGCAGACAGATGATCAAAAGGCAAGGAGGTCTCATATTGCCACAATGGGATTTAGTTGATGTAGTGGTTTTTGATGCCATAAGGAAAAAAGATAAACCAATAAGCCCTACTGGGACATCAATTGGTGCCCAAGTTAGTGAGAACCATGCAGCATTGGCAATTTGGTCACTAAAGAAAAAAGACAAGAGAAGAATAAGAGAAGATGATGACATTGAAGAGACAGGCAGCCTGATTGTGAAGAGGGTTGGAGATACCTCATGGACTGAAGCAGATAAGCTTGTTGTAAAAGTAGAAAATCTAAGCATGAGAGTGTCTGAGAAGGAAAAAGAAGCCTATGCTAGTCTAAATGAGAAGTATGAGTTTGTGCTCAAGGCTTACAACGAAGAGAGGGTGAATTCTTTGATGAAGGACAACAAAATAGCAGAGTTGGAAGGTAAGAAAAAGATTCAATTGATACCCCAAAGGGTAATTTCTCAGGACCCATATCAACCTTCCTCCTCAAGTCTATTTATAACATATCCCCCATCCCCTGCACCTCTAAGTCCTACTACTCAGGAAGCTATTGATGCCAAGAGAGCAGAATTGGAAGCTGAGAAGAACAGGCTAATCAGTGAAAGGACGATATTGGAAGAGGAGGGTAAGAGGGACCTAGAAGATTACCTAGAATAAAAAGAGGCTGATGAGTTGGTGAAGCAAAAATGTTCTGATCAGATATTCTCCAACCTTAAAAGGTGTGCCGGTGAGGTCAACCTCTCTAATCTCTACCTATTGGGGAAGAAGATTGTAGGCATCACCAACAAGTATGAGGATGAAAAGGAACAATGGAATCTGATAGTGAGTAAATGGAAAGGGAAGGCATCCTATGTTAAATCTTTCAATTCCCTCTCAAAAGAGCAAAATAATGGTGATATTTTTCTGACAAGTACTCATAAGTGTCTCAAATTGATGGTCAATTTAGACACTAAGAGGAACATGGTCATGAAGAAGATCACAACTCTAAGAGGGGAATTTTCCAAGGACAGATACGATATGTATCCCTATATGTTCAAAGAGGATGGGAACATAAAGAATGAAGCCCTATGGATGAGGCAGTTAAATGAAGCACTCACTAGCAGGACAAAAGGTATTGTCACTTTGGCAAATACCGGCTGGTTTGTTCTAACCATTGATATTTTGAGCAAAGCCAGGGAATTTTTTGAATCTTGGGAGGCAGAAGTTGAAAAGGCTAATAGTGATTTGGAGGAGTTCAATAGCCAAAAGGGCAAATTTCTCAATTTCAAATGGCCATGTGATGAGGTGTACACTACTTGGGTTAGAAAGTATGGAGTAGTCACCCCGGTGGCATGAGACAATAAATATGAAGGGGACAGCTAACACCAAGGAGGATAAGTGAATGGAGCAAATTAGATATTTGGGCCTCAATACCAAAAAGTGAACCAAATATAAATGATAAAGGCCCAACTACTTCGGAGAAACTTCAAGTATTCAGGCGGTCGCAAGACAAAAGATTGCATAGCTCATAGCAAAGATCTGTTATTCCATCCGCTTGAAGTCTTGTCTCTACTTGAAACTATTTTTTGTCCTTTAGCCCAGTCATCCGTAGCTTGTTGCATCCTTATTTTCCAAAAGGATTCCAAGATGAATGTGGCTGCCTATAAGTATCGAATTGTATTATTGTAATAAGGATGGTAAATGAAGACTACAAGGTAGATTACTAAATTGGTCTGACTATTGGTTTTGAGTCTTCAAAATGTATTGTTATTGAGTTCATATTAATAAAATATAGTGGAATCTCCTTTTTCGTGTCAATGATGTCTTCTTGCATTTACTACTAATTCTTATATGTTCAGTTTGTAAGGCATATTGAGTATATTGGTTATAAGATATTCATGTTCTTGTTTGTGAGTTACTTTCAAGGAGAGTTTAAATCTTATAGATGATTGTAGAGGATTAGGATTTATGTAAGGATTTGATACATTGGTGCAAGAGTGAGAGGGTAGTTTGTAAGGCACACTATCTAGGATTCATCTTTGTTCCTATTAATTATCTTAATATCTGTATGCTATGTTATGAATCTATTACCCATGATTAGGCACTGGTCAATATGCTGACAAGTGGTTGTTATCATCAATTCAAATATTAAAATCTTTACTTTCTGATATCATGAACATATATGTGTAGTTGATTGTATTGAGAAATACAATTCATCTTAGTGATTCCTTGAAGAGTGAATTGATAGGTTAGCCTTCCTAGGCCAAAGTGGCATAGACAGAAGAAGGATTATGAATCCTTAATCCACTATGAGATTCTCTGTCATTCAGTGAGTCTGTGAATAGGTACACCTGCCTGGGTATGTGGATCCCAAAGAGTAGAAGGAATTTTATCCTTGTTAATTAGCCTTTTTTATGTATGAATGTGCATTGGGAATAGAGGGTCAGGCACCTATTGTTATCTTACTTGATCCATACAAGAAAAAGAACTAACAAATTGGCGACTCTGCTGGGGATGTTAGATGTAAAAATCTTGTTGAATAAATCAGAATCTCTTGTGTGTTTAAGATAAATGAAATTTTAGTTGAGTCTGCTAGGGGATCTTGTAATGATCTCAGAGTCATGATCATGAAGGCATTTGTCCTTACCATATTGAGAATCAATTTGTTCTTCCTTTTAATCGTTAGAGCGAGTTTATTCTGCTTATCTGATGTGGTGCATTGTTTAAAGTTCCTGATTCTGAAGGTGATAAAGATTTTATCTCAGTTGGAATAATTGATAACTCCAAGAATATCTGATATGATCCCTTGTCTATTTTCAAGAGGAAGTCCACTGAATGGAAAAGATTTATAATTATGGCCAGTGAAGGATCGTTTTCTTCAAGTTACCAGGTGAGGAATTATCAAGCCTAATCTCTCTGCAAAATTTCAAGGAGTAATTTCTATAAAGTGAGAACTGAGATAGGAAAAAGTTTTTTTATATCCATATATATTAATCCTCTGAAAAGAGGTGGCGACTCTAAACTTCTGTGTAGTCCAGTATTGCATCGTGAAATATTTGTTTGTTCTGTAAGATGAGCCGACAAAGAAATACCAGGTCGTATGCCAGATTGAATCCTGAAAAGGATCTTGGAGAGGAGCTCCATACACCTCAAAGGAAACAATGGTACAAAATAGGGGCATCTAGACATGTTTCCCAACATGCCTCTGAAGGGAAAGTGGATATTCCCATTCCAGAAACAAAGTCATCTTCATCTGAAGATGCAGGACCCATGGGACCAGTTGATGCTTATAGAGTGATTACCAATTTAGATCCCTTTAGGGATGGAGAAAGTACTGACGTAGGGTTCTTTCCTGCAGAAGAAAATCTTGCTCCACCAGAAGAGACTTCTTCTACTGAAACAACATCATATGATTCAAATAAGTTGCAAGACGAGGTTGTGGCCCTAAAAAGAAAAAAGATAGAATAAGAAAAGGAAATAGCTGAAGCAAAGCAAAAATGTGAGAAAAGGATATATGATTTATTGTTGGAAAGAGAAGAACTCTTAGCTGAGACTAGAAGAAATGACCTTAAGACTAAGAGCCTAAATCAAGAAGTCAAGGGTTTGGATCCAGAATTGTTTGCTACCATTGATGATGTGAGTAGCAAAGCTCTAAATAAAATCCCAAACCCTGACACAGATGAGTTTGAAAAGGAAGGACCTGTAATTAGGCAATTATTCCCATATGAGAAAGAGATAAATATGAAGCCCAAGGTAATTGCTAAAGATGCCCCTGACAAAGGTAAGTAAAAGGTTATGGGTATCAGCATAAATGAGCCTGGGTAGAAAGTTTCTAATCCCAAAGGAATACCTCAAATTGATTTGGATATTGAACAAGCCAGGAAGGCTAAAGATGACTTGGCAAAAAAACTAGAGAAGTTGGAATTGGAGGCTGTAGCAGCTGATATGAAGATGAAGATAGCCTTGCTTCATGCTACCAGTAATACAACTGCAAGTAGTTCTATGCATGTGAATCAAGGAGTACAATAGTTGAATTCATCTGTTGATTTAAATGTGAATAATCAAGGTGGTGCTCCTAAGGTTCAAAAATATGGAAATAACCCAAATATTTAGAGCTCTGATCCTAATGTGGCTACTCAACTTATGGGTCCTCACCCAAGTTTTCAGACTACCAAGTCCAAGCAGAGTGTTCTTCCACCTGTTCAACATCAAAAAGGAATTGCTGAACGAAGCGGTGAAAATGAGCTGGGGAATTTCCAAAGGAGACCTGTCCACATGAACAGATACAGAGCTCTCTTCTTTGAAGGCATTCCTGGTCACCCTAATGTGATCCCTAATGAGGTAAGAGATAGGATCCCTAAGTTCACTAGGAATAATGTTGTAACTTGTGAGGAGCATTTAAAAGCTTCTGGTGATAAGATGAATGACTTTGAAATTGAAGATGAGGATGTCATTGTGAAACTTTTTGTTCAATCTTTAATTGAAGATGGTAGGGATTGGTTTAGAAACTTACCTAATGATAGTATTGCCTCCTGGGATGAATTTGTAAAAGCCTTTAGGGAGCAGTATAGAGAGCATGTTAATTCTGGATATATGTTAAATGAGTTTAATAACATCAAGAAGTTCCCAAATGAAAGTATGGCCGATTTTAACAATAGATTCCAGAAAGCCATGAACAAATTGTTCCAAGTTTTGGGATTAGATGAGGAAGTGTGCCTTACTACTTACATCAATGCTGCTGATGGAAAAATGTCTTATCTACTTAGAGATAAAAACCCAACTACTTTAAGGGATGCTTACAAGATAGCAATTGACATTGAGAGTAATAGGAGAGCATCAGGGAAATTGGGGAAGAGAGAAGACAATAAAATTTGGAAGGAAAAGGGGTCAGCCAGTAAAAATGTCAAAGAAGGTGATACAGTGGATAAGTTGGTGAGTGCAGTGAAAGACCTTGCTGCCAAAATGGATAAGAATGATAGAGGAGGGTACCGAGATAATAATTATAATAACCAAAGATTTGACAGGCAACCCAACTTGAGAGATTATCCACACAAAACCAATTGGAATAATGGAAAACCTGTCCCTGAGGGACAAGATAAACCAAAAGCAAAAGAAACCCCAGATCCCCTGAAAAGAAACAATGCCAACTATGTTGAGAATACTCCCTGGTGTGATACCTGTAATATGCCACACTCTCCCTATCAATGTGTAGTAGCTCAGGCTTTGTTTGACCAAACAAAAGAAGGAGAATAGGAAGGCCCTACTATCAATATGTTCACAGTAAAGAAACCTTATCCATGGCTCCCTGATAATGTGTCATCCTCTAATGATTCATATTTGGAGGATAATCATTGTTTCACAAACTAGTTACAAAGTTCAATATATCAAAATGATCAGGATGAATATATTTCACAAGCAATTATAAACATTGTGGGTGATGATAGTTTTCAATATCATTTTAGTACTTCTACTGATGAAGAAAAAAGGTCCTTGACTGTTGCGGCAATTAATCAAGCCATAAATGGTTACAACTTAAGAAATAGGATAGTACAACCAGCTCAAGGCAAGTCTACTCCTGTTTATATTAAGAAAGGCTCACCTCAAGTAAATGAGGATCTTTGTCCTAAGAATGATGATAAAGATGAATTTTGCAAACAGGCAAGATCTTCTCATAATCATGTTGGGGAGGGGATATCAAAGGAAGAGCTAGTGCCAAATGAGAAACTTAGAAAAGTGAAGAAAATAAATGATATGCCTCTTGAGTTGCCTCATTTTGATATGAAACATGCTTTGACCCAAATGAAAGTTTCAGTTCCAATCATGGAAATGTTGAAAATAAAAGAGCATAAAAAAGTTGCTCTAGCATTATTAAAAGGAATAAATGATGTATCTGTCCCTAGTCATGAAGAGAAACCTTTGATAATAAACAATGCTAAGGAAGAATGTCCATAGGTGAAAGGAAAAGGAAAGAGCAATGAATTTTCCAATATTTGTATTGGAAATATAATAACCCAAGAACCTTTGTCTATTGATCCCTTTTATGTCACCTTAATGGTAAATAAATTTTTGGTAAAAAACTGCATGATTGATTCTGGAGCAGCGACAAATGTAATGTCTTATCATGTGATGAA
This sequence comes from Thuja plicata, assembly GCA_018584345.1. Taxonomy (NCBI): domain Eukaryota; kingdom Viridiplantae; phylum Streptophyta; class Pinopsida; order Cupressales; family Cupressaceae; genus Thuja; species Thuja plicata. Next base: position 1,881,068 of record MU224783.1, on the reverse strand, counting down.
AGAATTAGGCCTCCGGGTTACTACACCTGCTGGAAGCTGCTATGCCATGGATAACAGGGAAGTTCCTATGATAGGGACATTGAAGGATATTGAAGTAAAAATTGCTGCCTTCCCTGAAGCAACTTATAGAATGGACATAGTGGTAGTGGATACTAAACCATATTTCGTATGCTTCTATCAAGGCAATGGGAAGAAACAGTAGGAGGAAAGATGCAGTTGGATTTGTCCTATGCAACTATCCCTGTGAATGGGAATGATGTTAAAGTGTACAGAGAACCCCGATCATCTGTTATGGTTGAGGTGGTTTTTCCTGATTAATTAAATTTTTGTGTGAATGTTGATATGGAAAATTTTATGGTTGAAGAAGTTAAGCCACAATTAAAAAACACTGACCCAATTGTGGATGAATTGCTGTTACAACAAAATGGACTCTGGAAAATGTACTTCTATGGAGGATGTTCAAAAGAAGGATCTGGAGCAGGAGTCTTGCTGATATCTCCATTTGGTATCACTTTCAAATATTCATTCATGTTAACTTTTCAATGTACAAATAATACTGCCGAATATGAGGCTTTAATCTTGGGAATGGATATTGCCATCAAGCATGGTATTAAATGTTTAAAAGTCCATGGAGATTCTTAGTTAATTATATCTCAGATTAGGGTACATTATGCTACCAAAGATGATAGATTAAAATTATATAAGTATGCTGTTTGGGATAGGATGAAATTCTTTGATGCTTTCAATATATTATGGGTTGAAAGATCAATTAATATAATGGCAGATTTCTTGGCAAATGTTTCCCTAAAAAATGATAATGTTACTCTTACTGGCATATCTATGATTGAGACAAAAAGAAAACCACCAGTTCCTAACAATGTTCATAATTGGCGATTTTTTGAGGATGATGATGATATCCTCAAGTTTATCCAATGTATGGATCAATATGACGGTCAAAAAATTGATTGTGAGTCTTTAGTGTCAATTGTGGATGACAAGGAGTATATTTTTGGTCAGGAAGTCATTCAATTGGATACTAATCTCATTCCCAAGGGTTTGGTTGAATTAGAAGGCATGTTCAACATAAATGACAACTATATGACTCAAAAATCCAATGCCAGAATGGAATGCCAGAATAGAAGACTTAGAGGAAATTAATTTGGGATCTGAAACATCTCCTCAATCAGTTTATATTAGCAAAAAATTGGATAGCAAGGTGAGACAAAATCTAATAAATTTGCTGAAGAAATACAAACATGTTTTTGCCTAGTCTTATGATGATTTAAAAGCCTACAAAGAAGATTTATTTCAACATGATGTCCCTTTGAAAGAAGGCACTAAACCATTTAGGCAAAAGCAAAGGCCAATCAATCCACTACTGGCTACCAAGATGCAGAAAAAACTGATGAAGCTAAGGGATGCAGGAATAATTAAGCCTATTAGACATTCATCTTGGGTCTCTAACTTAGTCCCTGTAAGGAAGAAAAATGGAGAGATAAGATTGTGTGTTGATTTTAGAAACCTAAATGTGGCGTCATTGAAAGATAATTATGGATTACCAAATATGGAGGCCATGTTGCATAAAGTTACTAGATGTGACTTATTATCTATGATGGATGGATTTTCAGGGTACAATCAGGTGTTGGTTAAAGAATCTGAGAAATTCAAAATAGCATTCACTACCCCTTGGGGCACCTATGTATATGCTCGTATGTCATTTGGGCTAAAAAATGCTAGAGCTACTTTCCAAAGAGCTATGGACGTAGCCTTCAAAGACCTCATAGATGTTTTGATGGTGGTGTACTAAGATGATTTAACAGCTTTCTCAAAGAGAGTAGAGGATCATTGCAATCATTTGGAAAAGGTCATGATAAAAGCACTAGAATATGGGTTATCTCTGAACCCAAAAAAGTGTCATTTTGCTGTTACTGAAGGGAAGCTTTTGGGACACATAGTGTCGAAATAAGGGGTGAGGATAGATCCTGAAAGGGTTGAAGCCATCCAAAAGGTACTTTCTCCCAAAAATTTGAAAGGTGTACAATCATTTCTAGGGAAAATTAACTTTGTTAGGAGATTTATTGTCAACT
>MU224783.1:1843346-1878538 GCA_018584345.1 Thuja plicata | reverse complement strand
AAACAGTGTTGGTGCAAAAGAAAACTGCTTAACAAGTATTGAGATGCAACCTTGGTATACTAACATTGTTTATTTCCTGAAAAATGCTAAGTGTCCAGATAACCTGAATGATAACCAAAGAAGGAGTCTGAAATTACAATCACAAAAGTATGTCTTGTTGCAAGGGGATTTGTTCTGGAAAAACAGAGATGGGATCTTGTTGTTATGCCTTGACAAAGGTCAGTCAGAGAAGGTATTGAAAGAAATGCATGCTGGAATATGTGGAGGGCATTATTCTACCAGGACAACAACCCACAAAATTTTAAGGGCTGGATATTATTGGCCTTGTGTTTTCCAAGATGCTCACACTTTTGTAAGAAAATGCGAGCCATGCCAGAGATTTTCAAGCAAGATGAAATATTCAGGGGCATTGTTATTAAACTCAGTAGTTGCACTTAGTAGTTGCAGAGGCTCCCTTTGCTATGTGGGGAATGGATTTTATAGGAGAATTTAATGAAAAGTCAAGTGGAGGTCATGGCTGGATTTTGCTAGCAACTAATTATTTCACAAAATGGGTAGAAGCAATCCCAACCAAAAAGGAAACAAGTGCTGTGGTTATTGACTTCTTGATGGATAATATAATTACCAGATTTGGTGTTCCCCTTAAACTGATCATGGACAATGCTATGTGCTTTAGGTCTGAAGAATTCACTGAGCTTTTCTCTAATATGGGAATTGTTATGTCCTATTCATCCCCCTACCACCCTCAAGCTAATGGTCAAGCAGAATCCAGCAATAAAAGGATTTTACAAATTTTGAAAAAGACCTTGGAGGGAAATAAGAGAGCTTGGCATACTAAATTGAAACTTTCCCTCTGGGCTGATAGGATTACTGTCAAGAAAGCAACTGGAAAGTCTCCTTTTGAATTGGTTTATGGTGTTCAGTCAAGAATGCCTGTCAATAATTTGGTTCCAATTTACAAATTTATCCAAGATGAAGGAATAGAAATCTCTGAACCCATGGAAGAAAGGATGGTTCAGTTAGTGGAATTGGATGAGATAAGGAGAGAAAGCTAGAGAGAAAATATCAAATTGCAACAAAAAATGAAATACCTTTTTGATAGAAGGGCAGATGTGAGAAAGTTTTTGCCTGGTGATTTTGTATTGCAATGGAATATTAGGGCTGAGGAGAAAGGCAAGCACAAGAAATTTGAATCATTGTGGATTGGGCCTTTTATTATATCTAGGATCTTTGGGAAAGATTCTTACTTCCTCAAGAATCTGGATGATGAAGAACAGGAATTGCCAGTGCATGGAAAATTCTTCAAAAATTTCTTTAATTAAGTTTTGCTTTCCATGCACAGTAGTTTGTAATATATGTATAGGTGTGTTTCCCTTCTGTTGTGTGTTTGTTTCAGGTTTTAGGTTGGTCTATTTTGTGGTCTGCTTCCCCTAAGATCTGTGGTTCTTGTTATAACCTAGCGTTTAAACATCCTCAGAGAGAGCCATTGTTGGTGCTATTTCTTGTCCAAATTGTGCCTTACAAATTTTCATAGGGTCTCCTGTTGTTGATAGTGTCAAGGGTTTTGAAATTGGCATTAAAATTGTTTTCATCCCTCTGCAAAAGTTCCCCAAACCCTCAACCTAATTGAAAATGGTCAAAAGTGACTAACAAACCTAAGTGCCTTGGCTGATTCTATTCCTTCATTACTTTTTCGGTCACTTAAGTCATACTAGGTCATTTGTTTGTGTTGAATGGGTTGCTTTTGTCAAAATATTGTAACATCCTAATCGCTTTAATATTTCCTAAGTCTCGCCATGTAGGTCCCTTTTACCTCATCACCTTATACATCGAGCAACTCATAAAAGATCTAATGGTTCGCTTATTCGCTTATTGCCAAGATGCTCGACATCTAATGTATAAGCAGATAAGCAGTGGTGATGCGTGTCCTTGGTGGGGCAAAGCATGTTAATAAAGTCATCTGTTAAAAGGTGAGAAACTCAGAAAAGATCTAATGGTTCGCTTATTCGCTTATTGCCAAGATGCTCGACATCTAACGTATAAGCGGATAAGCGGTGGCGACGTGTGTCCTCGGTGGGACCGAGCTGTTGTAAAGGTGCCCTGTTAATTAGTGCACAAGTTGGAAAAGATCAAATGGACTGCTTATTCGCTTAAAAGAAAAGTGAACAGAATCTAACGGATAAGCGAATAAGTGAAGGCGACACCTATCCAGGGGAGTATGTGGGTCCAGTTGCAAACGAGTGTAAAAGGCGTTAAAACCTGGAAAGATCTGACAATAGGCTTATTTTCTTATGTCCAAGATGCTCAACATCTAATGTATAAGTGAATAAGCGGTGATGACATCTGGCACTTGGTGGGCCCAGGCATTCAAAGTTGGCAGAGGTTTAAAGTTCAGTTAAGTTGTTTCATATCTAACGGCTCACTTATTCGCTTATCACCAAGATGCTCGACATCTAACGTATAAGTGAATAAGCGAAGGCGACACATGTCCTTAGTCAACAATGATTCTTGGGGAAATAAGATAGCCATCAGATGTGAAGGATGTTTCCTAGAATTGATGGTTCAAATTCAAAGTTGATGAAACAAGTTGCAGAGAGCCATTAAGCCGCGAAATTGAAGTTGGTTAATTAATTACAGAATGTGTGGCAACTCCAGTCGAATTCAATTCGAAAGACTGATTTGATTGAGGCCGTAAATTGATTAAGCTGACTGTAGTCTAAATTATTCACCAAAACCATTTCAGCAAAGGCGGAATTACAAAAAAATTAGCTTCACGCGACTTCTGTGCAGAACGGGTAAGCTCACTGATTCACTAGCCTTCCAATTGAGATATAATTTGCAGTTCAAAGAAGTTTTTAGAGATCTCGTTTCAGAATCTGGTTCTAGTGTTGATAAAAAACCCTTACAATGGCCCCTAGAGTTGAAATTTCTGGACAGGTCGATTACCAAAAATGCAACGTTAGGGAAGATCTGTTGCAGTAGTTACCATTGTCTTCAGGTGATGCCACACAAGCCAAGAAGGTAGTGCCACAACACCCTCACTTCAGAATTGGTGAAGGGTTATATGATTTGGGTAGGTGGGAAAAACACGCTATTACTAGATTTGATGCCCTTACTCTGTTTAGAGCAGCTTATAGTCAGAGGAATGCCCCCACCCCAGACTGCAATATTTGGGAACTAGATGTTGGAAAGCTTATAGCACCCAGTGTATTCATGGACACTGATTTGTTCACCTTGATAGAAAATACTTATGATAAGGTGGCTAGGGTTGCTAGGGACACCCAGGGAAATATAATATTGACTGTATCAGCTGATGAAATCAAAAGAATTTTCAAGCTGACACCCCTCTCAGGATATGGATGATATTGATCTCAAGTACTTCGAAGAGGTATACAAGAACCAGAGAGATTATTATAGAGGTGAAGTAGTGAAGGGGTATGCTAAAAAAATAGGAAATTTGGTTGTAATAGGGCCAGGAACCCCAGAACCCTTCAAAGTGGATCTTTTCAATGGCAAGGCTAGAAAAATGTACAGTTCCCTATGCAATGTTTTGGGGATAAATGAAGAGGCGGCCATGCCAGTCCAGATAATGTTGATGGTTGTTCAAATTCTGCATCCTCATTTGTCAGTTGTGTTTGACTATGCATCCTATATTGCTTAGGAGATGCATGATGGTTTGTCAGGGGTCCAAGATGGCAACATAAAAAAACCAATGGGTTGGTATTCCCTCATGATGCATATGTTTTTATTTAACAATGCAAACTTCTTTGAAGAAGAAATGGAATTGGAAAGATTCCAAGACGGTAAAGAATTGCTTGTCCAGATGTGGAGTGTAGACTTGTCCTGGGATAGAAAGAATGTAAGTTATGTATATTTTGACAAAGTCTTTGCAACTAGGCTCAAGTCACTACTGGATAACCAGAATGCCAGGGTTCATAATGAGATGATGAGGCTCTTAAGGCCTATGGAGTATGCCCTGGAGTTGAAAATTTCTCACAATTGGGGAGATTTAATCTTTTACCCTTTTGCCACTGTGATTAGGGTTTATGGTTCTAGAGGTACTCCTTATGTACTACCCTACAGAGTCCCACTCAAGATTGGGATAGCTGAAATTATAAGATAGTTAGGTGGGCTACAGGAGGAAGCCTTGACCGAAAAGATGAAGGGAAATATTTTTCCTACCCTCACTAGAGCCCATCATTTTACTATAACAAAAGGGGGGTGGACACAATTTGATAAATACTTTGAGCCCTATCATCTATCCACTTCTATATCCAGATGTGCAGATAATGAAGATTTTATCATGGGCATGTTCAGAAAAAGGACCAATTGTATAATGCCGAAGCATCAATTCTACTATCTAGAGGATATTATCAGAAACATTTTTGACCTAGAAGTTCAACAAGTCAGGAAAGAGAAATGGATGGCATATAATAAATCCTTGGACTTTGTCCACAATTTTGACAAGGCCTATGATCCCCTAAAGGATTTTTTCCCATGGTCTTATAAAATTGATTCACTGATGAGTCTTTTTGAGGGAATAATGCAAACCCTAAATGAGAAGAGGCAGAGAGAAATTGAGGATGATCCAGAAAAGGCTCTTGCTATTTTGAATAAATTCCCACAGAGAAGAATAGTTCCACCTGGGAACTATATTGTATACAAGAGAAGAGGATATACCACTATTGCTCCTAGGGTTGATATGCCCATTCAGCATAAGGGAAAGAGGCCAATGGATATTGATATTCAAGAAGTACCCTCTCCAAAGAGGCAAAGGGTGGAGGCATAAGAACAAGGAGGTGAATTGTATTCTCCTTCCCAATCCCCTATGCAATATGATGACTAGACCATTGCTAAGCAATTTCTCAAGATGAGAAATGCTGGTGAAGTAGTTGTTACCCCTCAAGAACTACAAGAAGGAATGCCATAAGAGCCTAAACATACATCGGTTGATCTCACAGTGGCAGAATTTGCTGGCAAGGAATTAGACCCTGTGACCAAACAAGCTAGTGATGAATTCTTGTCTGATGACAATTTCATCAAAACTAGGGCTTTTGTTCAGTTCCTGTGGAGATACCACATTGGTGAATACAATGATAGGTTCCAGAAAATGATAGAAGCTCAGCCCCATGCTTCCAAGGAGGACATAGAGAAGGATTTTAAGAAAGAGTTAATATCAAAATTTGATAAGATTACTCTTGAAGAGGGCAGACAGATGATCAAAAGGCAAGGAGTTCTCATATTGCCACAATGGGATTCAGCTGATGCAGTGGTTTTTGATACCATAAGGAAACAAGCTAAACCCATAAGCCCTGCTGGGACATCAATTGGTGTCCATTTTAGTGAGGACCATGCAGCATTGGCAATTTGGTCACTAAAGAAAAAAGACAAGAGAAGAATAAGAGAAGATGATGACACTGAAGACACAGGCATCCTGATTATGAAGAGGGTTGCAGATACCTCAGAGACTGAAGCAGCTAATGTTGTTGTACAAGCAGCAAATCTAAGCATGAGAGTGTCTGAGAAGGAAAAAGAAGCCTATGCTAGTCTAAATGAGAAGTATGAGTTTGTGCTCAAGGATTACAATGAAGAGAGGGTTAAATCTTTGATGAAGGACAACAAAATAGCAGAGTTGGAAGGTAAGCAAAAGATTCAATTGATACCCCAAAGGGTAATTTCTCAGGACCCATATCAACCTTCCTCCTCAAGTCCGTTTATAACATATCCCCCATCCCCTGCACCTCTAAGTCCTACTACTTAGGAAGCTATTGATGCCAAGAGAGCAGAATTGGAAGCTAAGAAGAACAAGCTAATCAATGAAAGGACGAGATTGGAAGAGGAGGGTAAGAGGGACCTAGAATATTCCCTAGCATACAAAGAGGCTGATGAATTGGTGAAGAAAAAATATTCTGATCAGATATTCTCCAACCTCAAAAGGTGTGCCAGTGAGGTCAACCTCTCTAATCTCTACCTATTGGGGAAGAAGATTGCAGGCATCACCAACAAGTATAAGGATGAAAAGGAACAATGGAATATGATAGTGAGTAAATGGAAAGGGAAGGAATCCTATGTTAAATCTTTCAATTCCCTCTCAAAAGAGCAAAATAATGTTGATATTATTCTGACAAGTACTCATAAGTTTCTCAAATTGATGGTCAATTTAGACACCAAGAGGAACATGGTCATGAAGAAGATCACAACCCTAAGAGGGAAATTTTCCAAGGAAAGATATGATATGTATCCGTATATGTTCAAAGAGGATGGGAACATAAAGAATGAAGCCCTATGGCTGAGGCAGTTAAATGAAGCACTCACTAGTAGGACAAAAAGTATCGTCACTTTGGCAAATACCGACTGGTTTGTTCTAACCATTAATATTTTGAGAAAAGCCAGGGAATTTTTTGACTCTTGGGAGGTAGAAGTTGAAAAGGCTAACAATGATTGGGAGGAGTTCAACAGCCAAAAGGATGAAGTTCTCAATTTCAGTTGGCCAAGTGATGAGGTTTACACTGCTTGGGTTAGCAAGTATGGAGTAGTTACCTCGGTGACATGAGACAATAAATATGAAGGGAACCAAATCCAGATGATAAAGAGAACCAAATCCAGATGATAAAGACCCAACTACTTCAGAGCAACTTCAAGTATTCAGGCGGTCGCAAGACAAAAGATTGCATAGCTCATAGCAAAGATCTGTTATTCCATCTGCTTGAAGTCTTGTTTCTACTTGAAACTATTTTTTGTCCTTTAGCCCAGTCATCCGTAGCTTGTTGCATCCTTATTTTCCAAAAGGATTCCAAGATGACTGTGACTGCCTATAAGTATTGAATTGTATTATTGTAATAAGGATGGTAAATTAAGACTACAAGGCAGATTACTAAATTGGTCTGACTATTGGTTTTGAGTCTTCAAAATGTACTATTATTGAGTTCATATTAACAAAATACAATGGAATCTCCATTTTCGTGTCAATGATGTCTTCTTGCATTTACTACTAATTCTTGTATGTTCAGTTTGTAAGGCATATTGAGTATATTGGTTATAAGATAGTCATGTTCTTGTTTGTGAGTTACTTTCAAGGAGAGTTTAAATCTTACAGATGATTGCAGAGGATTAGGATTTATGTAAGGATTTGATACATTGGTGCAAGAGTGAGAGGGTAGTTTGTAAGGCACACTATCTGGGATTCATCTGTGTTCCTATTAATTATCTTAATATCTGTATACTATGTTATGACTCTATTACCCATGATTAGGCACTGGTCAATATGCTGACAAGTGGTTGTTATCATCAATTCAAATATTAAAATCTTTACTTTTTGATATCATGTACATATATGTGTAGTTGATTGTGTTGAGAAATACAATTCATGTTAGTGATTCCTTGAAGAGTGAATCAATAGGTTAGCCTTCCTAGGCCAAAGTGGCATAGAAAGAAAAAGGATTGTGAATCCTTAATCCACTATGAGATTCTCTGTCATTTAGTGAGTTTGTGAATAGGTACACCCGCCTGGGTATGTGGAGCCCAAAGAGTAGAAGGAATTTTATCCTTGTTAATTAGCCTTGTTCATGTATGAATGTGCATTGGGAATAGAGGGTCAGACACCTATTGTTATCTTAATTAATCCATACAAGAAAAAGAGATAACAGTTGTCACTCTTGATCCAAGACAACACTAACTGATCTACATCATCTGAAGCAATAATGTATCTCTATTTTAATATTTTTGCTAGTTTTTCCTTTTGGTCTCTCGGGATATTTACTAAGGATAGGTTTCTCCATCTTGATTTTCTTTGTCCATCCTTTATAACTACCTGAAAGTACTCACCGAATTTTTTCCCCATTCTTATTGTAGAATCAATTTTTATTGGTTGAGGTTTCCTAGACTGTCTAGGGAGGGGTTACCATTCCATGAATCCTCCCAAAACTTTTCTTTTTTCCCCTGACTTGACTATCCATGATAGATAAAGCAGAATGAATCTTCTATGATTTACATTAAAGTTCCACATCACAGATCCTTTAGGTGGATTTAAAATTGTGAATAATCTCTCCAATGTGTTGTCATCAAGGTACTTTTCCCTTATAATTTGTGCCCAAAGTGAGTTTTGTTTTTCATAGACTTTCTATGCCAAATTTGCACCTAGGCTCAAGTTTCTTTCTTCTAGACTATGTATGCATGCCACTCCATGTAGCTCAGAAGTACATATATTTTTCCATGATATAAGTGAAACCTTTTTCATGTCATTCATATTATCCTTCCATAAAACTCTCGCATATATTTCTTAAGAGTATCCATAACTATTTTTGGGGCTTGAAGGATTGAGATTACATAATTTGGTATAGTGCTAGGAACTAATCTAATTGACATAAGTATGCCTGCTAGAGACAACCATCTTGCCTTCCATGAGGAAACCTTTCCCTTAATTGACAAGATAATATTGTTCCAGAATGCTACTTTGTTGGCCCCATTAAAGAAGGGAACTCCTAGATACTTGCATGGAGTTGATGCTATTGCAAATCCTATAAATTTTTGTAAAGTAGATATAATCAGCTTAGAAGAATTGAGGAAGAATACTTTCAAATTTTGTTGCATTTAATTTCTGACCTGACGCAGAGCAATATAATTGAATTGCCTCTTTTATGACCCATGCTTCCTCCAGATTTGCTTGAACAAAAAATAGTGTGTCATCTGCAAAAAAGTTATGAGTCACACAAGTGTCTAAATTGGTTATTTTAATACCCTTCCACAAACCCAAAGATTGTCTATGACTAATAAGTTTGATCAACCCTTTCGCTAATATAATATTTAAAGGAATGGTGATAACGAATCTCCCTGTGGGTAAGTAAACCAAGTTGCTGGTCAAAAAATTTGCCACATGATGAAAAAACTAAAATTTTCACAAAATGCGTATGTGCTATTTAAAATTTGAAATCACTTGGCTCGGGAAAACTGAGCTTAATAAAAAAACATTAAATTTCTTAAAAACCCGTACGGGTTTTGAAGAACTATTGTTCATAGTTAATAAACATGCATCATTTAAATATGAGATAATATTTATATATAATCATATTTATATATTTTATAAGAACTAATTAAATATTTAATGATTTATTATTTTATTTAAGAATAAAATATTTATATATAATCATGCATCATTGTGTATGTGTGTGTGTGTGTGTGAGAGAGAGAGAGAGAGAGAGAGAGAGAGAGAGAGAGAGATGATGATGGGGGAAGGAAGACGGGAGAGAGAGAGGAAACGAAGTGAGACATACAAGTATATAAACATATATAAATATAAATATATGTATATATAACTATAGATATGCATAAATACATATATAAACACATATTATATATGTATGTCTATACATATGTGTAGTAAATTTTATGTTACAAGCATACATTTTGATGCCTTCATAACCTATACGCGTTATGTAAAACTTTGCATGATACTTTTTACTTTTCATAACCCGAGCGGGTTATTTTGCATGCATCAAAACCCGTGTGGGTTTTGGATTGGTTTAAGAGGGCTGGAAAATGACCATAAGGCTTGTAAGCCTATTTTCCTTCCATTTTTGTCCCTTTACACATTTTTTCATCTTCCAACATGTTTTCTTGACTTCGTTGTCATTAGCTTTACAAATGATAAAGTGGGTATCTCTAAAATTACTCTCATCATCTCACATGTCTTCTCAACTTTTTGACCATATAAATTTTTCTATTTTTGGACAACATTAGCATAGTAAAATTTAGTTTTTTTTACCAGTGTCTTGACAGTCCTCATAGACATATGTCTACCATTTTTTTAATAAATTTTGATATACTTAACCGAATTAAAAAAAATTACATATTATTGCTCGACACTAGATTCTGCACACTTTTAAAAAAAAGTTTGCAATTTCAATTATTTGGATGAAAGTTATGCTAGCGCACGAACAGGTACCATTTTTTTCAGGATGTGGTCACTTCAAAAAATCATTAAAAAAAAAATACTCAACATAAAATTACAAAATAAATACACAACTTCAAGATCTCACTCTTACCTATCATCCTACCAAAGGGTTTTGCAAAATACTAAATCTAACTATATATTTTATGAAGTGCACAAAAACAACTATGTTATATTTTTTCTAAAAAAATCAGGAACAATTTTTTCATGCGCGAGAGGTTTGACTCTCTTAATCTTATTCATTTAAAAAAAACTTTAGTAGTTTAGAAACCAGATTCATAGTACTACAATTCTTATTCTTTTCACATATCCTAGTTTTGAGTGCATGACCCTCAAATCTCTTTGTGAAGTTCAGGTTTCCCTAATTTCAGAAAAAAAGTGGTTACTTATACCCCTCTTTTTGTTCACCATCTTGGTGCACTTAACCCTTTCTAACCCCTTGTGAAGAAGACAAAAAACCACAGGGGTTACCATTGACTAAAATTAAAAATTTTGCACCCAAAATGCACGAGAAGATCCATTTACACCACTTTCGGTTGAAGCCCATTTTCAATAAGACTTTATGAAGAAAACTCTAGCTCACCCTTTTGTAAGTCTTCATCATGTCTAACTTTAAGACCATTTCTTGAATACACTCACTTCTAATTGAATGGAGGACTTCATGAGCCACTAATGCTCCTTCCATAGTTTCTCTACCTTGGATGGAACCCCCTTGCTGAAGGGAAATGATAGAAGGAATAATTTTTGCAAGCCTCATTGATATGGTTTTGGTGAAATTTTTATAAATTGTGTTACAAAGAGACATTTTTCTAAACTCAGAAAAGGTGTTAGGTTGTGAACACTTTGAAATGAGGGTAAGAAAGGTGGTATTGAACTATTTTAGCATAGAATCATTCCTTCTAGATTCTTCCATAGCCATTAAGATGTCCTTGCCAATGAATTCATAACACTTCTGATAGAATAACAAAGTGAGTCCATCGGGGCCTGGGGCCTTATCTAGGGTCATTGAGAATACTAATTTTTTATCTCCTCAAAGGAAAAAGGGAACATAAGGGACTAATTATCACACTCTAATACTAATTTAGGTATACTTGCGATGACCTTTGAATGAATCTACTTCAGGTTCCTCGTTGTTAGCTACTAGTAACCTAGAAAAGAATGAGACTGCTTCTTCTTGAATTGTTTTTTTCTTCTTTCAACACTACCCCTTCTAAGTTTTTAATTTGAAAATTAGCACTCTGATATCTCTTCGTCTTTGCTGAGGCATAAAAGAATTTTGTATTTCTATCTCCCTCTTTTAACCATAATTGTCTTGACCTGTCTCCAATAAATTTCCTCCCTGACTAACACCTCATCCAATTCTAAACGAAGTTTCTTTTTCCTATCATATACTTTAGGGGTAAGGCCATTACTAATAATATAATTATTAAATTATTCCAATTTCAGTTGAAGGGATTCTTTCTGTTGAAAATTGTTTTTAAATACAATTGTGTTCCATTGCTTAATCTTTGATTTCATGAAATTTAACTTCTTGGCCAACTGAAACATTCTGGAACCCTCTACAAATGGGGCTTCTATCCACCATTTATTGAGGAATTACATAAAGTTCTAATCCCTGAACTACATTCTTTCCATTTTAAAGTATGACTTTAGTCTAGCCCCCGAGAGTTTTGTGGGGATATCTAGCTCCAAAGCATAGTGATCTGACCCAGTCCAAGGGAGGATTGCACAGTGTTGCACATGCCCTTTAAAAAAATCCAAGTTTGATTTAAAAGGAACCTATCTAATCCGGCCCCAATATGTAGGAAATCCTTTCTTTTGTTATTCTATGTGACTTTCTCATTAACCAGAACACAGTCAATTGAACCACTATTTTGCACAAATTCTTTAAAATCATGCATCAATTTGTGTCGAAGGGATATTTGTCCTATCTTATCCTCCAGTCCCAATATAGCATTGAAATCCCCTCCCATAATGATTTTCTAATTTTCACAATTCTAAATAATCCTCTTTAATGAGCCCCACAACCTTTGTTTGCTGATTGTTGTTGTTGGTGAGTAAACATTAATCAGGATAGAGGACAAATCAAATTTGGAGACCTCTTCCACAATCCAATTTGTATTTGTTTGTATCCATTTCACTTGAATATTTGAGTTCTTCCACATGATGGAAAGGCCACCTGGGGCTCTAATTGATGGGAATTATATTACTGACCATTGGTCCCATGGTTTAAAAGTTTTTATAGATTTCTCTACTAATAATCTTGTTTCGTGGAAAAGGATTACTCTACCTCACTGCTGTTAATCTGATTTTTTTATGAGGAAATCTTTGTTAGGGGCATTGATGCCCTTAACATTCCAAGTTATTATTTTCATTGTGGCCTCCTAGAGCTATTAGCTCTCCTACCAATTGTCATTTTCTCAAGGATAAGGGAAGATGTAGCTTCCTTGGACCATTTTAAAAACTTAAAATTGTTTGTATTCCCGCTTCAATCTCCTCTATAGTTTTTTCACTTTTTGGTGATATACCTCTGCCTCTCTTAATACCAAACATAGTTAATTTTGTCTAATAAAACTTGGCCTTTGATTGTAAAATGGCTGCTTTTAGTTCCTCCTCATTATTGTTTTTCACACCATTCTAATTTCTCTATTAATGGCTCTTCTTCATTCTCACTATCTAGTATGTCTTCCTTAAGGATCTCCCCTGCAATTTCATTAATCTTTTTTTCAACAACTAGGAACTTAATAAATTTTTTACCATCTGGTCAAGTTTTTTCTCATCAATGTTTCAAATGTTCTCCCCATTATTGACATCATTCAATTCTTGTAATATCTCTAACTGTATTTGAGAGGGTTGTTGGCTTCTATTACTAGTTTGACTGACCCACACTATATCTCTTGTGTTACTCCCCTTGTCCCCTAACAAAGTATTACCTCCAACTGCACATGTTTCCCGCTCCTACTACCTCAACATCAAATTAGCCTCCTTCTCCGTACCTGAATATTTATCATCACCTACACTGTCAATACTATTCACTTGAAAACTCTCTTATTTCTCACTACCAGTCTCTCTGATCTAAATGCAAATTTTGTCCATGTTTCAATCTTTTAAAATTCCCTCACCATCCTGCTTTCCCTCTAAGATGTGCTGGGAATATTCATTCACCACAAGATCTAAAATCTTAGTTACCATGCTACTCCAAATCACTACATTATTCTCTTGGGTTTGGTTGCACTTAATGTTCACATTAGTATTATTTAATATACCAAAACCATCTAAACATCCCTCCTTGTTATGCTGAGAGATTTCCTTCACCTCTTGGTCTACAAAATCAAGGGTCTTACTTCTCTTCAAAACATCCTCAATACTATTTCTACTGATAATGTGCTATATCTATATTAACTTAATCTCCTTCTCCATGCCAAGACATTTACCATCACCTACCTTGTCAGTGTCACTACTATTCACTTGAAAACTCACTTGTTTCTTACTACCACTCATTGTGATTTGATTGCAAACTTGATCCATGTTACAATCTTTCAAAATGTCCTCATCATCTTGCTTGCCCTTCGAGAAATGTTGGAAACCTTCAGGGTAGGTGCAACAAGTTGGGTCCCAATTCGGTGGAAGTCTTGTGGACTTGAAAAATGCCGCTAGAAATGGGCACCCAATTTAGGCTCGGACGCCTGATCCAAAATTTAAAAAATGGGTGCCCTTTTTTTTCAAAACGTGTGTCTGTTTCTAAATTTTCTTTTCTTTTTTAAAATTAAGCCTAAAAACTCATTTTTAAATGCCAATTTATTAGATTTAAGAAATGGGTACGCATTTTTAAATGTGTGCCCATTTTTAAAAATTTGAATTTTCAATTCAACCTTTTCATTGGATTTCGGTTCGGGATAGGTTTGGTGGGCCTCCAAAATAATGGCTAAGGCACTGAAATACCAGATTTCTGCTTTGCTGTAATTTTTTAAAGGCTTTCTTAATCTAATTTTTTGATGAAATAAAAACCCATTAGAGTTCTTACTGTCCCGACTTCAAAAATATAAATTTCATAGTGATATGATCAATTTCACTATTTTTGCAATATTTATTAATCAAAAGTGGTACCTAAACTTAAAATAGTGAGGTTCACTAAAACTTTAATAACTTTTTGGTTTTTACATTTTTTTGAAAATAAATTATATGAAATCAATCTACAGAGAATTTTATTGAAGATTAAAAAAATAATTTTGAAATTTTTTGAAATTTTTATCAAATTATGGTGGTCGTACACCAAAGGTTTCAAAAATATACTTTATAGTCAATTCAAAATTAATAAAAAAAATATATTCAATAAAAAAAGAAAAAATATGCTCATCAATCTTTTGTGTCTTAGGTATCTTTTCCGAGAAGTATTCACAAAAAATTATTTATTTAGGTCAAAATATGGTGGTCGTAGACGTGTGTGGTATGGTCCTTAAACATGCATTTTAAAAAAGTGGGTTTTAAACATGCCTACTAAAAAATAATTTATACCATGCGGGTATTGAAATTAATTACATATTTGAAAACTAAACTCTGAGCACTACATTTTCTATTAGTGAAGTGTTTAGAGATTCAATCTCTAAGTGCCTCAAATTTTGACATCAATTGACATTAATTTTGAAAAACAGGAAAAACACTCACTTTTTGCCCAAAAGTGGAGCTAAACTTCTTGCAGCCACCCTTCACTCACCATTTGGTCTAAAAAATCAGTTTCCTTGCTACTCTGATTCACCGCATTATTCTCCAGATCTTGGTTACAATTAATGTTCACATTGATATCTCTTTGATACGACAACCATCCAATTTGCCCTCCTTGGTATGCTGATAGACTTCCTTCACCCCTACATAAACCAAATCAAAGGTCTTACTCCTCACCAAGACATCTTCAGTACTGATTATGTTGTCTATGTGACCAACCTCAATATCCTGAATCTAATTTTTCTTATGGCTTCACCGAGGGTTTTTATTGCACTCTTCTTTGTTTTGTGAGCTATTGTGATCAACTTCCCTGTCTCTTTTGGTCCCTATACTATTCAGTTCTTTGTTAGTATCAATATGTGGACATTGGTTACTAACGTTAAGCTGGTTCGACATCTCATAATTTTTTGGTTTTCTCTCCTTATTGAGTTGGGAAGTCTCCTTGATACATTAAGCCACCTCAACAGCTCCACGACCCAAGTTCTCATTGGTAATATCTGCCACCATCACTTCGTTATTATAGTTAGTTCTTTTATTCTGATCACTGTCACTCTTTCCATGATCCAACTAAACCATTTTTCCCCTTTTCCTGACTCATCTCTAACGTTGGATCAACATCCACCTGAAAAGTGTGATCGTTTAATCCATAGTTCTGAAAGAATGATCACGTGTCTTTGTGAACCTGGATATACTCCCCTACATAGTTGTGGCACATTGAGGCAAAATGACCCAACCTATCTTGATGCTCTGCTACCTTCTTCTCATCATCCCTTGAGATCAATTGCTTCACTATCCCAAATTTTGAAATGCAGTCTATAGGCTTATGCTAGGGCTTGCTAGTGTCTTTTAAAAAGCAATTTCAGACAATTATTTTGCAATCATGAAAAGAAACCAGTTCATGTTTGATAAAAATTCCTAGCTTATTGCCCACTATTTCCATTAAGTTTAGATCTTTGTACTCCAAAGGCAATGCTAGCAGGGATACCCAAAAAGGATAAATTTTTGGTTGGGATAATGAAGAGACAAAATTTGGAGACCAATTTTGTGTGTAAATACCACAACCCTCCATAAACCAAGATTTACGCTTGCAAACTATATCTCTATCTTTTTTACAAGGAAAAATGACTATAAATAAACCATTCCCATTATCTATTAAAGAAAAGCTTTCACAACCCCAAACCACATAGGGGAGAGGAACTGGTAGTTGAGCGCGTTCTAATAGTTGTGATAGTAGTTGTTAATTAAATACCCACACTTGCTAATTTAATATCCAATATTTTTAACAACATTGTACCAATAGTTATGACTTTAAAGTTGCTTTTGCTAATGATGACTACCCATAATTGAATGAAATGTGTCCCTTTTCCTAAAAAGCAACCAAAAGTGTGATGCCACATCAGCTGTACAAGTATGGGGGTCCCTAATGCACTACGATTGGTCTCACTTTTTTTTGGGTTGTTTTGGACACATTGGAAAAAAGCATGCTGATGTGGCATTGTATTTGATGATGTGGCCCTGAAACCTTAGTTATAAGCTGGGGACTTGCCAGGTAAGCTGCTGTAAAAAAATGGGAGTGATTTGAAATTTCCATGTAGGATTTTGAGAACCGTGAAGTTAGGGTGCTCAACTACCGGGTCCTCTCCCCTACTTTTAGCCCAACGATTTAAAGCTTCATTAAATGAGATAAGGTTCCAACACTTACCCACTAAAGCCCGATTACAGAGGTCCTCAACCTGTTCTCTAATCATCTCCTCCGGGAAAGTGATCTTGACCTCCTCACCGCGTGTCTCTAATCTTCTACTTTCTTCATTATAGCTGGTTTGATTTTCTGTATTCAACTTTTTCCTCCCTTGATTTGGTTTCCATCCCTTAAGCCTATTTGGATTGAAGGGGGCTCTATTGATTGGAATCAGATTTGGGAATGTGGCTGCCGATTTCCCTCTCTTTTGCCTTCCTTCCTCCATAAAAACCTTGTTTACCTTAAACCTATTTGGGTTGGAGGGGGCTCTGCTGAGTGGGATCTCATTTGGGAATGTGGTTTTCGATTTACCCGACACTAGGGCATCTCTGTACATTTCATATTGCTTCAATCCATACTGGGTTTTCAGGTGTTTTTCTCTGAAATCTCTGCCCTCCCTGTAATCATTTCTTGTCGTTCTTTGAAGCATCGACTGTTAATCTTGTTGCTTTGTACTGTGGAACTCCGATCTCCATTTTTGCTGCATTGTACTTTTAAATCCCATATTTCATTCTTGATGCTTAGCTCTGTAAACCCAATCACCATTCTTCCTCTATTTTGTATCATATTTATTAATTAATTGAAATCTAAAATTTTATTATCCTATATATTTCAATCGCATACATGTTAAATACTAGATAGACAATATACTTCACAAATATTTTCAAGATAGACAATATACTTCACAAATATAAAGAAAATAGGACATACTTTATTTTTATTTTAATTAAACAAAACTAAAATATAAATGCACACAAAGAAACACATTATCATCATGTTTTGAACAAAAACATTTCATTCAACTTAAAAACCATATCTCTAATCAAAAGCTATCGTTGAAAAAATTGAAACATGGGTATTACACATTTTCGTTGTCATTTGAGCAAAACATTTCATTCAACTTAAAATGCAAGTCTTAGTCAAAGACTATTATTCAAGAAATTTGTCGTATTTATACAGACATTCAGTTTGACTTTAATTTGGTCAGTCAAATAACATCATTGCTAAAACCTGGGTACATAAACATTTCCTAAATGGATCTTTCAGCTTAAATTATAGCCAAATATACATCAAAATTCTTGATTAGTCAATAACTAATCTTGAGTCACATACAATACAAATTAAATTTCTACTTGTGAAATATTATACAAATTAAAATTCCGCCGACGGACGATGACTTGATCTGTTACGGTTGTTCTTGATTCCTCCCACAGATCACAAAAATGAGAAGAATCAGTCAAAACATGTGGGAATCTTTTTCACCAGATGTTCTCCTGTTCACGGAAGTGGTTTTCAAACGAAGAAAAGAACGTTCCACGTTTTCCGACTGGCAAAGGGGAACAACTTTCCGTTTAACAAATAAACAACTGTGCAGCGTTATTTTGATGAGCTCTCGTAAGGAAATAATCCCTTATAATCCGCGCTAACAGAGTACAAATTCGTCAAATTTACTGTTCAAAATGTTCACTTTGCTCGTCTGTCAATCTCCGTCGCAAATCGAAAAAGAAGTTCAATCTAGCCGGCCTTCCGTTTTTGGAGAAAGCGTTGTAGCGATTTTTTCTTCGCTATTGGAAGTTCTGCATAACGGATTCATTCCCTCGTTAATCAATTGAAAGCAATGTTATATTCTTAAATTGTAACAAATTCAATTCGAGCACTTACTCCAATGTGATATGCCAAGAGGATATCTTTGATTTGCAGATCCTTCTTGACTGGGAACACTTTCTCTTAATCCCTTCGATAAAGGTGCACAATTTGAAATATTTTCAGTATTTCCGTTACCGGCTGCCATGGCCATTATAGCCTTTGCCTGTTAACGAATCAGACCGTGAGTTCCATATTGTAAAGCAAAAAAAAACTCCGCGGCGTAAAAAATCTCGAGGTTGAGAATACTTCTTACTTTATCAGCCGAAACGTCGCCGTACAGATATGCTGCTCCATCGTATAAAAGCATTAGCTGAGAAGATGAGGGTTTGGAAGGGGGCTCGAAATTGAAAGCAGCAGCAGCAGTTTCAGAAAGGTTGAATTGTGTGTTGGGGAAAGGCTTTTGGCCGTCCTTACTATCCGATCGAGATCCTGGGGATTTTTGCGGAAACAATTCCATGGTCTTTGAATCTTCAGAAACCCCGCAGTGAAGCTCCCTCTGAGAATGCTCTGGATTGCTCAAATATCCATCAGAGAGCACTTGTTGCAGCATATGTGGTTTAATCTTTCCCAGGCAAGCCTGTATTCCTGTAAATATTGAAGCACAAATCGGAATTAAGATCAATATCAAGGATTTAAAGATATTTGATGAATACCTGTAATTATTGATGCACAATCGACATCAAGATCAATATTAAGGATTCAAAGACATTTGATGAATATTCCTGTAAACATTGAAGCATGAATCGGCATCCACATTAATATCAAGAATTCAAAGATTTTGATCACATTCCTGTAAATATTGATGCACAGATCGACATCAATATTAATATAAAGCATTCAAAGATATTTGATGTATATTCCTATAATATTGAAGTACAAATCGGCATCAGTATTAATATTAAGGATTTAAAGATATTTGATGAAATTTCCTGTAAATATTGAAGTACAAATCGGTATCAATATCAATATTAAGGATTTGAAGATAAAAGATGAATATTGCTGTAAACATTAAAGCACAAATCGAAGGATTTAAAGATATTTGATGAAAATTCCTGTAAATATCGAAGCACAAATCGAGGATTTAAAGATATTTGACAAAAAAAATCGTGTAAATATTGAAGCACAAATCGGCATCAAGATCAAAATTAAGGATTTAGAGATTTGATAGAAACAAATCGGAATCAAGATCAATATCAAGGACTTAAAGATAGTTGATGAAAATTCCTGTAAATATTGAAGCACAAATCAAGAATATTAAGATATTTGATGAAAATTCGTGTAAATATTGAAACACAAGTCGACATCAATATCAATATTAAGGATTTCAAGGTTTTTGATGCAATAAAACTGAAGAAAACGGCTTACCTCGCCTTTTCATAACTTGTCGGTGGCAATCCATGGCAGAACTGGTATTCTCTGTGGCAGTCTCATCTGTGCCAATTCCTAAGAAGTCGATTGTGACCAGCTGAGGGTCAGACATCTCTTACCAAAACAGATCTGATCTAAAGCAACGAATATCCCTGCAAATAGTTAAGACAATGGAAGGAATCACAGGTATGGTATTTAAAAGAGAACAGAAACTGCGGGACAACAATGGCTGGTATTCCAGAGTAGCTGAGAAACGTGAGGCGTATTGCGGCAATGTAAAGAGCATGTGTGAGAAGAAGGCAAGCAACGTGTCATTCAGAAAAGCATTGTAAATCAAAATAAGGTTAGCATGCAGTCGACGCAAGAGGAGTGCAGTAGGCAGGCATGTGCTCAATTCAGTCCATTAAAAGGAAATTGTGGAGCTGGTGGCAAAAAGCGTGAATAAGATGGGAATGCCGTGCGTACGTTAGACGTTCAACCGAAGAAGGCGCCGAGCTGTACAAACAAATACCACATGTTTTGACCCTATGTCGGTGTCGAAGCATATTTATAGTGGAGACACAGTAAAATCGAGAAGCTTCCCTGCTTTGGATTGTGGAAATAGCACGTTTCCCCGAAACAAGCGTATGTAACCAACTATTTGTGTTTCTCATTATAAATATTTAACAAATATTAAATTCGTTTATTGTAATCACGGAAAAAATGATCAATGTTTTGTGGTGGGGGCATGGTTGATTTATGTGTACAACTTGGTCACATTAGACCGCCTACTAATGCTTAACAAGTACCAAGCATTTTTCATATTTCGCCATTAGAAAAGGTTTGTAATAGGATTTAATATTTATTTTGCCAATGAGGGAACGGTCTTTGCCCTCACATTTTAAACTCATTGCCCACCACAATTCATGTGTAAATGTGGTAACACCGTTATAAGTTGGTAGAAGGTCATGCAACAAGTCAATCTGGTGTAGTTTCTTTCATTTGAAGTGTGGGTGTAGTTTCTTTCATTATTAAAGGAGGCTTGCCCATGTTCTTCAAGGAAATTAAACATATTTTGTGTGTGCAAACTTTGACAACTTGCATCATATTTATGATGTAGTACAATTTTGTTGGTTAAGTTGTGATGTTGTTAATAATGTTAGAAATCTTAGTTTAGTGTGTATAAAGGGGTGTTTAGGATTGTGAAAGTTTCTATAACAAGTTTGAGTGTAAATCGATGAAACAATATTAAGTTTGTGTAATAGAATGTAACAAGAGTTAGATTTTACATTTTGGTATGGAGATATTTTATAACTTATTATTACTCCAGTAGTAATCGTAGAAGGTAGGTTCCTACATTATGAATAAGAGTATGTTGTTAGAGTGTATATGACAATGCAAGTGCACATGCAATATTGTTAGGATGAATGTGATGAAATAAAATGAAGTTAAATATTTTGAGAGACACTTTGAATTATCATAGATTGGGTCGATTTTATTTATACGTTAAAATTCAAGGCACGTAGATTTAAAGTAAGGAGACTGCTATTGTTTCTATTTTCTTTTTTATTTATTCTCAATTCTTTCATAAAAGTTTTAGTAATTCTTTCATAAAAGTTTTAGTGTTTCTTCGAGCACTGGACTCCCTTCTCTAACTATGTTTCCAAGTATTAACAAGTTTGATCTTGCCAAAATTTTCACATTGTTTATCTATGGTTGATGATTTTGGACGTGTCATGTGATATTTTGAGAAGCGTATTGGCATTTGTAGGCCATGACAATTTAAAGAAATGTCTTTGCAAACATCAAAAGGGTGTCTGACAAGACATTTACTACATTTGATAGTTATATTAAAAATGAGAATATGATTACACTCCATATTTTAATTCAATTATTAAATGAAAAAAAACTATCTTGTGAGCACCAATTGATGCCTGCATAGACATTTCCACATTTTACACTTAATCTCTAGATTTTCTATTTAATTTGTGACAAATTTTCACTTACCTTAGTTTATATGTTTAATGTATGGTGTTTTGAGCATATACTACCATTTATGTTTAGTCTATTACTTTTTTTGCACATACCTTAGATTTTCTATTTAATTTATAACATTCTTGTCTCTAATATAATATTTATGTTTAATATATAGCATTTTTGTGCGTATATGACATTTATGTTTAATCTTTAGCACTTTTGTGTTTTTATTGTAGTGTTTCCAACTATCTCTTAAAATTTCTATTTTTATAACTTTTTACTTTTATTTTTGTTGAAAAAGTTGTGTTGTATGCCTTGCATTATGCTTAGAATGTAAATTTAACATTCATTTCTGGTGCACCTAGGGAATCTACGGATATATATAACATGGGTTAGGTATTCTTAGAGACACTTTGCATGTTGTATGTAACACGAGGGATACACATTTCAAAAAAATTTAAATACTGGAAAAAATTAGTACCAAAAGGGAAAAAATCTAGTACCAAGAATTAAATATGAATGACATGGTTTTTAAAGTTTGTGATTTCAAGAGCCGCATAGTTTATGTAATAGCACTTGGTGTTTTGTTCAAGCATTTTCTATAAAAATAAGCACATGATTCATTGTTTAGTTTGGTTATCATATTCTTTAGGTTGTTTGTCCAAGTAGACTAGGCATCTCTTCAAAGTTGCACATCTAAGGAAATGAAGTATGGATTGATATGTATAACTACATGATTCTCATTTTCTTGCGTTCATGTATTATGATTTCAGAGCTTGACATTTTAGAATATTTGTATAGAGACTTTGCAAGTGTATTACAATTATTGTTCATGCGATAACATTGAGTGTGTGAGTGCTTTTGGAGGCTGATTTTTCCCTCATGATGGATTTTCTATGATATGTGTTGTATCATATTGATGATATATATTATTTTTCATTGTAAATTTTGAATACTTGTTTGAATGTTTTTCTTCATTATGATAATGTGGAAATAAATATTGTAAGTATAAATTTCCTTTCCTTTGGTATCATAAATTAGTTTTTAGGTTGTGAGAGGATATCTCCCAGGCATTGTAATCTTTTTTATTTAATCAAATTATTGTGCATAGTTGAATCCATAACCTTGCAATAAAAATAATGAAGGCATTTAGAGGTTTGAAATGCATTAATAGACTTGGATTGCTGCATTTCAAGGGTTAGATGGAGGTTTTTCTAATAGATTGAACATTGAAATCTCATAATCAGGGTTTAAGGGTGGGATTTTGTTGGAGATGACTTGGACAAAAAGCCTCCCAACAAAGTTTAGAACTCCCAAAATTTACATGTGTATCAGTTCATAATACATGATAAAGTTAAGAACAAGAAATATTTTTGTCATTTTTAGGGCCATGAAGATGACCATAATATGATTAATAATACAGTCATATAGAATCCATATAAGTTATAGATAGGAGATAGAAATTTCTAAGTAGAGATTATGTTTGTAGGGTATTCTTGGTGGAATTAATAATGGTACAAATCATTAATAAATCTAATTAAAAATGTGAAACTTTTAAATTGGTTATTGGGTGGACATGCAATTTATGAGATAGATATGGTTAGTGTATAGAGTGCATAACTCACTAGTCCTAGTGAGTGGTTATGCCTAGCCCATAGGGAGCTAAAACACCCTAGGTTGTGGAGTGAATGTACAATTATGACTTGCCACCATTTCTCTTTAGTGGGTCACCCATTCTTTGCTACCAGATCCAACCTTGAGTTTTATTTTTTTGTTGGATAGTCATTGGTAGTGCCACAAAATCCTAGCCTAGAAGCCACATAGTAGCCATTGAAACATTGTAATACTTATTTTGTGAAGCCTAACAAAGATAATTTTTTCAAGGACTCATAAATTTCACCTACAAGTTATATTTTTATATTAATTTACTCAAAATAAATATTTTTACATACTACACAATCGTAAATTAGTATTTTTTTTTTCTAATTTTTTATATTTTCAATAGAAAATGTAAAACTCAACTTCTAGACCATAGTTGAAACTAGCACGTCAACAAGGCTGACATTAATGATAAGGGTAAGTGCAAGAAGTTGGGTCCCAATTCGGTGAAAGTCTTGTGGAATTGGAAAATGCCGCTAGAAATGGGTTCCCGATTTAGGTTCGGATGCCCAATCCAAAATTCAAAAAATAGGTGCCTATTTTTAATTATTATTATTATTTTTAAAATATGACTAGAAACACATTTTACACAATGATTTATCGTATTTAAGAAACAAGCGCCCATTTTTTGAATTTTAAATAATGGGCGCTCATTTCATAAAACATGGAGTGGAAAATGCACACCCACCTTGATTTTCTGTTTGGGATAGGTTTGGTGGAACCAAGCCTATGCTTGGATCTCCGAAATAATGGCTAAGACATTGAGATGCCATATTTTTATAGTGCCATAATTTTTTGCGGGCCTTCCTTATCGTATTTTTTGACAAAATGAAAACCCATTAGAGTTCTCACTGTCCTGATTTCATATCTATAAATTTCATAGTGATATAATTAGTTTTACTATTTTTTCATTATTTATCAATCAAAAGTGGCACCTAAACGTAAAATAGTGAGGTTCACTAAAAATTTAATAACTTTTTTTTGTTTAAGGTTTTTTGGAAAATAAATTATATGACATCAATCTACATACAATTCTCTTAAAGATGAAAAATAATTTTTAAAAAATGTGAAATTTTCATCAATTTATGTTGGTTGTATACCAGAGGTTTTGAAAATGTACTTTACAATCAATTAAAAAATTAATATAATAAATTATTCAAAAAAAATGCTCATCAATAGATTTGGTTTCTTAGGTATCTTTCCCCAGAAGGATTCACAAAAATTCATTTATTTAGGTCAAAATATAGTGGTCGTACATGTGTGTGGTATGGTCCTGAAATAGACATTTTGAAAAAGTGTTCTTTAAACATGCCTAATAAAAGGTAATTTATATCATGTCGGTATTGAAATAAATTACATATATGAAAAGTAGACTCCAAGCACTGCATTTTCTATTACTCAAGTTTTTTGAGATTCAATCTCTAAGTGCCTCAAATTTTTACATCAATTGACAGAAAATTTTAGAAATAGGGCGAAAAATTCCACTTTTTACCCAAAAGTGGGACTCAACTTCCTACAACCACCCATAAAAATATCTCATATTTGTAGTAATATCCCCCTTCTTCATTAATGTAAGAACTTGTGTATTCTCTACATCATCAATTTATTTCTTCCATTTTGACATCAAATACAAAGGGCATCTCCAAATTACTACTAAAAATTTATGTTACCATAGCATATGTACAACAATTTCTAATACTTATCCTTCTCTTAAATAAATTTCTATTTAATACTTGCAATCTCTCCCCCTAACTATATCATCTCCCACTTAGGGAATGCACCAAAATGAATGCACTTGAAAACCAAAATTGCATCCTAATTTAGTCTTCTACTCATCTACATGAGAATATACGGAACCAAAAATTACCTTACCTATAAAAACCTAGGAAGCTTAATTGTATGGGGGTATTACATTCTCTTTTTAACAAGCTTGAAATGAGCCCAAATAGACTTCTAATCATATGTCACAAAGGAATAAATTGCTCAATGGATTTCCATCTTCAGAAAAAGATCTTCTACCTCTTTGTTGGAGTTTGGTACCTTGATTGATTGTTATAAATTTTTAGAATCTCCAATAAGCTTCACCAAACTAGTAAGCTTCATATCTACAATATCCTAAAGTTTGAAAAACTCTTTTATTTTCTTCCTCTAATTATTTAATAACTTCAACTCCAAATACAAGTTTTCTATTTGTAACCTGGGTATGCGCAGGATCGTGGTATGCCAAAAAGTGGTGATGTGAAACAAAATGACCTTTTCACCTGTCAAAAATTGTGAAATCATGTGTTGACTTTTTGGTAGGTCTGGGTGTCAGTACACCTAGCCAAAGGAAACACCATGGCACAAAGGGTATCGGATACCTGATATGTAACGCCTCGTAAAATTGATTCTATATAATAATATAATATTATGAATATTAGATTATAACATATAATAATAAAATATTATAATATTATATTTTTTAATATTATAATATTTTATTGTTTAATATTCATTCCTTATTATATTTTAATACATTACAATATATTAATGTTCTCTCTCTCCCTTCCTCTCTCCCTCTCTCTCTCTCTCCTAGAGAGAGAGAGAGAGAGAGGGAGAGGTCATAAGGGGTCCTGTAACATATTAATGTGTCTAAGACCCCTTATTCCCCTTAGGACCCCTAAGAATACATATTAAGGGTCCTAACGGGTCATAAGGGGTCTTAAAGGGTCCTACGACCCCTTATGACCCCTAAGAATACATCTTAGGGGTCAAAAGGTTCACAAGGGTTCTTATTGCAATGAACTATTGTATATATAAATGAAAATGTTATAACAAAAAAATATTATGGTGTAAACCCTACAACAAACAAAATTGGAGAAAATATTTAAATAAAGTTGCTAAGATAAATCAACTCCATGGAGTGATTCTCCAAGAGAAAATTTCAATACATAGTTCTTCAAATTAGTTTATAAAAAAGTCATGCCCTTGAAATGAATTTGCAATGATAAACCTAAATATAGGACCCTTTGAATCAATTAAAAAAAATTGGATATTTGTTAAATTTTTCTTTTATATTGATCACTATGAAAAATCTCATAAAAACCCATTCTGGCTACGACAAACTAGATTTTTTATATATAAAATATTTTATGTAGATGTATATTTGTATGAAATCGATATTGATGCGTCGAAAAGAGAAGAAAAATTAACTACATCAAAAATAAAAGAATGATAGACAATTTTAGTTTTCTCATGCTTTTCACACTCAATAATATACATGTTTGACTCCATGGTGCACAAAATTAGAGTTAAGTGCAAGATTCAACATGAATTGGGAAATTATTTTCTCTTCATGGATTTGATACCATGTTGGAGCAACAATATAAAATCCAATAAGATTTGTAAATGAATGTATACAATAAAAATCCTAAATCTATCATAAAAGTGTATAAAATAATACAACTAACTCCTTGCATATGTAAGACAAGCAGAAAGAAGGAAGGTAGGATTAGATAACTGACTATTATTGTGTGAAACATATGGAATAGTTCAAACAAATGTGAGGACATTTGTAAAGCCCATATAAGGTGAGAAAAAATATTAAAAACCTTTAAGTTATCTTATTTGTAGTGTGACTAAGTCTTTTCATTAAAATTAATCTACATAAGTAAAAATACTTTTCACTCTAAGAAGTATATGGTAAAGATTAACTAAAATTACATAGAGTGTGTTCAATTTGGAAGCAAGCAACACTCTCGGCTATTGTGCATGAATAGATACCATGCTCAATAACGTCGATTCTTCTAAGAATGTAATCATTAAGAATATTTTCTAATAATCTTCTAGAAAGTGTGAGATGTCATTTTTAGAACATTTACAAATAAATATTATGTAACATTTGATTAGAGATCATGTATTTTTCACATTTGAAAAAATATAATCTTCTATTATTTTTAGTTATGAGAATCATAATTATATATTTCAAAATGTATTCATTAAAAAACCATGAAATAATTTTTAAATAAAATTGAATATCTATAAATTATAAAAATTCATTTTAAAATAATTTTTAAAATCACTACATATTTAATATAAACCAAGTAAATGTTGAAATAATTAATATACCATAATGTTCTAACTAATTGAAAGTGTAGAAAAATGAAAAAAAAACATTTCTACCCTTGATACATTATTATGTGTGAACTAGATGATTAAGTTCTTTGTTTTCATCTATGATGGTTTATATCCAATTCATAGGAAGATGGTGCCTCATCGTTACAATAATGATAAATTTCCATTGAGAATTGTTCTATTTCAAGTTTAGTCACTACAAATACTTCTTTTTATTTTGCGTAATGTGCTTCATGTCAAATGGAAATTGTGTGAGTGAAGTAAACAATATGGAAATTCCTTCTCCATATTCATTAACATGCAAAGTCTAGAAGACAGAAGAAGATCTTCCAAGGAGGATTGATCTATTTTAAAAAAAGCATCTCTACCATTGATACATTAATATGTGTGAATTAGATGATTTATATGTGTGAACTAGATGATTAGGTTGTTTTTTTTACCTATGATGGTTGAATATTCAATTCATAAGAAGATGGAGCCTCATTGTTACACTATTGATTAATTTCTATTGAAAATTGTTTTATTTCAAGTTTAATCGTATGCACAATGTGCTTCATGTCAAATGGAAATTGTGAAAGTGAAGTGACCAATAAGAAAACAATGTTGTGTGCAGATTGAAAGTAGTACTTTCATTCAATCTTTAACACCTGCGGCCCATGCTTCAATCCAAGCAATAAGACAAGTATTCAAAGACAAGAAAGGTGGCATCAACAGTGACTATGTGCAAAGCATAATTCTTTCATACCAAAAATAATTGCATTGGACTTTAATCCTCATGGAAAAAGTGTTAGACACCATTTTGATCTTGATTAAGTGGGCAGCATGCTAGACAAATTGTATACAGTATATTGTCAACTACGCAAAAGTTAAACGTACTTTTTGTATTTATTTTCCATATATTACATGTAATAAATAATTATTCTAACTAACATAAGAACTTTACCAAAATAGTAAAAGAGGCAATTTAGTTTTTGAGTGGAGTACCTGCGAATCCTGAAAACAATGTTATCGACTTGAGCGTTTTGGGCAGCATTGCAAGAGTTAGATATCTATTCGTTTTATTTATTTTCCATACATTACATGTGATAAGAATTATTCAAATATAACCAATTATTAGTATTCTTGTATTTCTTCATCAGAAATATGTTATGTGAACGTTTATTGGCAGAGATTTGGACTATCAGGTGCCAGCTGTTGGACTGTGCAGGTAATTTGATCAAACATTTAATTTTCATATCAGTAATAATTATTTTCTTTTGTATAAGAGAAGTCTAATACAATCTGAAGACAACGATGGAGATAAAGATCAAGATAGAGTAGACAAGCCAACAAAAGTCAATTAGAAGAATAGACACATACAAATACATTGATTGAGATCATTGTGATCTACTTATAATTCAAAGGTTGGGTTTTAGAATTTATAATACATGTGTTATCAATAGAGTAGTTTTGATCTATACAAGTGATTTGTTTTCTTATGAGAAATTAATATTGAATAACATTTAGTTGAATATTTTAATCATATATATATAGACACATATTATGATTTCATATTAGTATTATTGTATATTTATATATATAAATATAGTATAAATAGTGAAACTTTGTTTTGTTGTCATGGGAAAGTCAAAATATATAAAAGTTTATTAATTCTAAATCATTTAGCATGCAAAGGATATAATTTTTCAGAATTGATTTTGAATATTACAACTCTCGAGTTTTAAATTTACAACAAAAATTCCTATCACACAAAGACAAAAAACAACATGATTATGCTATTGAACCTTGAGAATTTGATTAACCCAAATAGGCTCTGTGATTGAACATATGTATTGAATGAAAATAAATATTACAATACACAAATGAATGCTTATAAAAATAAAAACGAACCCGAACCCTAGATAAAACCTTGGGTGAGAATTGAGTTAGATCATGATCAAATTATCATCATCCTATGTCACGAGACAACATGATCTAAAAATAAAAGACACTCGCATTTTTTATTAACTATGATAAAGTAGAAGGGGACCTAATCAATCAATCAATTATGCATATGTTACTCTAATACCCACCCTTAAGTACTAAACTACAAAGTATGATGAGGTACCCATGTACAATCAAATATATCTCATAACTAGAAAAGGGAGAAAATATAATAGAAAACACTTCTCTCTAATAGAGATAAAAAAGAAATAAATGCATACTAGTGAATGAATGATAGAAGGAGGACTCAATATGAATTCCCAAGGACTACTTCTATTAAAACAAGTACAATGAATGTGCCCTAATAGGAGAGATAAAATAATGCTATGTATCCCTTCATAAAGAAGTAGCTCTTGTGCCAATGATGAACGCCAACATACACACCACGATTCACTAATTGAAAACAATATTTCTCCCCTCAGAAATAAACATATACATTAGTGATTAGAGAAGTCATTACCTTAAACTCAATGAATATGAATACCAAATTGAAATAATGTGTACCTTCAAAATTTCTAAAACAACAAAATAGAGAAATGAGATGATTTTTATCTAGAATCTTGTGACAAATCATGAACATAAAAAAATGCAAAGATAATGATGATAGTAGGCTAACAATAATGATGTCGGTGTTAGGAAAGAGGATGTGGATATCCTCAACATAATCCTTTAAACATGTGAAAATGAGACAAATAGGGACCACTATCCTAAACATTCAAACTAGGGATCAAACCCATTCCCATCAAATCCCCATTAAATAAAACTCAAATGACCCAACTTAAGACCAATTAAATTAGTTATACGTGGGCACAAATTAATTATGTGTGTTGATTCATCCCTTTGTTATTAGTTTATTGGATAATATCAAATAATAACTAGGTCCACGAATATAAATTTGAGCAATAATCAACATAATCAATAAGCTATGGATCAAATATGAAAATTTCAACAACAGATATAGAGTAAAGAATCAAAGAGGAACCTATCACAATCATTTGGTCCTACAAGTGCAAGACGATGTGGCTAGGTAACATAACTTAGTATGTCTAATACAAATATCATGAATGGATTATGACTCAGGACATCATCTCATCATCTCCCAGAAAAAAATGTGAAATAAGTGTTGGACTATGTGGCTAAATCACATAGCTTAGGCCCATTTTTGCTTCTACAAAATATAGATCTCTTTGTCTCATTCTTCTCTTTGATCTATAATTCTTCTCTCTCAAATCTAAAAACTTATACTTAATAAGGGGGAAAATGATGTTGGGCTATATGGGGGCTTACCTCACAAGGCTTGGGAGGATTGAACCTTCCGTACAAAAATGATGTATAAAATTAACCTTGATTTTGAAGTAAAAAATGTTGAATCAACAATGTTATACATTTTCTATAAATTTTTCTTGTCTTGAAGGCTTCATAAAAGGTTGATGGTCCTAGAAGGGACCTCTTGCATGTCTTCACTCATGGAGGAAATATGTAAACTTGATCATGGATGCCATCTACATTTCTTGAATCCATCAATGCTGGATGACCTCCTTTTCTACCTTGAAATGATTGAAATGCTTTCTCAATTGGTTGAAGAGAGATGAATTCCTTTTTGTGCGATGTTAAAAATTATTGGGGAGGTATCCTTTAATATTATACCTCATGAAATGTGTTGATCAATTAGAAGGAGGCCAACATAGGGATCATTTTCTTTCTCACCATCTTTCGACCATTTGGGTCTATTTTGGCTAGACCATGGTTCCTAGTGTCATAGTTTATGGGGACTATAGTCCACTAGGAATAGAGTGATATGAACTATAGTCTAGTCTTGGCGGGATAGAAATAGGTCTGGGAAACCAAAAAGGTGCTAAATATCCCAAGTCATGCACTGGGTTGAGAAAGATCAATCAGTTATGGGGGAATGAAAACAAGAGCACTAAAGTGAGCCCTAAATGAGAATAAAATTGTATGAGGATACATTCCCCACTTCAGTGGTAACATCACCTCACACTCACACCTCTCAGTAAATTGCAAGCTTTAAAATCAAAATAATCTTACCAATACACTAGAGAGACAAGAAAATATCAATCCCCTAGGGACTTAAGATCTCGTCTATCTAAAATTTCAATATAAAAGGACCAATATGATCATCATTTGTTGCACACACAAGGAGCATGCAAGAAGAAAGAAGAGAATATGGCTTCTAGGACTAGTAATCACGATAGATTATTAATAGATTTGGCCTTCATAGAAGTATGATTATACTCAACAGTGTTTGCATCCAATTTATAGAATGTGCCAATTATGAAAGCTCTAGCAATCACCATAGAAAATCTCACCATTTTGCATCTTGAATAAAAAATATTGTCTTCATACCCAAAACTATTAGCCTAATCACAAATAACAAATTACTTTTCAGTTTAGGAAGATGTAACACACCATTAATATTTCTTATTATACCATTAGGAAACATGTTTCTAACTTTATCCCAACCAAAATATTTAAATTAAAATCATCACTCAAGTACACTTTACTTCCATCAAATTTTTCATATTCAATAAACCAATCTTTATTAGAGGTCATATAAAATAATCCACCTAAAATAATTAACAATGTACTATTAACTGCATGAGTGGACAAAGCTGCAATGAGTGCATCACCATATTCCCTCTTAGGCTTAGAATAGAATCAAATTTATTCTTTTTATTCTTCATTTATTCTTTGAAATCTTTATGGGTGTATCTAGGCTTACCTTAATTTTAGCAAATAAATTTGGACTTTCCAAGAGATTTGGATCTCCCCCTACATTTGAATTTATTACATTTCTCATTCTTCTTTCTCTTTTCCTTAGGTCTTCCACAAACAATTGAGGCTTTCTCAACACTGATGGATACCTTCCTCCTCACCTCTTTAGAAAACAAAGAGCCCAACAAATCTCCAATCTTTAAAATAATAGAAAAAATGGTGATGGCCATATTAATAGAATCTCACAAATCAGGCAAAGAACAAAACAAGATCTGACATTTCTCCTTCTCATCCCTATTGACACCAAGTGATGTCAATTGAGAAACCAATGTATTGAATTCTTCTAGGTGCTCTGTAATTTTTCTAGCCTCCTTCATTCTCAACTTTCAATATTGACTTAGGAAAATTTATTAAGCAACTTAAAAAATGGAAACTTAAATGTTTTCAAATTTGGACATGATTTTGTAACAAAATTTACCAACATAATTATCTAACCCATCTAAAGCTTTGGGGGAAGTTTAGAGAAAATTTGTAATCAAATGTAAACTCACTAAAAATAGTAACCCTATTTAAATGCAAGGTTTAGACATCATTTTCTTGACAAAAAATACAAACTAATATTTGTATTCTGTTATGCTTGTTGACTCAATCAAATCATTATAAAACACTTCTTTACATACATATGATTAAAAAAATTTACGTTGAGCATAATTTTTAAGAAGTGTGACTCATTTCATTGTTTTGAATATGTTTTTGATTAAGTAAAACAGGTTTTAAAGGGTGCCTGAAACCCGAAACAGAGCGAAAGATCAGAAATAAAGCCCAGACTGAAAGGACAGAGCCAAACACATGAAACAGGCCACCATAGGGCCACTAGCTGGGTTTTGAAGGGATCCCAGAACCCTGTACATTCAGATTTTGAAGGGGATCTGAAACCCCACTAACACGAACAACTGCTAAAAGAAATATAAAACCTTGAAACCTAGCAGCACAGTAACAATAGCCAGGCTACAATCAGAAATAGCCTCGCAACCAAGATCAGGGCCTAAGGGCTACAACCTAATCCAAAAATGGGGGAGTATATGGCTCCCCACACCAAGACCAGGAGCCACTAAAGGGACAGCTAGAATGGATAAAACACAGTTAAGGATCCCTAGCAAAAACAACAAGGGTTTTGACTTGGTCCCCAAAACCAAAAACGTCCCACTAGAAGCAAACCCTAGAGAGGTAACAATGTAAGAGAAAGAAGAATGATAATCCTAAAAAACCTTTGATCTTCCTACACGAGAAACTTTCCTTCTTTCAGTCTAGCCATCGCCAAGAGAAATCCTCTCCACCTCAATAGGAGCATCACCCACCTCAATAGGGTAAAAGAAGATCTCAAAAATAGGAAGGACATCCAACTTCTACCAAACCCCCAGATCAAGTAGCCAAGATAAAGAAAAGAACCCAAACAAAAACCATCTATCTTATCCGTACGACTAGTTTTCACCTCAACATAAGCAGTCGCCCCCTCAATAGGTAAAGTAGAAAAGAGGGAAGGAAGAAAGTCAAGGTAGACCTGAACCAGAGTCACCTGAACATGCTCCACCTCCATAGGAAACCACCAGGGAAAGGGAGAAGAGGAAACATTGAAAGCCCCAATGAGACGGGCTTTAAATAGCTTGGGGATGCTCCCCACCCACAAGCTCTGCTCCACAATATGAAATAAGTTTGCAACTGAGCAACACCAAAAAATAGGGCCGAGAGGTTTCAGCAGGGGAAACCCTAACCCAAGAGGAATGGTCCAAGAGCCCACTCCTCCAAAATGCCCAAAAAGATCCTTCTCTCATCCACACAAGGCGAAGGATGAATCCTGGCCAGAAGGACACCAACCCACCCAAAAATGAGCAAACAGAGCTGGGAACAAAAAGGATCCCCATAAAAGCCATGAAGGGCACAACCAATCACCGCACCAGCTCTGCTAGCTGCCCAGATAAGGAACTCCTCCATCAAGATCAACAGTCTAGGACCGCAGGAAAACAAATATAAACCTACTGAAACCCAAAAGCCCCACACTGACAGAAGAATGCAACGTGACCCACCAAGGGTCCCCATCCCCGTCATCATCACCTTCATCGCCAGTCATCATCATGCTCTAAACTTCTGACGCCATTAGAAACCCTAGCAGTGTTGTTCCCTCTGCTCCTATCCATCACGCCTCTATAACAATTGGACTATAGGTTTGTTTGTTATTATTTTGAATATGTTCCATTTAAATAAAAACATAATTTAAAACTTCTATAAAGAAAATGTCACACGCATGGTATTTTAATAAATAGGGAAAGAAGATTAGTTACCATCTATGTATTAGTTACTGGGTAAGTGTGCACAAAGATGGGGGACCAAAAAGATGCCACTCAACCTCTTGGTCCCCCAAAAATCATATAGTGTGCGCCCTATATGGCACACCCAATATAATCATATAGTGTGCACCCTATATGGCACACCCAATATGGTTCAGCGCACTCAACCTTAAGCTTGACCACACTAACCCTATTTGGCGTGTTCTAAATATTTCAATAAAAACATGTACTCTCTCTCTCCCACTTTGATCAAGTTTTTCAAACACAAGTAAAATGCACTTATCAAGGCTCTCTACCCCCAGATCTCCATAAGGGGCGCTGCCCCCAAAACCCCCTTGAATCATTTAAGGGAAAATTGAGGTAATAAAAGCGGGGAAAATCTAACATTTGAATCTTATTAGGCTCTATATAATAGTATTAGGATTTAGGGGAAAGAGGGGGATATAGGGGAGAAGTGAGAAAAATGGATGGAGAGAGAGAGAGAGAGAGAGAGAGAGAGAGTTTGTTGAGATTGCTGATACGCAATGCAACCAAGATCACCTGCAAGCAAAGACTATTACACAGAATGAAACAGACAGAAGAGAGAAGACAGAATCAGCTATGGCGGCCGATAGGCCAGAGAGTGCAAACACATGTTGACAGAAAATATGTTCTTTATTCAACAATGAAATGATTTACAAACTCCTTAAGAAATACAAAGAGGACAATCCTTATAAAGGATGTCGAAACCCTAAAGGGGCAACTAACTCAGAAATAGAAACTACCTAAGATTAGCTTAAGCAAACTAGAGTGAATAGGGAAGTTACTAATTAGATCATATTGATTTAAATTAGTAACCTCGAAATAATATTACTATAACACCCCCCCTTAAGATAAGCTTAGGGAGAAGCCAAACCTAGGAAACTACTGCAGAAAGCAGGAAAGATGGGTCCCGGCAACAAGGCCTGATCAGGTACCCAAAACATAAAGCAAAAGAATAGAG